>CM060966.1:171709357-172309357 GCA_030765045.1 Tenodera sinensis
CTTGAAAATCATCGTGTTGCATCCTTGGAAGATGCTGAAAGTTTAAATACCAAGTTGGAATTTAACAGACCTTTTGTTTCTGAGTGGTGCTGTTCATACACACAAACAACTTTGTGTGTAAAGTGTTTCTAAAACTACTAGACCTCAAAATTTTTATTTCCACTAAAGTCTCAGTATAGAAGTTGGGTAGACTACAATACGCTCTCTACATATTATGTACATGATAACTGAGCTTAACGTCTATGGTCCACATTCGGCAGGTCGCAGGTTCGATCCCTGTGGTTGATCTTCCTGACGCATGGGTTTTTTCAGAGGTTTCCCCGGGTCACCAGGCAAATGCTGGGAAGGATTTCCATATCCCGCCATTTTGTTACATTAATCATTTCATCTCTCCCATCATATTTCAGTGCTGGAAACGTTGGGACTCTAAATGGGAAAATATAGGGATTCTGCCATCTGCACAATCGTGGCAACAATCTGACTGCCCTTAGGATCCATTCATCTCATTATTTCGGGGAATGACCCCTCGGGGCATAGGCACAAAAGATCGGATTTCGATTGAGGTGCTAAGTCACCCTCCGCAAGTTGTCAGTCATGTTCGTGGTAGAGGAAATTAGAATTGGAGGCTTCAGCGTGGTGACACTTCCCCCTTGCCAGCAACACTGATATGACATCTCTTGCCCAGACAGGCATTTGATTTGACTATACATATCAGGTTAGTCAGCAGCCATTTATTTTCCAGTTTAATGCAACCCGCATTTTATACTCTAACATGAAAACATGCACCCCTATCCTAGGTTCTGAGTATTTATCATCCACGTGTTAAACGGAATATTTATTTCGGATGTCCTAGGTAGCTCAGTTGGAATGAGCGCCCCATTCCTTAGTAATCCATCTGCTGTAGACGTAGTTCGAATATCCTGCATGCACAAATTTTTTTTTGCCACGTAATACTCACAAATAACATTGGTTGAACAATTATTATGTTTAAAGCTGTTATTATTTTAATTCGCTATTGTTTATTTCCATTTTACGGTATTGTTGTGCATGAGGATATCTCTCCCGGTTGTGCATTGGCTCTTGCTTCTCCGTACATCAAAAGCATGTCAACGTACTTGTCTGTCAAAACGTCATTAAGGAATGTCACTAAATATCGTGTGACAGTATACGTGTGGAGAATGGAGGGAGTCGACATTCATAATAGCACACTACAATATGCCAGTTCAATGGGGCAGAAGTCATTATACCTATTCTATTACAAAACGCAGACAACCACAAACTATTTAAATTAAAATGTCATAAAACCTCAGGGACTTTAAAACTATATTGTTGTGACTTCTGTTTCCAATTTTTGATGAGCAGATAAAAAAGAAAGAATTGTACAACTTCGAGACGCGATCTCGTGTCCCTGAGGATAGCGCACAGGACAAAGTTATAATTCTATTCAGCTATTTGGAAACTTGACTGAAAGCACGTTGCGAGCTTAACCGTAGAACCTCTATGCCAGGCGCTATGCTATTGCCACTTCGCGACTTTCAAAACAGCTTTAATCCTTTGCTGGGCGTTTTAATATTATTATTTAAATGGTAAAAGCTATTATGCATGCTATTTGAGAATTACGAGACATAGTTTGCGCCAACATTTAAATAAACCATTATTTAATAATGTGTGACTTTTGACTGTGTGGGTACAGACTACAAGAATCCGCTATTTTCTTTTTGGTTGATGTTATTGCACTCATACGATAGATCCATTTTATCAGAGGCGTTTACTCTATTGCATTGCTATGCATACTCCAATAAAAAGTTGCAAAATTGGCTGGAAACCTGGAATACGCTCTCTGTAAACGAGTCGTAGGTTTTTAAGCTGAACTTTAGCAAGGAGTACGTTCTGCCCCTTAAAATGCTGTTCCTCTAACATTTGCATATTCATCTCTTTATGAGCGTCAAGCTATACATTTTAGCAAACACAAAACTGGAATAAAGCACACATGCCGTTTGATGGGTGGCCTACCTTCCAAGAAATAAGGGGCGGCTGACTCACTTGGTATTTATACGTATATATTTTAGTGCTCATGTTAACTATTATGATTATTATTTTACTTGCTTTTCTGCTGGTTCGCGATGTAATTATCCTTCCCAGCATTCACCTAGTGACCCGGGGAAACCCCCAAAAACCGTAAGTCAGGAAGATCGAACTCACGACTCTCCAAATGTGGGACTGTGCCTGCAGATGGTTATGTCTTAAACTTCTTTGCTGGAGAAGTCAGATGTCGCCAGTCTGTGAGTTGTTATTTAGATTCTGGCTTCTAGTGGTGACACAGTACTGTATGTTTTCTTGCATAAGATGAGTATGCCAACAGCAAAACTGTCCGTTTCTTTGTTCTGTTACTAAAAGATTATATGTAATAAATTTCTAGGTTTCAAAATATTAGGCTATCATACATACATTGTTCAACTGTTTCACAGTCGTTCATATTGTACTCAATTTCTATTCGATAAGCGTCTTTCTTTTTTTACTTTCTCTACTGTTAAGTAGGAAAAGTATTGTGTTCCACCCAAAAATTCGATGTCAAGATTTCACCGGAAATATGTTTTGAGATCCCCTGAGTCAAAAAAAAAAAAAAAGCATTTTTAGAAAAAACTCTGTGTGTGTGTGTGTGTGTGTGTGTGTGTGTGTGTGTGTGTGTGTGTGTGTATGTAGTGTTTAACGCCCGCTTTTACTACTACGGCACCACAGGCGGTGACACTGATGATACATGGAATGAAGATGGAGCACCGGTGAAATGAGATGGCGGGGAGTACCCGGAGAAAACCCGCCCAGACGCCGCTTCGTCCACCACGAATACCACATGCGGGACCCTGGGATCGAACCCGGGCCGCCTAGGTGGTAGGCGAGCGCGCATGTGTGTGTGTGTGTGTGTGTGTGTGTGTGTGTGTGTGTGTGTGTGTGTGTGTGTGTGTGTGTGTGTGTGTGTGTGTGTGTGTGTGTGTGTGTGTGTGTGTGTCAGTCTGTGGACATCATAACTCAAGAATGAAAAGTAGGTTAAAAACCAAAGATGGTATTTAAGTTTAATGTCTTTCAAGGATGCGGCACGAAGATTTTGAAGAAAATAATCGCGTCCTAAACTACCCTTTACATGGAAAATTTTTCGAAAATTTTGATTTTCTTGAAAATGGCTCTAATAATTTTGATTAAAATATCATATTTTTATGACATATGAAATGTATATTTTGAACTTTCTGGCTATAGCCCCTGTAGTCACATTTACTCTGGATGACTTTTGCATAACTGGTAAGCTGTTAGAGATAGGCCAAATCATAGTATACAAAAAATGTAGATCTTGTTAAAATACACAATTTAAGTCCAAATAAATGTTGTTGTAGGGTGAGCCATTTCGGATATATTCCTTGTTATGTGTATGAGATTTGGAAAACTTAAAACTTTCATGAAATGGAACATCGGTGTTCATTTTTTTATATGTTAAGTGTGCAAAGAGGATGGAATATCAAAGCTTTAAAAGATTTGACTACCACACAGAGCCTACTGTATTCTAGTATTCCTCTTGCTCCTACAAGGAAATAAGCAATAAGATAATTTGTAAAAATGTTTATCTCAGCCAACGCAAAGAAGATATAGTAATAAGAGTTTGTAAAAATGATAAATACAAGAGTTGTTGTTAGGTAATGCTGGATTTCTGACAATGAAGTCATTAATCCTCTTGCTCTCCAATATTTTTCACTAATATTGAAGAGAGCAATAGCAGTAATAGTAACCGCTTTTTAGAGAGCACCATATTTTTATGTTTTGGCGGTCACATCGCTCTCTCACAACCCCCAGAATGTCTGGAGGACCACACCTGTCGTTGGTTTATGGGTCTCACCGACCTGACCAAGAGAGTTATCAAAATAAATTCACCGACCATATCCTCTGATTACCAATCAGAGGACGTATTACTTGCCATGACAGGTCAGCATGTTAGGGGTTAAGGTTTTATAGAGAAATTAGAGAAATGGAGAGGTTGGAAAAATAAAGACTCCCTAGCCCTCGGGAACCCTCATAGCATCAGGGTCGGAAGAGAACAAGAGATGACCAAGTAAATACAAGAGTAGAGAAAGTTATGTGAGTGCAAGACATCAGATTTTTTTATTGACCTTTATATCTGACTTTTGCCATGAATTGCTTTTAAGGGCACTAATAACCATGTAATTGAGCACCCTTAATCCTACATTTCCCTCCCTCACCACCTCACATTACTCATGTCTACTGCATCATCCCTGTACAGTTTGAATCTCGCTTAGGGTAAGTTATCCGGGTAAGGTTTTTTCCGAGGTTTTCCCTACCCTGAGAAGACGAATGTCAGGTAACTTAAAGCTCCATGGACCTTGGGCTCATTTGAGCATCATTTCAACCATTTCATTTCATTCATTCGTCCGATATGATACAATGTTGGAGGACGTTAATTAAAAAAAAAAAAAAAAAAAAAAAAAAAAAAATTCCTGTACACTTTAACAAGCCTCGGTGGATTTCTATTGACGCAATTTGTTCAGCAATGAAAAAGTCAACCACACATCTGTTTTGTGCGCACCTCGATGTCAGTAGCCATTCTGGAATGCTCCCCTGCTGCTATCTGTCGCAGGACAATGAAACTAACAGCACACTGGCAGGAAAGTTCAACAATTAATACTACACCAACATAATCTGGCTGGAACATTGAAAGGTGCCCCCCCCCCAATAAAAAGGATAAAGAAATGGGAGGTATTACTTTCGGATTGACCCTCATATTTGTAGTTAATTGATTATAAATTCATATGGTAATAATTTAATGTTAAGGATTGAACAGACCGTTTAAAATTGTATTCAGCCATCTACTTGTTCCAGAAAAAATGTAAACCCTTAAATTTAATTTCTAAAAAACTTTATCGTCATAGGCCGAATAATATATCACAACTTCAAACTACAGCAAAAGCCCTGTGAGAATCTTCTAGTTCATTTCTGTAAATTTTTGCAGAAATTTGAACACTGCTGATTACAAACTACATCATTTGAAGCTTTTTAATGCACAGATCTGTAAGAAAAATTGAAGTTGAGCGAAAGGTATTAGAAAGAAATTCTGATCATTAGGCATGTGCTTTATGGGCTCTAAATGGTCACGTGTTGAAGCCTTAAAAAGACCTCTGAGAACGAAATGTGGCATGTAATTTAAGCTGAAGCTTCAAAGTATTTTTGGGCATAAAATCTATTTTTTAATCTGTTGAAAACGTTCATCATATTTCAGCTTTGGATACCCTACAAGAAGTAAATAGGATATAAAGGTTTAGTAAGAATAGTTTTAGTAGAGTGTGTAGAGAAGGTGAAATGAATGTATCACAAGAATATTTTTTCATTGTGAACAATAATGAGTTAAAGAGTTTCAGCTTCGCTAATGCAACATGCATATCTCTGTTACAAGGTTTGGAAGGTCTAAACGGCATATCATTGCTACACCTTAAGATGAAGACATTGGAGCCAGGCACCTTTGAACCCTTGAAGAGTTTGAGAGGCATACGTTTGGGTTTTGGAAACCTTGAAAAACTTCCCGCAAATATGTTCAGAGGGGCTGATTCCCTCATGTATATAGAACTGAGCAACAACCAGATCAAGACAGTGGAACCTGGAGCTTTCTCTAACCTGAAGCTTATGGGACTGGAATTTTCCCATAATAAGCTTGAGGTTGTATCAGATGATACCTTTCTCGGCATTAGCGAGCTGTCCGAAGTGGATCTCAGTCACAATAATATTCGGGAAGTTAGCCCTCATGCTTTCAAGTAAGTCTACCTTCTAAACTGAATTTTATTAACCTTAGTCATAAGTTTTACTTTCTCTACTGCATACAGGAAAGGTATTGCATTCCACCCAAAGATTCGATACTGAGATTTCACCGTAAATACATATTATAAAGCTTCCTTAATATAAAAGAGGCATTTTTAGAAAAAGATCCATCTATGTGTGTCCTTGTGTCTGTGAACAGCATAACTCAAAAACGGAAAGTGATTAAATGTTAAACTTGGTATTTAAGTTCATCTTATTCCAAGGATGCAGCATGAATATTTTCAAAAAGCTTCTCCCGCACCAAGCCACTCTTTACATGGAACATTTTTCGAAAAGTTTGAGTTTCTCATATATAGCTTTAATGATTTTGATTAAAATGCATATTTAAGATAATATTTTCAGGACAAATGAAATGTATATGTTGAATTTTCTGAGAATGTTCTCAGAAGCCCTTTTCACTTGGATGGCCTTTGTGTAACTTGTAAACCATAAACCATAAGAGACAGACTAAAGTTTACTGCACAAAAAAGTGTGTGTGTGTGTGTTTGTGTGTGAGTAATGCTGAGGAAATGACAATGAAGTCACTCTGCTTCTAGCTTCCCAGTATTTGGTGACAATCTCAGGATACATCTTCAAAGCTTGACATGATTCAGAAAACCTTGTCCAGTTATGAGACGAAAGTTGGCAACGCTGATTTTCTTGGTAATTTTGGAATTATTTTAGGATATTGTGTAATTTGCAGCCACTTGGAGTTTTTATTTTGTTGTGTTATTTTATTCATTAGGTTTTATCATTTTCTTTTATCATTCATTTGATTAATAAGGAAATTTCTTTTTGTTTAATTTGAGTTCCTTTCTTTGCCAAGAAATCTGCATTTCCATTATGATCCACTGCACAACGAGATAGAATTCATTGTAATACAACTTTTTTCCCCGGTTTACCAGTTTGTTGAACCATCTTTTGGAGAGTTTTAATTTTTTCGATTTTAGGGAATGTTACTACTGCTTATGAGTCAGAAAGGATAATGTGACATTGCTTCAGACTTCTTTGGGAAACATGCATAATTAAACGCTCCTTGGAATGACATGACGTTGCCATGAATGTCAGAGTGAGCAATATTGAGAGTTTGTTGTGTAACTGCAAGAGTTTTAAGTATATTTGTGGAATTGGTGAAATTGCAATTCCCATTGTATTAAAAGTTCAAAGATCCAGTGTAGCATGTTATGTTTGACTCCATGATTTGTAATTTTTAATTAGGTCATATCTCCTTTTGAAATCATATGACGGTTTAAAAATTATGAATATGGCAAGTGTATGATGTTTTTATTAAATGCTTCTTCTATCTCTCGGCTTTTTAAAAGCACTTGTTCATTTGCAGAATAATTTTTTCTGAAGCCAGTCTGAAATATTGAGAGGAGATTATTGGACTCTTGTACCAGCTGAGCCTTCCTAATATAATTTGTTCCTTGACTTTTGCTACTTGATTGGTTAATGATATGCGTCTATAGTTTATAGTATCTGCAGCATTTTTTCGTGCTTTTAGAATTGGAATGATGATGACTTTTTTCCAGTCTGTGGGAACAGTTTTCCAAACTGATTATAGATGCTGTAGAAATTCAAGATGAATTTTATCTGGTCCAGATGTATTCCTTGCTTTAAGGTGTGTGAGTGCAGCATTGAGTTCTATTAAATTGAAATCGTTGGAGAAAATATCTTCTATTGATGGCAAAGATCTGCACTTTGATTTCGAACTTTTTACTTTACTAGATTTAATTGTTTTTTATACTTTTTATGTACACACTGGAAATTTTTGATGCTGTATATTGAGTATTAAAAACTGATGCTATTTTGTAATCAAATGCGAGTTTTTTTATCATTGAGGATAATGGATTGTTCGTTAACATCCGCTTTCTGTAGTCCTCAAATATATCTGTATGCTTTAGTTGCGTCTTTTCTATAGTCAAGAGGTTCTGCAAATGTATTATGTCATCTTTTTTTGATTCACAAATGTGTTCTTTTAATTACACATTTCTTCTTCCACTTTATCATGCTTCTTTATCTTGGGAAATTTTTGCTTTTTCTCTGGTTTAATTGTGACTTTTCTCTAATATATCCAATTCTTTACTCCAGAAATGTTTACATACCTTGATTTTACCTTTAGGGATGTATTTCTGAGC
The DNA here is from genome assembly GCA_030765045.1 of Tenodera sinensis. Lineage (NCBI taxonomy): Eukaryota > Metazoa > Arthropoda > Insecta > Mantodea > Mantidae > Tenodera > Tenodera sinensis. The sequence goes on from CM060966.1 coordinate 171,717,346, forward strand.
TGTTTTTATTAAAGTTTAGCAAAGTCTTATGTTTAAGTGATTTGATGAAAATGTAATTTTTCCCAATAGTGTGTTTTCTAATTATTCTTTCCAATTTCCTTTTTTGAACCTCCAAGTAGCTTTTTCAGTTTGGGTTTTGCCTCAATGTAATGAAATTTCAATGTTTAAAGTTACAGCTCTATGACTTGCTCCAAAATCATCACTGACTTGCCTATTTGTTTTCTCAGCAATATCAGAAGATATAACGCTAAACCAGGATTTGTGGTACCTGGTTCCTGTGTAACATTTCGTTGTTACTAAATACTAATTCTGCTGCATTTGTATTTAAAAATTCTTCAATACATTTACCACTGCTATAACTTTTGGAGTATCCCCATAATTTTTAATGTCCATTAAAGTTTCCAACATTATGGGTTTCTGCTTTATATCTAAGTGATTCAGATTTGGTACGTTTTGGGGGGTGGGGTTGTACAGGTTATTTATTGTATAATATTCTTTATTTCTCCATACATCAACTTTAACTATTCAAATATTCTTTTGTCCACTTTTGTAGGTTGGTTAAAGATTGTCGCATGGTATGTTCTATTATCGTGCTTTTCTTTTTTGGTTTTGAAGTCCACATTATTAAGTCATCGGCAAATAGTGCACCCTTCACACCTGATTCTTGTATTTGTTGTGGCAGATCGTTAATAAAAATATTAAAAAGTGTTGTGCTGAGCACTGCACCTTATGGTAAGCCACGGTGTACTTGTTTATATTTCAATATATTCCTTCCATATCTGGTAGCAATAAAGCATTGGGTTAGGAAATGACATAGCCATGAAAACATTGGACCTTGTATCCCTATTTTTTTTACTTTCTTTAGTAGTTTTGTGCTGCATATAGAATCATATGCACTTTGGAAATCAATAGAAACTGATATATTATCTTCTTTTCTATTGAAGGAGTCTTTGATTTCTTGACTGGGAAGTAAGACTTGTTCATTTGTAGAGTGGAGCTCTCTGAATCTAGCTTTACATGGGGAAATTAAATTTTGTGAATCTGTGATTTTACCTATTTGACACCATTCTTTCCATCACTTTTGCTATTATGCTAGTAAGAGTATTGGTCTATAATTTTGTATTTCTGATGCTGTTTTATCTTTCTTCAAGAGTAGGACAATTATTGCTTTTCGCCATTCGGCAGGTACTGTGGTTTTCTAGGATAGATTGTGGAGTTTTAGTACTTGTTGTTTTGCTGTTTTTCCAAGGTTTTTTATGAACTCTGGAGGTATATGATCTGGTCCAGGAGACCTTTTGTTTTATTAATTGCAATGTTCATTCTTGCATATTAAAATTTTGAAAAAAAAACATTGTGTTTAGTATGCGATCCACTTTGTCTTTTTTGTTTCAAATCTTTCTTAAATTGTTTATGTTCCTTTTTATTATTTCTTGTTACTTTATATGAATTATCATAATATTTATTGAAGGTTTCAGCTATGACTGCATCATTTGTTAAGATTTTATTGTTGTGTATGATAGGTATGCTATTTTTTTCTTTGCTGTCCTTGACATTTTTATGACCCATTACTCAGGAATCTCCATCTAGGGGATATGTGAATAGCGACCACAAGGCACCCAAGCTGTGCAGAACATTACTTCCACTTACTGGTGTTTTGCTCCTCACTGTAACTTTTCTATCTGACCTTACCTTGGTCATCTCTTGTTCTCTTCCGACCCCGATGCTATTAGGGTTCCTGAGGACTAGGGAGTCTTTATTTTTCCAACCTTTCCATTTCTCTAATTTCTCTATAAAACCTTAACCCCTAACATGCTGACCTGTCGTGGCATGTAATACGTCCTCTGATTGGTAATCAGAGGATATGGTCGGTGAATTTATTTTGATAACTCTCCCGGTCAGGTCGGTGAGACCCGTAAACCAACGACAGGTGTGGTCCTCCAGACATTCTGGGTGTTGTGAGAGAGCGATGTGACCGCCAAAACATAAAAATATGGTGCTCTCTAAAAAGCGGTTACTATTACTGCTATTGCTCTCTTCAATATTAGTGAAAAATATTGGAGAGCAGGAGGATTAATGACTTCATTGTCAGAAATCCAGCATTAGCTAACAACAACAACAACAACAACTTTAACTATTTCATTTTTTATCATGTACTTCCATTTCTTTAATTATGTTGAAGGCTGATCATAAGGTGCTTTTAACTACTACTAATGTTCTACTTGCTATTTGTCTTGCTTGAGGAAATAAATACATGATATATCCTTTAATTTTGAAGTCAATTGTTTGATGTTCTGCTATTTTAGCTACCATAATGCTGAAGACTTCTATGTTATTTAGAAATAGGCTTTTGGTTAATTTGATCTTATCTTGGGAGAAACCTCCTGCTTTCCATTGTAGGATCTTCATATTTTGGTTTGATCTCAATGCAGTCCCCACCTGGACATCCGATTGAGGGACAGTTTTACCTCCAGAATATTTTACTTTGAGATGTGTAGTCCTTTTTGCCAGTAATGAGGTAGACTGTAATGGTTTTGTTATAGACAGCATTTTTTTGCATTATGGCAATTACATCATCTATACATAACCCCCAATATGAATAGAGGGCCACATTCAAGTCCTTCGAACCTAGCTAGGTTCCCTAAGCCCGAGATTTGCTACGTTCTTGATTTCTGTGGAAGCTTTCTCAGATATTTCTTTGAAGTTTATAACTTTCTTCTGATTTCATCCGTTTCTCTAATTCTATTCCCAAGCATTTCCCTGTGAGGCTTACTAACAGAAGGGAATCTGTCTACAAGTCGTCTCTCTTCTCTGGACATCATAACGGCATTTACAACTATAACACTGGAACACATGGGTTCACAACTGGTCAACTTCTCTTCAGCATAGACTTCATGTCAACCGATTATCCGGCATGCAAGGTGGGGGAGGGGGAACAGAACTAGTTAGAGACTGCGCAGTGCGGGCAAGCAATTCCTCTAATACGGCTATCTGTTCAAATGAAGCATCTGTATTTAAAATATTTGTGCCAAAAGTAAAACTTCCTGTTAAATACAGCCAAACAATTTTCTCTATTTAGTGGTCTAAGTTAAGGTAATAAATTAACCTAAAGATGATTCTGGAAAGAATTTTATGTGAATAACAAAGTTTGTATTTCTTGAATTTTATAGGGGACTGGAGAAGGATCTATCCATGATACGCCTGGATCACAATAAACTGGAAAGTCTTCCTTCGGGGATATTTGCCAATTTACCTCTTCTCGAAAAAGTGACTTTGAACAACAACCACCTAACACAATTTGATACTGTTGCGTTACAACTTAATAATACTGTACTATCAATCGAACTACAAGACAATGAAATTCGCTTTGAATCCCCTTTCACCGGGCTTGACAAAGTCGTAAGATTCAACATCTCAGGAAACTTCCTGCCATCAAAATTACCCGGTGATTTCTTCAGTAACATGACAAACCTGAAGCATTTGGACATCTCGCACTGTGGGGTAGAGCAGATTCCCGTGGAGGCTTTCAGAAACAGCAAGCAACTGGAGAAGTTGAACATCGGGTACAACAATCTGAGCATGCTGGATGTCGAGACATTCGAGGTGCTCTCAGAGTTAGACAGTCTAGGGCTGCAAGGAAACCCACTGAAATGTGACTGTGCACTTCGTGAGATTCTCATGTGGTCAAAGGAGAAAAACGTCGATGTGGATAGCGCAGAGTGCGGGGAAGAACTTCAGCAAAATTGGGAGATCACAGAGGAGCTATCCTGTGGACCAGATAGTGACTTTCTGTCATCTCTTGTGCAAACAGGTCTCTTCCTGCTACTGGTATTGACTTGAGTGTATATCATTGTAAGAGTCAATAAATAATTTTGTCCATCTCGCTGTCTTATACATTGAGTGACTTGTTTTACCCACTTATCGAACTTCTGTATGGAAGTTCTCTATGAAAACTAATCAATGGAGATATAAAATTAAGTTGGCATGCTTCAGTTGTAAACAGACGGACGTTGCAATATTAACAGCAGGAGTACACAGACAAAAGGGCCTCTGGAAATGGAGCTCAACACCGCCAGTAGGTCAGAGTGCTTCTAATATGACTCCTAAAGAGAGGTATGGTGAATAGGAGAACTGAAGGTTGTACAGATCCCAAGGACGGTTTGCATTAAAGATTCCAGATGGGTCACATCCTGGCGCCAGCTAAAAAATAAAAATTAGCACTTCGAAAAAGATCCACGCACCTGCCTCCCTGTGTGTGTGTGTGTGTGTGTGTGTGTGTGGGTGTGTGTGTGTGTGTGTGTGTGTGTGTGTGTACATACATACATACATTTATTTGCATTCCATAGATCCTCAATTTGCCTTGGCAACAGGATGTGGAACATGTCAATATGTTACACACATATGTGTGTGTGTGTGTGTGTGTGTGTGTGTGTGTGCGCGTGCGTGCGTGCGTGTGTGTGTGTATTTTGTGTGAACAGTATAGCTAAATGGAAATTTTTGGTGATACTTGATACCTAAGTTCGGTATTTCCCAAAGATATGACATGAAGGAAGTCCCCTAGGCTCAGACTGACCCTGGAATGGATCATTTTGTTGATATTTTCTATTTTCTCAAGAATAGCTCTATATGGTACTGTGTCTTTGTTTAGGTTTTCAAGAGTCACTTCATGCAGTGTTCACTGTCACTTAATATCCTGCTTCAAATTTCACTGAGACTTTCTTAGGTCATACTGCCACTTCACTGTTCACGTGCAGTAGTTAAATGTATGCCATAGAGCATGGACCAAGAGTTAGTTTAAGTGACTCTCAGAATTAGGTCACAAAGAGTGAGTTGTTTATGTCAAGGACAGTGCAGCTTTGAGTTGAGAGGTCATTAATTGTAAATTGTGACAATAACACAGAAAATTGTGAATTATGAGTGATTTGTAATAGTGTTAGCACTTTGCTAACAATTTTAAAAAGAAATAGAGTGAGATAAAAAGTACAAGACATGTCATTTGTCACACTGGTGTCAGAAGTTCAATGTGATGAAAGAATGATTAACTGAAATGAAGAACATGCAATCTGGAATGGAGGAAATGAAGAGTGAAGTGAAAAGCTCCAGAATGGAGGTGCCCTGGAAGGCTGATTTGATAGCAGCACCAAATAACTGAACACCAGGGTGGTACAAAAGCTTAGAGGCAAACTTAATTTTAAGATCAAGGCAACAGGACATGGTACAATATCCATTCTGTTCATTACACCCAAGTATGACAGCATGTTGCCCTTTGAAGACGTCCACCGAAATTTGCCCCATCACCTCTCACAAATGATGGTCAAGAGAAGAGAAAGCCACAGAGCTGACGACTGGCCTTCAGGGTCAGGTGGCAAAGGTATTTAACGTATTTCCGACATCTGCAGTGTCCCAAGACATCATCTGGGAGGCAGTCAGAAATCAATTTGGAAACCATCATCTGGTTGCACCCTATCACAGACACCTCAAGTCAAGGCTGCAACAGCCAGGGAAGACGCTGCTGGAGTTCGCCTTGGCCATTGAACACCTGGTGAACAAGGCTCTGGTGAGTAAACCTCCTGGTTGGATACGTCTTTCAGGAACCTGACTATTTCGTCAATGGCATGGGTAACATCAAGATACGTCAGTGTCCAATGCTCAACAATTACAAGACCAACGACAATGTGCTGACAACTACACTAGGGTAGAGACAGCCAAGGTAACAATTACCCCACCTTTGAAGCATGGACCACCTGATATGACGAGGTCAGAAGAACAACCAAAGGATGACAATGAACATCTTCCAGTACAGTGCGCTGAGGGTGTGGCCAGCAAGGACACATAGCAAAAGGCTGTTCACACCAAGTCCAAGACCTGGCGGTGCCAATGGGTAAACAGGATAGTGCAGCTGTACTTGAATAAACAAACTTATCCTCTGACATCCTTCAATAGTATAAATGCCCTGTACTAAAGGTGCACATTTCCTTCTTCCTTGATCCTCCTTCATATTATAATATACAAGTATTTGTTTATAGTAAAACATTGTTTCTTAAATTAAGTTTCTATCAGTGCAGACTATTATCCTATGGAACAATAGTGTTAAGACAGCAATCTAGAACATAGAACTCAAAAACCAGTCAGTTCACCTGTTGCTTTGATAGGTAAAGAGTCCTGATCCTACACAAGTACTTCCCAATCCACTGTCTATGGATGACCAAACAGCGCATGTTTCTTTTGAAATGTGATCCCAGTTTCTTTTATGAGGAATTGTACAAACTATGGTACTTGTGGCTATCAATGAAGTTTCATAAAAGTGAATAATAGTAAAGATAATGACAATAATTGGGGCTCAGATGTTTATGATTTATGACTTAAAATCCTGAAAAATGACCTAAAACTAAATCAAAGAACGAAAAAATGCATTTACTTTTAATAGTTATAGATGAAATATTCATACCCCTCTTAACCTTCATTTTCAGAAGAGTTGCACTAGAAACATGCTACTACAAATGGCAGTGGCGGCTCGCAGTCAAAATTTTAGGGTAGGCAAAGTGTAACAACACCAGCACAGTGGCGGCTCGCAGTCAAAATTTTAGGGCAGGCAAAGTGTAACAACAACAACAATAACAATAACAAGAACAAGAACAACAACAACAACAACAACAACAATAATAATAATAATAATAATAATAATAATAATAATAATAATAATAATAATAATAATAATAATAATAATAATAATAATAATAATAATAATAATAATAATAATAATAATAATAATAATAATAATAATAATAATAATAATAATAATAATGAACCCCGTTTATCCGAAATATAGGGGTGAAGTCATTGCGGATAACGCAAACAATATATTGTTTGGTTGTTTAATAAGAGCAGAGTGAATGAGTGTGACTTACGGACGAATTTCCGCCAAAACTAAAATCACGAGTGTCAACAGACTTTTTTCCAGGGGGGAGGCACATATTGGAAATTTGCAATCATATAATATTAAATCATCATTTTACTGTCAAAATTTATAGTATTTGTTGTAGATAACCGTATTAATTTGTGCTAAACAAAAACTGTTCTTTACGCCAAAATTAAAATAATAGTTTAATAGTCAGTAAGTGACTGCACATTAAGTTCACCAACTTCCAAGGGGGGGCCGTGGCACCCCTTGCCCCCGTTTCGCCACGCCCATGACTAAAATGGATTAAGAAATTGAAAAATTGTCTGACTGCAGCTTTGTGTTAAATAGCTAAAACACTCCTCTTTTCATTGTCAGTGCGCCGCGAAAGCGGAATTTGTAATAGTTCACTAATTAAGTCGGTCATACTGGTATTACAACACACTAGTATTACACAGAGTGATAATGAGACGATTCGGATCTCTGAGACCTTCGTTCGTGGAGTATGCCTGTTCGGAAAATGTCGCATAAATTCGGATTTGGGCAGGCAAGTGTTCGGACTGCTGGCAGACGCGTCTACGCGTGCTCGGAGTGCGTATACAGATGGAATGTTTCCTTATCCCTGTTCAAGGGCCTCGTACTGAGGAAATGGGGCCGGGCAGGCAGAGGTCAAGCTAGCCGGCTCTCCACTACCCAGGTTCCATGCGTATCATTTCTGCCGCGCGTTTCAAACACGCAGCGCAGTTTTGATGAATCGGAATTGAGATTCAAGGATTTGACCATGCGCTGGTCATTATAACCGAGAAAACTTTTCTTGAACTGCAATTAGGGGAAAACGACGGTTCAAATGATAAAATGCAGAATCATAGTTAAACATTATTTGTTGATGTATTACGGTAGGGTAGGCAATGCCTACCCTGCCTACCCTGAGGAGCCGCGCCTGCAGCAGCAGCAACAAAAACAACAACAACAACAACAACAATAATAATAATAATAATAATAATAATAATAATAATAATAATAATAATAATAATAATAATAATAATAATAATAATAATAATAATAATAATAATAATAATAATAATAATAATAATAATAATAATAATAATAATAATAATAATAATAATAATAATAATAATAATAATAATAATAATAATAATAATAATAATAATAATAATAATAATAATAATAATAATAATAATAATAACAATAACAACAGTAACGGCAACAGTAACAATAATAATACAGTAGAACTCCGTTTATCCGAAATAAAGGGGGCGAAGTCATTGCGGATAACGCAAACAATATATTGTTTGGTTGTTTAATAAGTGCAGAGTGAATGAGTGTGACTTACGGACGAATTACCGCCAAAACTAAAGTGAATGAAGAAATTGAAGAATTGTCTGACTGTAGCATTGTGTTAAATAGCTAAAACACTCCTCTTTTCATTGTCAGTGCGCCGCGAAAGCGGACTTTGTAATAGTTCACTAATTAAGTCGGTCATACTGGTATTACAACACACTAGTATTGCACAGAGTGATAACGAAACGATTGGGATCTCTGAGATCTTCGTTCGTAGAGTATGGCTGTTCGCAAAAAGTCGCATAAGTTCGGATTTGGGCAGGCAAAGTGTTCTGAGTGCTGGCAGACGCGTCTACGCATGCTCGAAGTGCGTATATAGACGGAACATTTCCTTATCCATGTTCAAGGGCCTCGTAATGAGGAAAGGGAGCCGAGCCGGCAGAGGTTAAGCTAGCTGGCTCTCCACTATCCAGGTTCCATCAATTCTGCCGCGCGTTTCAAACACGCATCGCAGTTTTGATGAATCGGAATAGAGATTCAAGGATTTGATCATGCGCTGGTCATTACAATTTAGGGAAAATGACGGTTCAAATGATAAAATGCAGAATCATAGCTAAAAAGTATTTGTTTATGTATTACGGTAGGGCAGGCAATGCCTGCCCTGCCTACTCTGAGGAGCCGCGCCTGACAAATGGTCAAACTTGAAGGATTTTCAGTTGTCAACAAATAGATCCTTAAACCTTGAGAAACTTCTTTTTAGATCACATAATGTATTGGAAGCTAACTTCACATAAGGAAAACATTAGCAATAACTTCTGCTTCTGCTTTCTGGCCACAAATGTCCCCAATTTTACACAATATTGTATATGCAGGATATATACTTAACCTTCTAACGGGTGATCCAAAAGACTGAGCCGGCTGCGCTGTTTTGTCTGTACGGGTCCTCTGCGCTCGTCGCCGACTGCCACTGTCATACAACAGCGCGGATGAAACCATACAGCATTTTTAAAACTACTTTTAAAGGCTTTACTTGATAACTTAATTATAGCAGATACTGAAACTGGCCACCGTTGTTGTTGTTCATACTTTTTGGCGCCTCTTTAGGAAATTATCCATCACTCGCCGTAGTTTACGGTGAGAAATGCTGGCAATTTCCTGATGGATATTTTGTTTTAATTCCTCCAGGATGTGTGGGTTTGTCTTGTACACTTTATGTTTCAAAATACCCCAGAGATAGGAATCGCAGGTGGTTTGGCCGGGGGACCGAGGGGGGCACACATTTCTACTAGTAATAATTCTGCCCTGAAACAAACATTCAATTGTTCTCATCGAAAGATTGACTGTATGAGCTGTTCACTGTTGTAGAATCTTGTTGAAAACAGGCAAAATCACGCTCCCTGACGGTTAATTCTCTCTCTCTTAAAAAGAAGGAAAAAAAAAAAAAAAAAAAAAGGAAAAAAAAAGGCATAAAATTGTATCCACGTACAAGGCCGTCAACTGTTGACTCGGAAAAAAAATTGGGCCTGTAACACTAATGGCGCACCATACACCTGGCGAGCTGAGTTGACACATACGAATCATAAATAAATACACGCTGTGAAGTAGAAAATAAATGCTGAGTCATAATACACTTTGTGACTAAGTACAGGACTAAATAATAAAGCACACTGGTAATAATGCAGCCGCACGATATCGTGTCAACTCAATGCTCATTGTGAGCAGAGCAGACTCAGAGAAAAACACGTCATGCTCGTGACCTTGTATATAACAGCTGCTGGCAAGGCAACTGGAATAGAGGAATAGAGAGCTGCTGGTGACGTGTTTTCGCGTGTGCAGTGGAAAAACACTGCGTAGCGGTTCACATGTATTTGGATCTCTGTACTATACTCGACGGGCCTTTAAATCCTACACACTCACTTCTACTATACTGGACTTCAAACTTAACCTATATATGTAAATGAAGTCACTTGAATGGCACGGTGGGTGGCCCAATGTCTTTAACGAGGCAATGACATGTTCTCAAATCACCATTTAAGTCAGGATAGCTGAACTCTTATCGGCTAACGTAAATACCTCTCACAAAACAGCGCTTTTCGCGCATACGCAATCTTATAGCTGACGATAAGAAAGGAATCGATTACCGAGGAATAATTTCCAATATTCAGTTACATGTTAATGGAGACCTCAAATTAATAGTTAATGACATTTTATTGCACAGTCATGAACACCAAACAATTCAATCGTCCCACGGAACGCCAACCTTTGTTGTTCTTGTTGGTTAATGCACGCCACAGGATTCCCGAGGAATGCCGAAGGACTAAAGACCGTCTCTGATTGTACAGATATTCTGTGGAGTACAGTGGAGCGTTCGATATCCAATGTTGTGAATGTGAGTGTAATATATGTCATCAACTGTTCACTTTGGACCTTAATTAACAGGTAGGTAACTGAAAATTGGGAATTATTCCTGGGCAATTGATTCCTTAATCTTTCGATCATAAATGTGAGATTGTGTGTGTGCGTGAAAAACTTTTTCGTCAAAAGTACTTATATACGTTAGCGAATCTTGGATAGCTGCAAAGTTATCCCGACTTATTGAGTAGTGATCTGAAAACTTGTTGCCTCATTGAAGACAATGGACCACCCACCGTGCCTCTGAAGTGACTTAACTTACACAGGTTAAGTTAGAAGTTCAGTATAGCAGGAAAACTTTTAGTCATTCGTGTCTTTTCCCCACAGAACTTAATATAGACATTAGAGATTGCTTTGTTCCATATCAGTTTGCCTACCTTTTTCACGAATATATTTATAAAATGAGTTAGATCGTAGGTTAGGTTAGCTCTATATAAGCAGTTTTAAGAAAACTATACAACACTAATAGCCTTATTTCGAGCATATACATCTATAACTGTATCTGTCATATCCTGAGTGTGAGTTAATGTCAGTTTATGTGTATTACTACAAGTTGTGCAATCTAAGAGTGCAATACAATGCTACATGTACATAATAAGCAATGTAGTGTTTTACCACATACTCAATTTTCACCCAGCTGTGTAACTGCTGGGAATTGCATGTAACCCGCTTTTTGCTTAGTGTTACTAAAAGACTCCACTCTACAGCAGCTACGGTAGTGGACCAAGTGGAGCTGGGGTGGGTTTCCTCCGGGTTCTCCGGTTTCCTCTGCCATCTCATTCCACCGGTGCTCCATCTTCATTTCATGTATCCTCAGTGTCACCAGCTGCAGCACCATTGTAGTAAAAGCAGGCATTAAACATTACAAAAAAAAGCTGCTATGGTAATACCAGGGTCACATGTCTTGTTCATTCCACTTCCTCAGAATATTCTCCCTGGCACTGTATGCAGCATTCCATCCTCTGGAACCATATGGAAGCATCCGTTCATCACCACAGGGAACAGGAAGAAATCAGATGGTGCCAGATCAGGACTATAGGGTGGATGAATCAATAGTTTTGCCTCAGTTCCATGCAGAAAGTCAATTGTTATGTTAGTGGTGTGAGTTGATGCATTGTAATGATGTAACAGTGTGCCTTTAGTCCTGTCTTTGGACGCTTTTCTTGGATTTTTTGAAACACTTTCAGAAGACAGACTTCTGTGTACCATTTTCCAGTAACAGTTTTTTGATTTTCGAGCACAACTGTTGCCAAGTGACCACTTATGGAGAAGAAAGAAGCAACCAATTTCTTTCTGGCACTCCTTTCTCTCTTGACTTTAACAGACGGTTGGGCATCTGAGAACACCCAGATGGAGGACTGGCATTTTGTTTCAGGGTTAGACTAATAGATCCATGTTTCGTCACCCGTAACAATGTCTGAAATTCAGTGAAGCGCTCCACAGTTAAATCTTTTAAGCATTTCTTCTAACCATTCCACTCTGCAGAGCTTATGTACTACGGTTAAATTATGAAGCACCCACATCGAAGAAATTTTTTTTACATAGTGTTCATGAACTAATTCCTAATGCCCACTCAGTGTCCTTGTAGGTAATTCTGGGATCTTCTCTAGACGTTGTTTCTACAGTGGTGATGTTTTTGTCACTCAGTACTGTTGCTGATGTGCCACTCTTCCTTTCATCTTTAAGAGATTGTCACCACCTCTAAAATACTGGAAACCAGGAGAATACAGTGGCAAGTGACAGAGTATAGTCCCCAAAAGTCCCCTTCAAATGCTCAAATGACTGCATTTCATTTAAGCCACATTTGAAGTCATACAGAAGCATTGCACAAAAATGCTCTCTTTGAATATTCAATGTGCTTGGAAAAACATTCACTCTCCAGACTTCAAACACACTGAATAAAAATGAATGGCCCAACAATAGTCTGCCTGCTACGATTGCATTACTAATGAGTCAGCTATTTTGACAAAACAACAATGTTTCCCCAGGGGTGGCCAATTTTCTGTGTCTCAATACAAATCTAGTGACCCTCGTACTACTGCATCTAAGAAAATGTAATAGGAACTTTTAAAGGTAAAAAGTAAAGGTATTTTACAATGGGGATCCCACACTAAGCTTATTTACATTATCGTATGACAAACCGTGGGATGAAGGGATGGAGTGGAAGCACTCTGCAGGTTTGTGTTGGAACCCGAGCGACCAGCGAGCTCATGTGAGGGTGCCTAACATGTGCTAGATATTCTTTATCTTGCAACACCACAGTCGCCAGCCAGGTGACCACAGTGCCGCCCATCTGACAAGAACAGCCGTTATAGTTCGCAAAGTCCTCACACTGCAATACCAAAGTCGCTTCTTTTCTAATCCTGAAAGACCGGATTGAAAATGAGGGTGAAAATGAAATGGAAGGACAGGAAATTCTAAGGATGTAATCCTTCCCAGCATTCGTCTTGTGACCTGGGAAAACCCCCGGAAAAAGCTCATAGGTCGGTTGTGGGAATTGAACCTGCAATTTCCTGAATGGAAACCTCACACTTTAACTGCAAAGCCATCTAGCTTGCTTCACATGGACATGGGCATTTATTGGTTATAATTTGATATGCTGCTTCTGAGTGGAAGTAGGATGCTAATTGATTTTTAGTTTCAATCCGTCTGTAAACATATACCAACAAAACTGGCTCTTTTGTTATGTATATTTTTGTAGATTGTGTTAGAGATTGGAGATTATGATGATAATCGGTTACACTACCGCATATTATACTTGTGTCAATTTGTAGGAGTTTTCTCTCAGATGACGCAGGAACCTGTCATCCTGTTCATGTACACTCACCAATCTAGATGTTGTACCCTGTGCGTTATGGCAATCTGCAAGTAGACATGCGACTAAATTTGACAGAGGTATAGTACAGTATCATGGCCAACAGGCAGCTGGACCAGTCACACTTGCATGGGTGCCAAATTATACCTCGAATCACATGAATAAATATCAGAATAAACACAGAACATGCTTTATCACAGACGTTCAAAATGCTGTCCGTCTGTGTCAATACATTTATGGCATCTTATGAGGAAATTTTCATTCACACACATTAGTTCAGCTTCTGAAATAGCATTAATTTCTCTCCTGATGCCTAAGAGATTTTCGAGGTGACCATTGTAACCTTTCTCCGATTTCGTCTTAATTTCTGTTCCATAAGCACAGGCGGCTTTACTTTTCTTTCCCTATCATGAATTGATCCCATATTCCTGAATTTATTAATCGAATATCTGCATAAAAATTATTTATTCATATTGCTAATTGTGTGTTCCATTCTTTGATTGCACAACTTGTAGTAATACATGTAATTCACAATAATTCACACTCAGGATATTGTAGTTACACTTACAGATGTGTTTACTTAAAATAAAGCTACTAGTTTCGTATAGTAGGAAAACCATAGTTTTCTTAAAACTTCTTATATGGAGCAGAGCTAACCCAGCCTCACCTAATACAAACTCTGAGGATCAATTTAACTAACTCTTGATCAATGCTGACTCGCTTGTGTGACCCAGGCAAATTTGTTCTGCAAATGGTAACTTTTTGCTTCTCTCGTAAACCAGTTGCTGCAGTTGAAAGCTTCTAGAATTATGTGGAATGGCATTTGTTCTTAGCTGCCCATTGTTACCTTCTGGCATAGTGGTGTGAGGTAGCTGACCTTGGGTCTCTTTTGAGATGCATGGCCACTGTGACAATACAAAAGCTTTTGAATTAGCAATTCATCCACTTGTATGTTACTTTTTAATTTTACTTTAACAACAATGCCAGACTATTGATTGCATTTGTCTTATTCTTCAGGTTGTGTAAAAGACTCAAAATACCAGACTCGTGCATGGGAATGGCTGACAGGACCTCAGATTAGAAATCCAACAAATTTGTTGCAGAGAAGAACCCTACTGAAGATAACTTCAATTCAGAATGGCATCTGCCTTCAGAAACTCATTTAAAAAATAAAACTGTTCTGTAGTGAAGTTTGAGAAATATATTAAAATGGACACCAATGTAGAAAGCAAACAGGAACCTTGTTTCCTGGAAAAAACATCCACTCAACCACATTCTGAACCACAAGGAACTCTTGGTTCAAATGCTTACATAAAGAGTGAATCATATCCTTTTGCTTCAATTTTTATAATGGAGACTGACACTGACAAACATGGAGTTGATCATGAAGAAGACTCTGAATCCAACATGCACAGGGTTGATTATGAAGTAGACGACTCCAACATGCATGGTGTTGATTTTGAGGTCGATTCTGACTCCGACATTGGGGTTGATCATGAAGTAGACACCATTAAGATCAAAGAAGAATCTGGAATTTCGGAAAGAGCATTAACTGAACAGCAGTCCGAGTTAGAGGATACTCCTGGTTCAGAAGTCCAGACAATGAGTGAGTTAGCTGCTTTAATAGTGGAACCTGCCTCTGACGCATACAGGGGTGATCATGAAAGCATCAAAAGTGAGATCAAAAAGGAGCCAGGATTTTGGGAAAGAACAACTGAACTGATTTCTGAACCTGAAGAGGTTCATCTTAAAGAGGATTTTGTGGTAAGGAATAATAGTAAAGGTATCATCATCATCATAATCATCATCATCATCATCATCGCTGCTGCCGTCACCATCACCACCACCACCACCATCATTACCACTATTATTATATTGTTTATTAGTGTATTTATTTAGATAATAGTTTATCACATCTTATTGCATTTATCCCATTGTCAAATTTACAGTAACTAGTTTAAAATTTAAACATTACATAGAAATTGTAAAGCTTTAAAACAAATTAATAGTTAACACTAAAATCATAAGCATAATATAGGACATTTTCGGGGGATTGTTACATCAGCTGTCTATGTTGGAAATGCTAATAAATAATTGATAAGGCATTTCTTTAATGTTGTGTTATAACTGGTCGTATAGGATTTTAAACAAATGCAGGTGTATCTGTTTCTGGGTTTTAAATTTTAGTTTGTTGTGATATGTTTCTTGTCTACTGTCAAGATTTTGAAGAACCGTTCTGATTTCGCTGCTGTATGATGCATGTGGATGAACTGTTCAAAAATAGATCAATAACAAGTCAAGCCTAATAGAAGGTTTTAAATATTGCAGTTGGTGAACAAGTTTCCTGATCTTATTACATGCTAACTGACTTACTTGGTTACACTATGAGGGCAGTTTGATAAGTCCTTGACTTTTTATAGAAAACAACATATTTTTCTAAAAAATATCAACTTTATTTCCTGACATAGTCTTCTTTTAGCTCAACACACTTTGCTCAACTTCTCCAATTTTTTTTAACCCCTCCAAAGTTATGATTTTTGAAAGTCTACAAAATGCAAGTTTATTTGTGCCATGACATCTTCAGTAGATGAGAATTTCTTCCCATCAAGCCAATTATTCAAGTTCGCAAAAAATAAGAAGTTGCTTGGAGCCAAATCTGGAGAATACGATGAAGTTGCAATCCGTAGCCCAGTTCCATAAATTTTGCAATGAGAACATCAGATGCATGCACGGATGCACTATCCTGGAGAAAGAGAACCTCTTTCTTCACAAATGGATCTATCCTATAACAGTTACTTGTGAAATTGAGACAGTATTGTGTCATAATTAGGGCCCGGATTCTTAGTTTTTTAACTATTTTATTCCTTGATAGTTAACTGCAGTGGTTTAATTTAATTATCTGTTTCATGATCATCGAAGCCAAATGCTTGAATCTTATAAAACCTAAAAATGGCTAAATGAGACTTTAAAAACTAAAAGAGGCTAAATGTCCTATTTATTTTAAAATGAAAAAAAAAAAAAAAGTATTTTAAAATGGGAAAATGAAATGTTTATGAAATTATGAATGGACTTTGACTGTTACATCTTTGCTACGTCTTTTCACTTATGTATGCTTAGAGGAGTAAAGACAACAATGCAAGAGGCAACTGACTTGTACTTAGCTGTGTGGGACCAAACTCTGTATTGTTGCAAGCAAGGAATGCAGGGATTGTTGACGAGGGGAGAGGGGTCATTAGGAGAACCTTCAATAAACTCAAACCAATCTGTTTAAAAACAGTATCCGTTGTGTTCAGTTCGAGTATCGTGTATTGTTAATGCATACAATTACTACATCGTTGGAAGTCAATTTTCCTTAGATTAGGCAGGTAATTTAAGGAGCCAGTGTCATGCCTAAAGTCAGCTCATCTCGAAGGTGGTTGATTCGTCAATGGATAGCTAACGATCCGAACTTCACCACAGATGGCAAAGTAATATTTTGCCAAATCTGCCAAAAGCGAAAGAAACCATGCCCACAGACACAAAAGCTTGAACAAACATGAACACCTTCTATGTATACTGCACAGATAAAGTCGCATTAAGCGGCTAGGTGCTGTGCAGATAAATACACCGTACAGGAGAACCTGTACGACCTGTTCTTGAATGCCGAAATGCAGGTAAGGATTAAACACCTGTTATGTACATAGCGTATAAACTATAATTTTAAGTATTTTACAGGTGCCCTCTGACCAAAAATCGCATTTTGAGCAGCACAAAGGATCTACAGGACATATCAGCAACATTGCTATAAAAAAAGGACAATAATAAAATTAATAAACAATAATAATATAAAAACTATTTCAGGAGGTTAAAGAACTAAAAAAAACTTTTTTAAGATACAAAAATAACTAAAACGTCAATTTTAAGAACCTAAAAATCCGGGCCCTAGTCATAATATGGATCTTGATTGTTTTACCCTTTTCTAATAGTGGATGGTTATCATGGCTTGGGAACCAACTTACAATACGGTGCTTAAAGGAATCAAGTCAACAACTTCTGCTTTCTTCCCCAGTATATGACGAAGCAAGCAAAAGGGAAACACCTGAATTAACTCTTTCTTCCGATGCTCGTTGAACATCACAATGATTAAGAGGTTGAATCAGAAACTGAAAAATTCAACCTCTTAAACATTGCCCACACACAGCTTGTGTCTTTAAAAGCACCAGCAGTAAGCTTGTTGGTATAAACAAATAATAATCACAATGATTACTTGATGTAACAACCCCAAAAATGCATATTTTGGCCCTAACCAATTCATATATTTAAGATATTTTCATGACAAATGCAATGGTGTCTTGAATTTTCTGGAAATGACCTAAATGACTATTGTATAACTAGTAAATTGTTAAAGATCAAACCTTAGTAACACACAATTCATGTCAAATACATTTTTACTTCTCTGCTGGTAAGTAGGGGAAGTATTGTTTTCCACCCAAAAATTCAATGTCGAGATTTCACCGGAAATATATGTTTTGAGGCCCTCTGAATCCAAAAAAAGCATTTTTAGAAAAAGCTCCTTGTAAAAAGCTCCTTGTGTGTGTGTGTGTCTGTTAGTCTGTGGACAGCATAACTCAAAAACAAAATGTTGGTTAAAAACCAAAGTTGGTATTTAAGTTTAATGTCTTTCAAGGATACGACACAAAGATTTTGAAGAAAATAGCCCCACCCTAAACTACCCTTTACATGGAAGGTTTTTGGATAATTTTGATTTTCTTTTAAATGGCCCTATCAATTTTTATTAAAATGCCGTATGTTTAAGATATTTGTATGGCAAATGAAATGTATATTTTTAATTTTCTGGCTATAGCCTGTGTAGTCCTGTTTACTCTGGATGACTTTTGAATAACTCGTCAACCGTAAGAGTTAGACAAAACGTTATTATATAAAAAGTGATCTCGCTAAACACACAATTTATGTCTAAATAAATTTTTTTAGGATGAACCATTTCGGAGATATTTCCTGTTATTTGTGTCAATTTCAGAAACTTAAAACTTTCATGAAATGGAACATTGTTGTTCATTTTTCTACATGTTAAGCATACAAAGAGAATGGGATCTCTAAGTTTTAAAAGATTTGACTATCGCTCAAAGCATACTGTATTGTAATATTTCCCTTGTACCTACAAGGAAATAAGCAATAAGTTAATTTGTACAAACATTTATCTCAACTAACACAAAGAAGATATAGGAATAAGAGTTTGTAAGAATGTTAAGCACAAGAATAGAGAAAGTCATGTGAGTGCAACACATCAGATTTTTTTGTGTAGTTAACCATTTGATAGATATTCCTTTTTGTTGGTGTGAATTTTCACATGCTTACTTTTCTGAAATGTGAAGTTATTCATTTTTTGTTTCTCCCAGCCATGTAAAGAGAAAAATTTCAAAGCCATCACAGCAACTGACTCTTAAAAGTTAAACTATCACCTCTTATTCCTATTGTATGTACAAGGAAATGTGTAACAAAAGAATTTTACCTTCGTGAAGTAGATAAATGAATAAGCTTTTTCAAGAATAGTTTGTTAAAAAATGGGTAGAGAAAGTTATGTGAATGTAACACATCAGATGTTTTTCTTCCATAACTTCTCATTCCTATAACAAGTTAAATTTTGATATATTATGTAAAAGTAAGTAATATTCTGCAATAGGATATACGTATAGATTACGTATTCCAGGCAGATTTACTACTGACCCAACCCTGTGTGCCTGGAAAGGTTAGTTGTGCAGGAAATCCTGAGATTGCATAAGATTTTATGGTGAATGGGAATGAAAAATCTTAGAATCGCAAGTTCAATAATGTTTTGCAAGGACATGTCTGTATTAAGATTTGAAGTATTTCTCTATAAGGGGAAACAAAACGTGACGTTGCAATGCACTTTATTGTTGCAGGATGAACTGTCAGATGGACATCAGGAGTTACTATTGTCAGAACCAACAAGGTAAGACTACTAGAGTCTATATACTACATTACACTGTGCCTTGGTTCAGCTTCTGTTTAGAGGCTGATCTTTAGCTTAAACTTTTCTGTTATTGACTCCACTTAACACTAGAGGTTCCACATCTGTTATTTCGACGGGTGCTCTGCTTTATGGTATATGGAGTATTGTGCAATTCCCATTTTCTGTGACTTAATAAACACATATAAAGTGCACATCTACAAAGAGCCAAGGGTTTATGACCTTTCTTAAAAGTGAAACTATGAACTCTTACTGGACACCACCACTCGACTTCCTTTTATTCACACCTGTGCTCTCATTTTGGACTTGGCCCTTGAAATTTTGCCTCTCTTTTATATTGACATCCATCATATTGCCTCACTCCTTTGCTTTCTTAGAAAATGCAAAAGGAAGCTGAATATTACAGTAAGAGCACCTATCTACATTGCAACATCGTATTCTACATCTCTATCGCATCAATCTGTAAGAGATAGACCAAATCTTACTATACAGAAAATGTAGGTTGTATGAAAGCACATGTTAGGTGTTCCTACTTTTTGATTGCTTCTTTTCATCTCACATCCTTCTCCGCTGTCTTTGGGATGTCTGGGAGTTCTATGGTGGCCTGTTAATGTTTGCTAACAGTGGTGGTGAATTCTTTGGCTGATACTTTCAAAAGTAATATTTCCTAAACACATGGACCATGTGGCAATGAGTACACAGACGCTTATGTGGAAACAAAATACATCACCTGAGCATAGCCTAATAAACCCTGTGCTATAATGGTTCAGTTAGTGACAGCTGAAAAAAAAGACATGCTAAGCAGGTAAAATGCAGTTCTCCCAGCCAGTGAAGTGTTCTCTTATGTGGGTTTGTTTACACTCCTTTCAACGTGAAGTGAAACCACTTTACATCAGATATTTTTAAGCATTTAGTTGACTGCAGTCATGCTTGGACTTCATACTCCACCCATCGATTACAGCCAATAAGCTCAGTTACCAACTTAATGGTCTTGTCTTTATTACCATACTATACATATATTCTGTTTAGCTTCTCCTACCCTCTATGTCTCAGAACTGCATATATTTGCTACTGATTTTCTCATTTCAGATTGGATATAGCATCTATGGGGAGCTGTGAATCTGGCATCATCACTGCAGATAACTTAACTGGTGAAGGTGAAAAAAGACAATACAAATGTGGCAAGTGTGGTAAAAGCTTTAGTTCATCATCAAAATTGAAAACACACAGTTTAATTCATGAGGGAATACGGTTTCAATGTGACAAGTGTGATAAGAGCTTTACTACATCATCAAGTTTGAAAACACATAATTTTATTCACGAGGGAATACAATTTCAATGTGATAAGTGTGACAGAAGTTTTAATACACCATCAGAATTGAAAAAGCATGCGTTAGTTCATGAAGGAATACGGTTTAAATGTGATAAGTGTGACAAGACGTTTACTTTCGCTAAAGGTTTGAAAACGCATAGTTTAGTTCATGAAGGAATACGGTTTAAATGTGATAAGTGTGACAAGAGCTTCAGTACATCATCAAAATTGAAAATGCATAGTTTAATTCATGAGGGGGTACGGTTTCAATGTGACAAGTGTGATAAAAGCTTTACTACAGCAGCAAGTTTGAGAACACACAACTTTATTCACGAGGGAATACAATTTCAATGTGATAAGTGTGATAGAAGCTTTAATACACCATCAGAATTGAAAAAGCATGCTTTAATTCATGAGGGAATACAGTTCAAATGTGATAAGTGTGATAAGACCTTTACTTTGTCTTCAAGTTTGAAAACACATAGTTTAATTCATGAGGGAATACGGTTTAAATGCGAAAAGTGTGATAAGAGCTTCACTACATCGTCAAAATTGAAAATGCATGTATTAGTTGTTCATGATGGAAAACGGTTTCAGTGTCAGAAGTGTGATAAGAGCTTTAATTCATCATCGAGTTTGAAAACACATAGCTTAATTCATGAGGGAATACAGTTTAAATGTGACAAGTGTGATAAGAGCTTTACTAAATCATCACATTTGAGAGAACACAGTTTAATTCATGAGGGAATACAGTTTAAATGTCAGAAGTGTGATAAGAGCTTTACTTCGTCATCAAAATTGAAAGTGCATACTTTAAGTCATGAAGGAATACAGTTTAAATGTGACAAGTGTGAGAAGAGTTTTACTAAATCATCACATTTGAAAGAACATAGTTTAATTCATGAGGGAATACGGTTTCAATGTCAGAAGTGTGACAAGAGCTTTAGTTCATCATCAAAATTAAAAATGCATAGTTTAAGTCATGAGGGAATACTGTTTAAATGTGACAAATGTGATAAGAGCTTTACTACATCATCAAATTTGAAAACCCACAGTTTAATTCATGAGGGAATACAGTTTAAATGTGACAAGTGTGATAAAAGCTTTAGTTCATCATCAAATTTGAAAACCCACAGTTTAATTCATGAGGGAATACAGTTTAAATGTGACAAGTGTGATAAGATGTTCAATACATCTTCAAGTTTGAAAACACACAGTTTAATTCATGAAGGAATACGGTTTAAGTGTGATAAGTGTGAAAAGACGTTTAATACATCAGCCAGTTTGAGAACGCATAGCTTAGTTCATAAAGGAATAAGGTTTAAATGTGATAAGTGTGATAAGAGCTTTACTTTCCCTTCAAGTTTGAAAAAACATAGTTTAATGCATGAGGGAATACGGTTCAAATGTGAAAGGTGTGATAAAACCTTTAGCACATCATCAAAATTGAAAATGCATAGCTTAATTCATGAGGGGGTACGGTTTAAATGTGACAAGTGCGATAAAAGCTTTACTGCAGCAGCAAGTTTGAGAACACATAGTTTAATTCATGAAGGAATACAGTTTGAATGTGATAAGTGTGATAAGAGTTTTAATACATCATCGCAATTAAAAAATCATGCTTTAATTCATGAGGGAATACAGTTTAAATGTGAGGAGTGTGATAAGACTTTTACAACACCATCAACTTTGAAGGCACACAGTTTAATTCATGAGGGAGTACGATTTAAATGTGAGAAGTGTGACAAGAGCTTTACTTCTTCATCAAATTTGAGAAAACATTGTAAAAAAAAACATTGAGATTGTAAGTGTTGCAACAAAATGGCAAAATCTAGAGTGCAGTTACTTTGTCACTTTAGTCCTCTAATTTTACTACAAATGCGTAATTGTCTTCTCGTTAACACAGTTTATGGTATTTTCTGCTATCACAATTGTTTTTCTAAAGAACAAATCTCAGTCTTTCAATGTCTTTCTTTACTTTCACTATATCTTAACTATGACAATGTAGTCACTCGATGCTTCTTTACACATGCCCGACTTGTGTTTGTCACTGTTAAACTCAAACTAAACTCACTGGTTGCTCTCTCAAGTCCTATTTATACTGTCATTGACGTCACACCAAACTTTTGAGATGTCTGCACACACACTGCACAATGACTCAGCTAGTCAGCGAAGCTTCTCGACCCTGCACTGTTACAGTCATGTACACACAGTTGCTCTAAGCTGTAGTTGCCCTGTAGCTTCAGACCTCCCCCATCCGTTCGTTGTTGTGCGACCCGATGTCACAGTATTAAACACTTACAATCTCTTCACAAATCGATACTTTTACAATGGATTCCCTCACACTGTGGAATCTTTGGTAATGAAAAGGCATATGCCTTAGCAAAAGAGAAAGGCACAACGATTTGCCAAATTAGAAATTTATCATGATTGTTTTACGCATCAAAACCAATAATACAGAAAACCATCCAACAAAAAACCTATGACAGTTTAACTCTAGAGATTATAAATGAACAATGGAAAACCTTTGAGAGATTGAATCAGGACTGAAAAATTCAATGCCATAGCCGGTATTTAAACCACAGATTTTTCACTTTACACATGACTACTCTAGCCACTGAACTACCATGGCAAATTGCCAGTATACATTAAATTCCCCAACTGATTTCTATTTTTCCCAGTAGACCACAAAGGGACTCTCACATCTGAGGTAAGTACTATTGTGCCAGGTTTAAATAACCTTTAATTATTTTTTTTGTGATACTTGATATGTAAGTAAATCATTGTTTGCACATATTTGGTGGTGTAAGCTAAATTTACAATTCATTAACTCCCACGGCAACAAGGCTAAAACTGGTTCTTTACCAGCAGAAAATGACGTAACACCTAATGCATAATAACCTAAAAATAACTTATTAATGAATCCCCAGCAAAATACACAAACGTGTGAATTATTTATTGATTGAAATATTAAATGTGCAATTGGAGGTGTTGTTAACATTAAGAAGAAACTCAGTTCTTTTTAGTTCTTCAGTGCATGTTGAGGTGGAACCTGGATTTTCATATGAAATATACAAATTATTAGGCCCATCTGAGACAACATAGATGTGACTTTTCATTTGTAGCTGGGATTATTGGGGTACTTATGTCAGATGTGAGATTCCTTTTGTAGTCAACTGGGAAAATATAAATCAGTTGAGGAATTTAATGTTGTACTGGCAAGTTGCCATGCTAGCTCAGTAATTACAGCAGCTGCACATGAAGTGTAAGATTTGTGGTTCAAATCCCAGCTATGGCAGTGCATATTTCAGCCCTGATTCTACCTCTCAAACACTCGCGGCTTGTGTGTTAAAAAAGAGAAATAATGGAAAACTTTGTTGCGCAAAGCCACAAGGATTCCAGAATGTCTACAATCAAAAGTTATTGCTGTCTTTCGATTACATACAGGACATGATTGTTTGGCTGTCCATCTACATAAAGTAAGCATCGTTCAAACTCCAAACTGTGTACTTTGTAGAGAAGAGGATTCTACAACGAATATGACCC
This sequence comes from Tenodera sinensis, assembly GCA_030765045.1. NCBI lineage: Eukaryota > Metazoa > Arthropoda > Insecta > Mantodea > Mantidae > Tenodera > Tenodera sinensis. The sequence continues at coordinate 171,741,617 of CM060966.1, forward strand.
ATTTTATGAAGTGTCAAAATTAAACAGCTGCAGATCTGTCGTCACACTACTGGGAAGCAAGAAGGCAAATGGAAGAACTCCAATAGTTGAGCATTTGCAACCAAGCAACCAATCTGAAAAAAAAAAAAAAAAAAAAAAGTTTAATTCATGAAGACAAATAGCTGTAAACATCAAGGATTTGTGACATACTTCACTCATGCAGCACATTTGGAAGCTCATAATTTAATTCATGAATATTAAAAACCATTTAAATGCAACAAGTATGATTTACTACAGCATTAACTTTGATATTGTGTAATTCAGTTCATGAGAGTAAAACATCAATGTAACATACATCTTAATAAAATCTTTGTTATGGTGCACAGAATTTAATGGCAGCTGATACTTCACCACTACTATTCTCTTTCCTGTTGTGCAAATAAATTTTGTGGGTACAAATGATATTTATACCACTGACTTTTCAGCGTCTTTAACTATACAACTTAGCCTCTGATTGGATTTTGTGTTGAGCAGTTCCTGCCACCTACCATTAAATTTTGTGTCAGTCGTAAAACATTTAAAAGTACTTATTGCTGCACTTATGCGCATGTCTTAATCTATTCCTGTTTGATTTTAAGTGGAGCTATAAGTGTTTTAGATGCAGACAAGTGTTTTAACTAAGATTTTATTAACATGCTTCACAATTTTAAACACTTTCATCAGCAGTTTTATGCATCTTAAACGTAGGAGAAAATAACTTAATCCATGATGGAAAAGGTTAATGATGTGTTAAAATGTTTCTTATAGTATTACGTATACAAGCTGTTAGATTTGTTGCTGTTATCAAATCAACCTCCAGTGAACAGAGGTTGCCATTGTGGCCAAGGTGAAATGTGTGAGGGTTGTAAATAAAATAGCGGCAGTGTATACAGAAACTGCTTTTTAATGAAGTTACAAGTACAAATATGTCATATTCTTGTGAAGTTTAGTGGCTTTTGCCAAATGTTGGGAAGCTGTAGAGTGGTGTTAGCAATGGAGCACCCCACTGCTCAGAGCCCAGATGCTACATTGGAGGGATTCTTTCAACTTAGGAAAGTGGTCAAAGTCACAAGGACACATGTCAGGTGAGTGTGGGGGATGCTCCAAGATCTCCAAATGCCACCATCACAATATATTGGTTACAGTGTGTAACCATGCGTGTCTCATTGTTGTGCAACACAGAAGGGAGATTGTCCCACAATAAACGTGGATATTTGTGCCACATAGCCAAATGCAAATGGTGCTGTAGAAATGGGTAATAGTAGTTGTGTTAACAGCTTATACTTGAAACACAACATGTGTAAGAATGACATTTGCCACAATAATCATAATCTTCACTCTACTAGATCCCTGTTGGACTTTCTGTGGACATGGTGACCCTTGGTAATGTCATTTGTTTAGGCTCACAGACTCGGGCCCACATCTCATCTATGCTGCAGAAATAGTCACTCTCAGTGCGATATCCGACTAGGTGAGCACCAGTAAGTGCATTTCTGTACATGTGGAACCCAGTGAGATGAATTTTCCTCAGTGTGTGGCACACAGTTTGATGACTGAAACCAACTTATAGGAATAATTCCCACACAGCACATCAATGGTCTATAAAAAGACTACTCACAATGTCAGTTTGTTGAGTGACGGCCACTCTGTGTGGTGGAAATCCTCAGTTTTATTCCAACCTGTATGAAATGATTTAACCCATTGTACAGCTGCACCATACAGTAATGTATTCTCTCCATAAGCTTCACATAATCCTTGATAACATTCAGATGCATTTTTGCCATGGGCAAACACAATTTTGATCTACCACCATTGATCACGTTTTATAGCAGTAGAAATGGCACCCTTCACTTCGATGCCACACTGCAAGTAGCCTTTCCAACCAAATCAACTGTTCTATGCATTGCACACATTGACAACAGCACCATATCCTGTTTGTGAATGTCTGATCTTCTGCAACCTTCTGGACAAAGTTGCCACTGCTTTATTTACAACCCTCATATTGTCATGTGTAACACATTTATGTTTACCAGATATATGATGAGATTTGCACATTTGTATTTAGAAGATAATTTACGAGGTGTGGTTAAAAGTATTCCAGAATGAGGCTATCAACACAACATGACCTACATAAAAAATGAAAAATACTTTGTTACATTTCCGACATTCACAATATCAATACAAGATACAGATTTGAACTTCATATGCCATCTGATAATTTACATGTTCTCAGAGAGGAGTATATTACCAATGCCTCAAAATATTTAATATGTTGCCTCACAATTTGAAGATGTGTTATAAACAAACATTCAAGACGACGCTATAGCAATATCTTCAGGAGCATTCCTTTTGTATATTTAATGAATTTTTAAATAATACTTAATGTAATTAATACTTTAAGTCTGTAAACATATTGACATGTTCTACATCATGTTGTGCATGACAAGATTATAGGATGTATGGAATGCAAATAAATATATGTACAGTGCAGTATTTTGGTGTGTCTATTTCACATTGCCACTTTAAAGTAGTCTCTGTTGGAGTCCCCCTGTGCTTTGTTAACATTGCTGGAAGTTGTCTGCTTTAAATGCTGTAAAAGCTTTCTGTGAGTTGTGAAGGTGTCCTCAGAGCCACATTTCAAGTTTCAGGAGAGGAAAATTGTTCAATGAAGCCAGAACTGGAGAATAGACAGGATGAGAACAGTATTTGTCCTATCTCTATCCAAAAACTGGCTTTGTACATGGCTACATTGTTGTGATGCAGGAAGCAGTCAGTAGTGCTCCAGTTCTCCACCCTGAAGCAGTTATAATGTATACTATCTGATGTTAATAGTAAACTTACATGATATATTATATCTCGACGGTTTAGTTGTCCATATATATTGCATAATTAGGATGATTATCATGTTTCCTTATTTGTTACTAAGTGTATTTATATATTTTAATGTGCATATAAATCCAGAATAATGAGACAAAATATTAAAATAAGTAATCAAAAATCTACATGGCCAACCTTAATGTGAAGTGTGATTAAGGAAAAATTGTGTGTAACCATATAAAATTAATATACTAGTTGTTGATGAATCATGTAGAAAATTAAATATACATATACACACAGGATGTAAATGAACTATGCCAAAATAATTTCAGAGATTGTAGATGTAACCAATATAAGTAATTTAAAACAGGAAATGCATTGTCTGTGGCTAAACCTAACACAATTGTGTTAGGCATAATAGATACTAGATGCTGATAAGCCACTGTTTAAGCAAAGGGGGTGAAACATTGGCTTAGAATGTTTCTAAAACTGCTTCCCAAATATAGAAATATTGATTCCCACCAGCTCGTTATTAGTGTTCTCAAGATTTAATGCTGCAAAGATCTCTCAAATCTCAAACTAATCGCCTGACAGTGCAACACTTAACATCGATAACTGTCTTCTTGCATTACGCAGCCTGCTCTAGAGGTGTTACTTTAACTGCTCTGGTGGCATAATACATAACACCAAAAACTGATGCCTAAAAGTCACTGGTTTGGTTCCTGTCTTGTTGTTAATTTTCGTTTTTTTGTCTCTTTAATACGTGAAGTCCATAGAAAGAATTGACATGATTCGTAACTCACAATGTGATTCTGACTGTCTAGTGCAGTAACACTACTATTACTTCTGTGATTCAGGACACTGCTGTTAAAATGCTTAGGATTTCCTGTATGACAACATGGAGAATGTGTGCAGATTTTCTGAATATGCAGATATGCACTTTATTTACGGTGAATCAAGAAGTAATGTTTCAGCTGCCAGAGCGCAGTACAGGGAACAGTATCCCAATAGGTGCCAACCATATCACACAATGTTCCAGTCCATCGAAAGACATTTGTGAGAGAGAGGAACCTTTCAAGTCAACAGGGGCATTACGAACTCGCCACACAAGAAATTTGAGAATGTTCTGCAAAGCATTGCAGAAGAGCCATATACTATCACACTCCTATTGTATGTGATATATGGTATGTCGAATTTTACCATATTCGATCGTCGAATGTGGCTACAACATGACAGAGCTTTGGCCCATTTCTTCCTGGCTGTGCGAGAGCACATGTTTATGCTCCCTGATCCATTGGAAGGGGCAGTTCAACTGTAGCCTGCAACTTTCCCGACCTCAACCCAATTGATTTCTTTTTGTGGCATCACTTTAAGTTGATGGTGTATGGAACACCTCAGAAGAGAACCTAACTGCCCAAATAATAGCAGATGTGAGGTCATTCGACACACATGATAACTTATGGATAGAGTACCACAATTGCTTGATTGCCAATATCAACTTTGCATTGAAAATGCAGGTCACCTTTTAAAGCACTTCCTGTAAAACAGATTAAAGACATGCTTTTAGTATTTGTTATTTTATTTACTTGTTCACCCTTTAAACCACGTCCCATTTTGAAGTGCAGCTTGTGAAAGTTGTATTAGGTGGGATTCAACCTTTATGAGAAACAATTGTAATTAATTATACTGATACTGTCACCGCGCCCGCCGCATCTAATTGCCGACAACAGCAGTGTCACCCATCGCATTATTGTCGGCACTACGGCAAAGGAGCCGAAGGAAAGAGACAGAGAATGGCCGCATTGTTGGGGCGCTTGCCGAAAGAGAGAAAAGGATAGAGGCTACTGGAATCTTCTACTTTGTATTTCACCGCAATAACTGAACTTTCCAGAATAGTGCCTGGGAGATATAAATAGCGGTAAAGTGCGACAGACGAGTCCAGACAGTCAGACGTATGTGAAGCGTTGAGTAGTCATGCCGACGGAAAGGACAGACGTATGTGAAGCGTTGAGCAGTCGTGCCGACGGAGAAGGGACAGTTTTGTGACGAATTTGGAGCCGTGCTGTGAGTGAATCGGAAATGACTTTCTTGCTGCTGCAACGAGTGTAAAAAGTTACTGTTTACATCTTTATCCCGACTACATCTGTCTACTTTACTTCACAACCACCAAAAGTCACACTGGTGTCAGAAGTGGGATCCGTCGAATTGCTTCTAGTTTCGTTACATCGTCGTTAGAAGTTGCAACGTTAGAACCAAGATGGAGGGAGATTCGGAAACCAGGATGATGGCGATGATGAAAGAATTATTTGCCAAAATGGAAACGTCATACGACAACCTCGCTGCCGAGCTGAAAGAGATGAAGACGGCAAACGACAACCTCGTTGCCGAAATGAAGAGGAGAAACAACCTCGCTGCCGAGCTGAAAGAGATGAAGACGGCAAACGACAACCTCGCTGCCAAAATGGAAACGTCAAACGACAACCTCGCTGCCAAAATGGAAACGAGAAACGACAACCTCGTTGCCGAGCCGAAAGAGATGAAGACGGCAAACGACAACCTCGCTGCCAAAATGGAAACGTCAAACAACAACCTCGCTGCCGAGCTGAAAGAGATGAAGACGGAGCTATCGGCGAAAATTGATGGCGAACTGATTGGCGTGACGGAAGACGTGGAAGAACTCGGAGAAAAGGTGGTAGACCTCTGCCAGCACGTGGACGTCGTGGAGGACGACGGGGAACGTCTTGGCGCCCTGGTAGTAAGAGTTGACGAGAGCGTCAAAGTACTGGATGCCAGGGGCAGACGGAATAGCGCGGAGCCGGGGAGGGAGCACCTAGTGGCCGAGGCGACAGTTGCGCCCGTTTCAGATGATGTGAGGGAAGACGTGAAACAACTCGGCGAACTGATTGGCGTGACGGAAGACGTGGAACAACTCGGCGAGCTGATTGGCGTGACGGAAGACGTGGAACAACTCGGCGAACTGATTGGCGTGACGGAAGACGTGGAACAACTCGGCGAACTGATTGGCATGACGGAAGACGTGGAACAACTCGGCGAACTAATTGGCGTGACGGAAGGCGTGGAAGAACTAGGCGAAAAGGTGGAAGACCTCTGCCAGCATGTGGACGTCGTGGGGGACGACGGGGAACGTCTTAGCGCCCTGGTAGTAAGAGTTGACGAGAGCGTCAAAGTACTGGATGCCAGGGGCAGACGGAATAGCGCGGACCCGGGGAGGAAGCACCTAGTGGCCGAGGCGACAGTTGCGCCCGTTTCAGATAACGAAAGTGTACGTCTCGGGGAAGACAAAGGGGCAGTTCAGGGACGTCGTCGAGGATCCTCTGGAGGAGTGTGTCGGGTACGTAACCAACCAGGATACGACGTGGAGGACGATCAGCAGGGAAGCGCACAAGCAAACGAGCATCACGCGAGAACCGACTTGGCGTGTGACATGGGGGGACCGTCGGAGCCATCCAATCACCTGACGCATAGTGCCGTGAACGGAAGAATGGTGGACATCATCGTGGACGGCAGGATACAGGAGAGGCCGTGCCGAGCACGAGTGAACACGAGTGCAGCGGTGGACGCGACTCGCGCGGATGTGGTGGGGTTTGTTGCCGGACCCATCGGAAGCAAGGTGGCTGCGAAGGTGCGCCAGAGAGGTCGGCGGACATGGTACCCAGTGAGCCGTTTCCAAGTGCGCAGGATGGCCCGTCAACACACCAGGAAGAAGGGCAACTGGGCGAGGGACCGTCAAGACCGGCGGTACTGTTGCAGAATTTCGAAGCAGGATGGCATACATCGTCCTACCCAGACCAAGGGACACTATCCAACAGCGATACCTAGGATCGTGCCTCCTGGAGAAGAGGTTCGATGGGTTAGTCCACCGGGGCGCAAGGGAGATGCCGCAGTGATAGTGCTGGTCGGGACGACCAGCTCTGAGGAGGGAGCAGTGTCACCGCGCCCGCCGCATCTAATTGCCGACAACAGCAGTGTCACCCATCGCATTATTGTCGGCACTACGGCAAAGGAGCCGAAGGAAAGAGACAGAGAATGGCCGCATTGTTGGGGCGCTTGCCGAAAGAGAGAAAAGGATAGAGGCTACTGGAATCTTCTACTTTGTATTTCACCGCAATAACTGAACTTTCCAGAATAGTGCCTGGGAGATATAAATAGCGGTAAAGTGCGACAGACGAGTCCAGACAGTCAGACGTATGTGAAGCGTTGAGTAGTCGTGCCGACGGAAAGGACAGACGTATGTGAAGCGTTGAGCAGTCGTGCCGACGGAGAAGGGACAGTTTTGTGACGAATTTGGAGCCGTGCTGTGAGTGAATTGGAAATGACTTTCTTGCTGTTGCAACGAGTGTAAAAAGTTACTGTTTACGGAAATAAAAGTGTATCTTTATCCCGACTACATCTGTCTTCTTTACTTTACAAACCACCAAAAAAGTCACAATACATTGTACTATGTCAAAATAAAATGCATACATTTAAACAAAACAAACAAGAAAGTGAATAAGACTCGAATTCAATTACCTTTTACTTGAGAGCCAATGTCATAACCATTGCACAGAGGGATCACTCTGACACGTTCTCTTCATTTTTGTGTGTTGTGCACTCACTCAATGGTGTTGTCATTAACCAGTGGCGTACTGGTACTTTAGAAACGTATAGCCATAACTTCCACATTTGTAATAACAGGCTATAAGTCTCCTGTCTCAGATTACCGTGTTCAGACATCTCAACTTGGCCTGGCAATATTTTGGTGTAGTTCATTAACACTCTGTACATATAAGTGTAACAAAATGTGCATGAGGGAAGGTATTCTTGCACAGTATTCGCCAGATCATTGACCTCTGTATGCTGGTGGAATCTGTTAGTAATCAGCAGTTATATCATCATGGTTGCTTAATTACTCTGCATGTTTTTCATTGGAAATAATTATACTGTTATACTTAAAATAAATTTGGAATATTTTAAATAAAACTTCTAAATTATTTAAAATGAAATTATTTATCCCCCTCTCACCTTCTCTATGCCACAACATAGAGATATACTATGGCTATAACACAATTTAATGGTGGGTGGCAATACAAAATCCAATCATAGGCTTGCCATGCCTTGCAGTCTTTATAGTTAAACACGCTGTCAAATCACCTGTAAAGCCAGTGATATAAATATCATTTGCACCAACAAAACTTATTTGCACAATAGGGAAAAGGAATAGTAGCTGTCAGCCACCATTAAATTTTACATCTACCTTAGAGATGCCATTTCTCTAATACAAGGAGTCTTCAGAATCCATGTCGCTGTAGTCACCTTAGAAAAACTGCCACAAGCCATTAGCATTGTACCTTCTTCCTTAATCTTCACAACACTGAATTCACTGAGTAGCCATAAGCTTTCACGGCTGGAGTCAGAATTCTAGCTAGAAATTACTTCCGGGCTTAAAAGCCGTGACCTGCTGGAGTTTAGAGGTTCAGATGTTTCATCCACACCTGTGGTGGACATCATCAGTGGCATGGTCATAGCCCTCTCAGCAAAGGTTCAGTTACAATAAAATCGCTGGCTGGAGATGCCGTATTTATATCTGGACTAAGACCACGCCACCAATGATGTCCACTTCATGTGTGGATGAAAAACTCCAGCAGACCACGACTTTTAAGCCCAGAAGTAATTTCTAGCTATAATACTGAATTCACTGTTTGACCCTGTGGTATAAATTCCTTCCTACAATTCATTTAATGTCAAAAGAAAATCATTAACTTCACAGGATAGAACTTATCTGGTTGTTTTGGAGCTTAGAGATAAAGGAGTTCCATTGTGAAGTTTGTTGCTTCATTACTGGATCAGACCCATAAATCTGTTTCCTTTCCAAAAACCATGGACCATTTTGAAGCTGTTCTTTTAGACAGTAGGTGGTACAAGGATTTTCTTTTGGTCATTTAAATGCAGGTAGGAGACAAATGTTGCAAGAATTCCAATATCCAAATGGTTTTTTAAAACTAGTTGACCACTTCCAAAGAAGAGCTGTAATGCCTTAGAAATTTCTATTATTACAATTATTCCTATCATTTACTGACAGATTTCTCACCTCACTGATATTTTCCTTAGTTTTGCTGGACAAGAGCTATCACAAATAATCTGTATTGTTAACCGATGTCAAATCACTTTAATTTCAAAAAACATGAAATGCTGGAGATTTTCCCAATGCTTGCTCTATATAGCTATCCTTAGCAGTTTATAGATTTATCCTGTAGTTTCACACAGAAGCAAAATTTTATGTTTGCTCTTCATTATCTTGCATTTTCACCGTCAGATAAATAAAATGTTGTAGACACAAACAGTGTTCACTTCAGGTCAGAGGAGATCAAGTAACCTCACATTTTTATCAGAAGCGAGCATTGCATTGACAGCATAGATAAGAATTAGACAGCTCAGTGGCTAAATCATTTTGAAGTTATAGAAGGTTTTTAATCACATGTAGTTCATAAGGGATAGTGTGTGACCACAGGCAAAAGCTTCACCAGGCCTCTCACTACTGCGCGAGTCAGCTGGCAGTCACCGAGGAATTCGCGCTAGCAGAGGTGAACTAAAGTCCTTATAATAGAGGCAACTGTTGACGTGGTCTCAAACGGACAGCATACCTCGTGTATATATTCTCGCTCACTCACTGAAGCTCAGCAGCAGGAATTCTTGCACAATGTATTCTCTAAGTTCCTGTAGTGTGCAAGGATTGGAACGATACACTTTGTCTTTTAAGGAACCCCATAAATAAAAGCCATAACTCGTTCAGTCAGGAGAATGAGGGGCCCACAAATCAACACTAATTATTCTGCCATCAAGCACCTCTCTTAATGCATTTAATGATACTGCAGCCGAATGTGCTGTTGCAGAATCCCCTTCGAACTAACCGTACAATTTCTCTTCTGTCAAGCGATTGCAAAATGGCCTCAGAATTAACCTCTGATATAGCTCTGCATTTATTGTTTCATAAAAAAATATGGGTTCTATTATTCTTCTACCATTTATCACATGCCACACTCTAATTTTCTCATCGTAATGAAGCGTTTTATCCAGTAGAGCAAGTTATTTGTGTATACCGGAAGCACCAAAGTATGAGTTTGTGTGTGTGCACGCGTGCGGTTGGTATACGGCACGTGCCTCAGTCTGAGTGTGTGTGCAGTCTGCATATTACACGCACCTAAGTAAGAGTCTTGTGTATGCAATTGCATGCCGCACGCGCTTAAGTATGACTACGGATATCTGTGTGTGGGGTCTGCGTACAACACAACTTAGTATGAGTGTGTGTGTGTGCAGTCTGGGTACCGCACGCACCTATGCGTGATTGTGTGTGTGCGGTGTGCATGTCACACGCACCTAAGTATGTGAATATGTGGGCGTGTGCAGACTGCATATCGCACACGCCCATGACAATCAAACCATTAAACGGTGTAATGCAACAAAATATTTGGGAGTTATGCTAGATGAAAAATTAAATTATATTAAACACACACAATATGTGAGAAATAAGGTTGAAATAATTATGCAGAAGCTGTCAAGAATTGTGAACACAAAATTTAAAATATCCCTAAATAATATCATTACCTACCATTATTGCATTTTTGGATCGATAATCTCTTATGCTGCAGGGGTGTGGGTAGACAAAATGACAAGAATTACTTTGAAAAGTAAACTTCTTTTAAGGCACACAGGAGCGGTCTGCACCACCCCAACAATGGCTTTATTGATTATTACGGGCATATGGCCAATTGATCTTTTACTTAGACTAAGAGGTGCCACGTTTTGGATGAAGCAAAATTGGAACAAAGTACATGAAATAGTTGGTAGAAGATGTGTGAATAAGAAGGAAATCAAAAGATCTCTACTTACAGAATGGCAAGAGGAGTGGGATTCTATTAACGAAGGAAGAAGAACTTATGAATTTTTTCCATCTGTTCATAAAAGATTAAAGCTCAAACACGCCAAACCAACGAAAGGCATGGTACATTTTTTTATCCGGACATGGACCATATGGAACTTATTGGCAGAAAATAAATAAAACTAATAACTCAATTTGTAGTGTATGTAAAGTAGTTGACAATCCAGAACATGTGCTTTTTGAATGCACTAAATACGACAGAAAAATTATTGACGGAAGAAATCCACTAAGGGGATATACTTTAATGGACATTTTAAGGAAAAAAGAGTTATAGAATATACTTGCCAAGTTAGCAAATGAGATCAGTGACATAGCCTGGGAAGTCAAAATAAGTAATGATATTATAAGACCAGATGCATTACACTCCAGCAGTTAGAAGATCGGAAATAATAAGTAATGTTATTAACATTGAAGAATCAAATATTGCCAGACAGAACCAAAATAATAATAATAATAATAATAATAATAATAATAATAATAATAATAATAATAATAATAATAATAATAATAATGGAGGAGAGGAGATAGATGCACAACAACCTAGCTCAGAGGAAGAAGAGGATATCTTGGAGTTCTTACGACAGCAATGATGGAGCAGACAGCGAAGAGTTGCACTTTTGCAGAAACAGTTATGGCCAGGACAATGGTGGACCCGGGTGGTAAGAAATTTGAAGATACGTCGCAGTGGAAGGAGGAGCCGACTATTTTGCAGATTCTTAACATTCTGGGTCCAGGAGCTGGTGTAATTGCCCCAAATGAATGAGTGAGTGTAGTGAAGTGAGGGGAGCGACATTTCCCTCCCCATTTATAACTTATAAATAAAACTGGAGAATGGTAAAGTGGTTTAAAAGGGGGAGGGGCTTAGCCCCTGCCCTGTAATAAGTATAATGAGATTTTATATGAGTGATTAGGAGTTTATTTGGATTTGATGAGAGGAGGGTTTTGTAAATTTTTAGTTTATGTGAATGTTTAGATGTGGTGTATTATAATCTTCGCAAAACTTAAAGGCATATGGAGGCGGGGCATACTGCGGACTCCAGCGAATCCTACGCTTGCCCCTCCTACCAGCGCTGCCGAATGTGGTGCATGCATCTCATACAACCTTATTTACAGACTGTCTGCCGGTACACGCACTTGGCAACAGCGCTCTGCTTCAGCATTGGCCAGCATTCACATGCCTTTAACTTTTGCGAGCAGTATAGTGATTTTGTTTAGGTGTTTGAGAGAATGGGTTTTTTATCCTTTAGATAAAAAGTGGAGTGGTGAAGTAGAGGTATTTTATGTGATGTGAAAGGATGTTAAAGATATATGATTTATATTGAGTGAAGAATATTATATATGTATGTGTGTGTTTAATTTTGTTGCACTTTTTGGTTATTTTTTTAAGAGCAAATTGTGAAATATATTTGAAGTTTTGGGTGTGAGTTTAAATTATATAAGTTTGTGTTTTTATAAATTATAAATTCAGTGAATTTATTAGAATTTACGATTTGAAATTAGTATTTGTTTTAATTTTATGGTTTTTAAATTTTTTTTAAGAGAAGGAATAGTAAATTTGGATTTGGAAATTTGGTAATAGGTCCAAATTATATAAATTTATATATTTTATAAAAAATTAATTTTGTGTTGTAATTTAGGTATTGAATTTAAATTATGTTAATTGAGTTTTTGTGGTAATTTTAAAAATTTGATATATTAAAATTTTAAATTTATTTTTAATTTAAAATTTTATATTATTTAATATTTTTAAATTATTAAGTTTAAAAATTAATAATGTTGATATTTTTTTACATTATTTAGGTGTGTGTACTAATAATCTTTATATGTTAGTTAATATTTAAATGTTTTTGTTAATATATTTTTAGTTTTAAAATTTTGGTTTTTAAAATTTTAAAAGTTTAAAATTGAAATTTAAATATTGTATAATTTAAATTTTTAGCTTATGGTTTTTAAGAATTTGAAAGAATAGTAAATTTTGTTTCGAAAATTGTTAGTGAGTTGAAATTAGTAGTTGGTTAATTTTATGAATTTAGAGAAATTTTATGGAGTATTGGTGTGTAATTTTTGTATTTGTATATTTTAATTGATTTAATTAGTTGTAAAAATTGTTGTTTTTTTTAAATACTGGATTCCAGTATTTGTAATATCTGTTACCGGTATTTTATAATGTTAAATGTTTTTGTAAATTTTATATAGAATTGTAAGTTTGTAAATTTTTTATTTTAGTAGAGGATTAACTGGATACTAGTTAATTTTAATGCTGGATACCAGTATTATTCGTATATTTATTTTGTATTTGAATTGGTAGCTTATTTTATTTTAATTTCATTTTATGTTATATTGTATTTTAATTTTTTATCTGAAAAGTTTTTTGTAGATTTGTGTTTTTTATAGTTTATTAATAAATGTATGGAATATGGAAGCTTGTCCCGGTGTAAGGAATTAGGTACTGGGATGGAAGTTTTCAGATTTTATTTATTTATTTCTTGTTAAATAGGTGTGAACATCACTGTTTTTAAGACTGAGTTGGTGTTTTGTTGCTATAAGTAAGATAATTTTGCAGACAAAGAGAATAGATGGTAAATATGCCATTAGAGTGAAAGATTTCTCTGCACGAGTCAGTATGTTTCATGTTATAAGTTATTCTAATAGCTTTTTATTGTAGGACGAATAATCTCCCTATTCTGTTGCATGACGACGCTCATAGTCATGTTGCACACATTGTAACCAAGTACCTGGGTGACCGAAGCTTCGCTCTGTTTTTCCCATTTTTTTTGTGAAATCTTGTTTTAGGGGAGAACAATTGAGATAAACTTGAAAATGAAAATGTTAACTAAATAAAAATTTTTGTCGCAATTGTTAAGTCATTTCCGAGATACAAGAGATATAGAGATACATATATTTCAAAAGCATCATCATTTCAGCTGTAAAATATAATATGTTGTATTTCTATTTCAAACATATAGGCGGACGAGCTTTAACACATAAACTAATATAGCTAGATCAACTTTCTTACTATATTCTCATAGCCTTGGAAGAGGACTTTAAAATGCTAGCTTGTTTGCTGAAATCGAGTAACAGAAACTATGGCCAAAATAAGGTTTAGACTAATTGTGACTGTTATGCGTAGACTAAGATAGCTAATTCAACTTTCTTATTCTGATAGCCCTGAAAGAGGACTTTAAAATGCTACTTCGCTTGCTAAAATCGATTAACAGAAAAATTATGGCTGAAATAAGGTTTAGCGTAATTGTGACTGTTACATGTAGACTTAAGATAGCAAAGTCAACTTCCTTTAGGTTTTCTGAAAGCTCTTGACAAGACCTTTAATATCCTGGCTTATTTGTTGAAATTGGCCCAATAGCAGGGAAATTATTGCCAAAATAAGGTTTAGCGTAATTGTGACTGTTACGCATAAAGTCACGTTTTTTCAGGAATTATATCTATATAGATAAACTTATAATCAAAACCCTATCTGACTACAAAATTTGATCGAAGTTGTTAGAGCTGTTTCCAAGGTATGCGGAATATATACACAAGAATTGCTCATTTAAATATATAAGATATATTCTGCCATTACCATTGGTATTGGGAGATCTTGGAACACCCTCCATACTCACCTGACACGTGTCCTTGTGACATCAACCCTTTCCTAAGTTGGAAATATCCGTCTGATGTGGCACCTGTACTTTGAGTAGTACAGTGCAAGTCCAAGCTCTGTGTGTTGGGAGGAATGCATTCAAGGTTATGCTACCTAAGAATGGTAATAAAGAGGGAAGAGAATGCTGACAGGAAGGTAGCAGTGGTGTTTCAGAGTACTAACAACACCACTGCACAATTTTGGGTTTCCCAATTAAGATCTTCCGTTTAACTCCACATTTTCCCCACTTGAAGCAAATTTTTCTAAAATGCTTATCAAAGATTTTGTACCCCAAGAAAAATGTATCCTCTGCTTTACTATCAGCAGAAGTTTCTTTGCTGTTGGGATTACCTTTTGTGTTTTATAGAACTCCTGAACAACATTCTGGATAACATGCTTATCAAATTCATCCACAAACACTTTTCAATCATCTTTCCATGCATTTCTTTTTTTTCCCTCCCTGGTGTTGAAAATATAACAGAGCTCCACTTTGCCCCTGAAGTTATTTTCCCCCCTTTCCAATCTTCAGATTTTCCCAATAGTCTGCTGCCCTCTTTGTTGCCTGGTTCAGTGGAAACCTTAAACACCTCTGTCAGGACTCCTTGTCACATTTTTCTGTGACGTTCCAAAACAACTGACGAGCCTCTCTGTGGACCATAAAGCTTTGCTTATGAAGAATAAGTGACACTGACTTAACATTTGTAAATCCAAACAGCAAATGCTGGCGACAAATCCACCACTGGATAGTGGTAATGTGCACATGTAGGGGTAGATAACAATTCTCAGAAGCCAAGTCTGCCCCACCACCCAGTGTGGCAGCACTGACAGTCCATAAATGTAATAATAATGGTGCTGAGTTTTTAATAATTATACTTTGCGTTGAGCTATGAGATTGCTCTTTTCTATCCCAGGTCGTGGTACAGGGAACCCAGGATGTAACTTGACTATATCACTTTTATTTACACTCTTTTTGTCAAATATTACACTCGTTACAGTTGAATTATCTTTTGTTGCAACTGTATGTACTTTCTTGACAGTATTTTCACTTTATTAAATATTTTAGACCCACATCTACGTGCGTTACAAAACATGTCTTCACTTTCTGAACTCAAGAGATGCTACTAACTAAAAGTTGGTGCCTCTTTACATATTGCTTTTTGTATTCATTTTGCTGCAAAGTACACTTTGAAATCCTCCTACGCTAAACAGTTCCTGTAATGTTAGGGAAGCGATCTTTATCTATCCTCCCTACTCTTTTAACATTAAGTATATATGGTTCTTATATTTATACATATTAAATTTGAACATGCAAATTAACATTTATGACATTTTTAAACAACTCTTATTTGCAACAATTGAAAAAATAGCAATACGTTTTCATTACTCAACTAATCCTTACCAACATGAAAAATAAACTACATTTGTAACAAATATTTACATAAATGCTTTCCTTTCGGGGTCTAACAATATATTCTGTCTCAATAACTTGGAGACTATAAGCTTCACTTATCTTAGATTTCATTTTGAAGAATAAGGACCACATAATGAATTTTGAAATAACCCTGATTGATTCTGTTATCAAATTTTTGTTTTCAGAAATTGGTAGCACATAGAAATATTACATTTCTTTGCATTGGTTACGATAGCGACCAGTATAAGAAAATATGGCACCAATGATAGGAATGATAATTCTAGAAACTGCAGTCTCACTTTGATTTCAAGAATTTGCAGCAGATACTAAGATTAGTAAAGCTTATAGTCTGTAAGTTATTGTTACATTTATAAATTTACGTTCCTTCACTGTTAATAGCTTCAGTTTTTTTAACACTGACAGTGTTGCTTACTTCTGATTGGCATTGCCAGCTTCTGCCTCAACCTTTCGCCCTGCATCCCACAAACACATGGAGCTTGGACTCTTAGCAGTGGGGTGCTCCGCTACTGTCAACAACCATACCTTGCCAACAGCACCCTATAGCTTCCCAACATCTGGCAAAAGGCACTAAACTTTCCAGGACTATGATGCAATTGTATGTTTAACTTCATTAAAAAGCATTTTCTAAATACACTGCCACTACTACATTTTCAACCCTTGTATGTTTTAAAACTGATAATAAAAGTGAAATTATTAAAACAATAAAGTGTGTTAGTAAAATCTGTAAAGGACTTGTCTACATTTAAAAACACTTAACATCAAAGAGGACTAATTTCAGAGATGCAAAGTAAGTGCAGCAATAAATGTTTCTAAATGTTGACAAATATTTAATGGGCGACACAAAATTTAATAGCGGGTGGCAAGAGCTGTTAACATAAAATCCAATCAGAAGCTAAGTTGTATAGTTAAATATGCTGTGAAATCATGCTGAAAAGCCAGTGGTATAAACATCATTTGTACCCACAACATGGAAGAAAATAGTAGTGGCAAAGTATCAGCTGTCATTAACTTGTGTCCACCATAACAGAGATCTTATTAGGATGTGTGTTACACTGGTGTTGCTTTTTAATCTCAGCAACTAAATTAGACAACTTCAGAGTTAATGCTGCAGTAAATCATACTTGTTACACTTAAGGGTCAGTATTATAAAGGAGGTTTAAGCACCTAGTTGCTTAAGGTTACTTATAGGTTTTAACTATAGATATAGATTAAGGTTTCCTTTCATTTCATAAATGTTTAGCTCAGGTTTAATTTTACTGGAACTCATTTACCATTTGTGTGTGTGTCGGATTTTCATCAGAGGTGGGTTGGCAATGGGACTCTTATCTCCAGGGCGTTAATGAATTAGTGGATAAAAGAAGACAAGGGCTTATTACTAATCAATGAATACTAAAGTTTCTGCCAAAATTAACTTTATTTTAATGAAGTAACACTGTTATAACATATCATTTCACTCTTAACAAATATAATTGTGGTAAATTTCTGAAGCTATTCAGTTTAACGTTGTTGGATAGTGTTTGCAATTCTCGCGTATGCTAAACTCAATACAGCATCTCTTGATTTAGTAAGCTATTTCAGCTTTAAGAGGTTGAAACAGAAACTGAAAAATTCAATGCCATAGCCAGCTTGTGTGTTTAAAAACACCAGCAGTAAGCTTGTTGGCATAAATAAATAATTACTTCAGCTTTTCTTGTAAAATATTAGTCAAGGTTTTACGTACACTTGCATGTAGCAAATACTCTTGCGCAACACTTCTGAAGTATCTCTCGACAATTCAATCCTCAATTATAGACTGCTGTTATGTGTGATTGCTTCACTATACTGAAGATGTCTATACTGCAAGATGTTTTCATTAGAAGAGCACAGGGTCTCCTATTTACTCTTCCTAGTTACAGAGCCAACAACCACCACTTCTACATTATTGATTGTAACTTTTTCTTATGATCAATGTTCGCCATGTCTCCCAGTGCTGAATAGCTTCAGATTCTGAAGTGATGTTTACAAATATAACTCCAATATTCACAGGGAATATACAAATATTCAATGGACATTACTTGACATGTGAAATATTAGCGTGAATTTTCTCATTGGTTCACTCACATGTATAGTATAGCAGTCCCAGGAGTATTTGTGGATACCGGGAAGGTATTTGAGGAATTGTTATTATGATGAAGTTTAAACACCTCAGGGAGCCAAAACTTTCTAAAATAAATCTATCCCTTTCAGATGTAGAATGACCATGCCTCTTGAAACAGATTCAGATTTACAAAAAGGAGTCCTAACCTCATTATGTCAAATTTGAAACTGATATAGAAATCAACAAGAAGGTATAAACTGTAAAACCTCAATATATTTTGATGTTGGATTGTCATTAACATAACAATTGTAGCACATCATTATTCTACCCACTAGCCACATGTTAGTGTGACATTTGTGGCAAATAATGTTTCTTACTAACTCGTTAGTTTTGCAATATCATGTTATTGTATTTCCTGGCCTAGCTGCAATTGGTGAGTGTGTAGAGTCTTTTTAAATTCTATCTATCCCAGGCACGGTACGGATGAACTACTTTTATATAAAGTTAGAAGTTGCTTTGATTACTCTTTATGGATATTAATAAACACTTCTCAAACAGTAATCTTCACACTTTTCACATCGCTAAATAATCTGCTAAATTATAGCAGATTTGTCATAATTATACAAATCAATTTACATCTGATCAATCCTTCCGATTAATGTTCAACTACTATGCAGAATGTTCATAGTGTAGTTTAAACTTCACGAATATCACTTAATTCGTCGGTAATCACACTTTTAAATATACTTATTCATATTTCAAGACAAAAGTCAATTTTAAATACTTCTTTCCACCATTCATTAATTGCAAGAAGAACAAAAGAAAATCAACATAGGTCAGCCATATAACAAATTATTACAGGAGGCTGCCTATACTTCCTATATTATATATAGGAAAAAACATATAACAAACATCTCAGAAAAGGTTGAAAAGAAATTGCAAATCCTGAAAAGGTTAGCTGGTGCTAAATGGGGCTGCTCAAGGAGAGTCCTTAACACAACATACAAAATGTATATTAAACCAAACCTCTTGTACTGTTCTGAAGCTTTAATAACATCAGCAAATGCTAACATCAATAAACTTGAACAAATACAAAATCAGGCTCTTCGCCTAATCACTGGAGCAGTTAAATCCACACCTATTGATGCCATGCTTGCCTTAACACGGACCCCATCAATAACAACAAAAATAGAAGAACAAGCATTGCTCCAACACGAGAAAATGTTACGACTGCCAAACTCTAAATGGACAGAAGAGAACCTCCCCCCTTCAATCCTTAAAACTCATAGTAGTTTCCTAGAAAAGGTAACACAGATTAAATCCAAATTGAACATTCCTAACACCAGAGAAAATCTACTTATTAGAGAAAATCCATTGGAATTATTGCAACCTACCTTCAATTTGGAATTAATAGAGGAAATAAGTAAATCAGACACACCAAAAGAAATACAAAAACTTCTAGCTCTGGAAACAATCAATACTAGGTATCCCACAGAAGAATGGCTGCACATATATACTGATGGATCCTCCAAGGAAAACCTTACTGGAGCTGGAGTTACATGTTCACATTTTTCCTTTTATCATTCTGTTGGCAGAGACACAACAAATTATGATGGAGAAATAGAGGCTATATACATTGCTCTCCGACAATTATTAAATCTTCCCTTAAATAAATTTAACAAGGCAGTAATTCTTTCGGATTCTAAAGCTGCAATTCAGGGAATATGTTCAAATACTACAAAGAAGTCAACAAAAATTAGAGAATGCTACAAAATGTTAACACAACTCCAAAAAGTTAATAAGACTGTTCATCTCCAATGGATTCCAGCACACTGTGGAGTCATGGGGAACGAAGCTGCAGACTCACTTGCAAAGAAAGGCACAACAATAAAACAAAAGTCTAAATTCAATTTCTCATATTCCTCAATAAAACGCTTGATCATTAAAAATTTTTGTCATTCATACCTACAAGAAATAGAAACAAATGCCAAAGATAAAAAATGGCTTATACTACTTTCCAATCCAGATATAATCCCCCAGAGACCAAGGAAAACAGCTGTTGCAGCCTTCCGACTATTGACAAATCATGACTGCTTGGCAAGTCATCTCTACAGAATAGGTATCTCAGCCTCACCAATATGTGTCCTGTGTAACGATCCAGCAGAAATGAATGAAGAACACTTGAAGACCTGTGAAGCATTAAGATCAGAAGAAACTAGAGTTCAAAAGTATTGGAAAGCACGAATGCTAATGGCTTCATTGCCAGATGCAAGGCACTAGAAAACAACAACATATATTCTAGGTACAGAGGACTTATAAAGAAATGCTATCTCACAATAAATATCTAAATTAAGAACAAATTAGGAATTAAGATGGCAACAAATGAACCTTTAAGTTCAGCGTTGGTAACTTGTTTGGATAGCTTTGAAAATGAGTTGGATGCAACTTGAAACTATAGTTCTTCCGAGCTTAAAGTGGGTACACACATAAACATTGCGATTGTAACACTCCACAAACAAGCATGTGTTGACGTTCTCTGTGCACAGTTGCTTACATCTGACTGTTATCGCAACCGTCAATTCTTTCACTGTAGCAGTATGAGGTTAGAATTGCACTCGGCTCATATTTATTAATAAACTACATTAACTAATTAAAGAAATTGGTTAAGAAAAGTTATGAAATGTAATTTTGTGAGTAAAAACTTATGTTAACCTCAGTCATCAGATTGAGGTGTGGCACCCTTAGATCTCCACACCACCATAGCTTCCCGATCAAATATCACATTGTCTTTCTTTTTGCAAACGGAAACCCAATGTCTTTCAACAAGGTATGGAACGTGGTTTACCTAAAATTTGGAAGATCTGACTCAATGTTCATTATCTATTATAGGAGACCCATTGTTAGAAACTATGCATTTTAAAGCGAGTAACACCTAACAGTCATCCACTTTGCCTAAAACACTAAATGGTCCTTCCCTTTTCTATTTAGGGACTTTTACAGTTCCTGTTTGCTTCATTTCCGTTCTCACATTTGATACAGAGTACACAGGAATACCAGTTGCTTCAGATGTCAATTTGGTTACGTCTATTACAGCCAGAATGTCATAACGTTGAAAGAAAAAGATAAACACATATAATACAATAGTCTTTTCACCACTTCTTAGAGGCTTTCCGCTTTTATGTTTTCTTAACTACTCTGAGAAACTGAGCAGACCGCCACACTGACTGTAAATGCATTACTAGTAATACGAGTGTCAGAGCATCACTTCACTACAGTAACAATGCAATCAGAGAATTACCGAGTAGCACATGATATGTGTATGTGTATTTATGTGTATGTTTAAACATTTTGTATGTTGAATTAAGTATGTGTTCACCCCATTCATTACTTGAAAGTATTAAATAAGTGATAATATACGCAACGTAATAAGGAACTATTTCCAATCGCACCTCACCATTTCACGCGCGCTGAAAGTTGTGCTGCGGCGTAATGTTGACATCCCTGCCCACTTAAAGGCCGGATAGGGTATAGTCAGATTTGAAGAACTTACAATATTACTAAAATAGATGAAGCTTTTAGTTTCTAATTTGTTCCTAATTTAGATGCTGTTGCTTCACTGTTAATAGCTTAAATTTTCCTTAATATAACAATGAATGTTTGAAAACCAAGCGTAAATATAAAAGCTAGGACCATATAATGCAATCAATCCATGCATCACATAAACACATGGTTCATTACGAGAACTGCCTGTCGCCTAGTCTACTTCCATATACCTACAAGAATATTTTGGACATGACTGATCTGAAGTAAATACGAAAACCGAGTTTTGATGAAGACTTTGTAGAATATAGATATACAAATAAATGGCAATAAGTAGTTTGAAGTGTACAGAGATGCAATAGACTTGGTTTAGTACTAACAAAATGTGAAGCAAAATGCTGGATGTACCTAAATTGCTACGAGCTTCGTTACTGCAAAGCTTATTCGCACTACATGGTCACATTCATTTCAAGCTAAACTGTTGCACTTATTCTTCATCCAATATGCCATTATTTCAGAACATTAACCTTTTTTCTAAGCCAGCAAAAGCATTCAGTTCCAGCAACAGCATTACCAACCCTACATGTTAGTGACCAACTGTGGTGTAAGATTGGTGCCCGCCTCGGTAGTGTGATGGTTAGCATGTCTGCCTCACGTTTAAGAAGTTGCAAGTTTGAATCTTGCTTAGGGTTAGTTATCTGGGTAAGGTTTTTTTCCCTTATCCTGAGAAGACGAATGTTGGGTAACGTAAAGCTCCATTGACTTCAGGCTCATTTGAGCATAATTTCACCCATTTCATTCATTCACCGTCTAATATGACATTACGTTGAAGGATGTTAATTTAAAAAAAAAAAGATTGGTATGGTGACCACACATCTGGATTAATCTGGACATGTCCTCTTTTTAATAGATTTGTCCAGTGTCTGGGCAGATATTTAGAAAATCAGTAAATGTCCTCCTTTTTGGGCTATTTTGTATTTCCAGCTGCTTTCTAAGCTGAAGAATTTAAATTTTCGAACATTGAATATAAATTTAAAAAGTTAAATGGCAATTATGGCCTTGATAACTTAATTTCCAATGAGAACTGGTGTAAGTATTACAGAGAAAGCAAATATGTAAATTGTCATTCATAACTTCTCAAAATAGCAGAATATTTCTTCTCTATTCCAGAATATAATGCCAATATAGAGAGAACTTTTCAAGGATATTTTCATTCATATCACAATGGACAGATAAAAGAAAACAAATTTAACATTGAGTCTGTACAGGGTCTCCTCATGTTGCAGTACAATTTTGGCAATATTCTTGTACTGAGTTGTACAAATATCTATTAAACAAGCCTCAACTTTTGTAAAAAATTCAATCTACATGTATTTGTAAAAGAAGAAGGGTGTTCTTTCATGAAATTAATTAAACATTAGTAATATCATTCTATTTTGATTTAATTGGGACATACAAGTGTCCACCTTTTTTGTCCAATGTCCTATTTTTTTACTTTCTCCACTGGTAAGTAGAAGTAGTATTGTATTCCACCCAAAAATTCGATGTCGAGATTTCACCAGAAATATGTTTTGAGACCTCCTGAATCCAAAAAAAAAGCATTTTTAGAAAAAGGTCCGTGTGTTTGTGTGTGTGTGTGTGTATGTGTGTGTGTCTGTCTGTCTCTGGACAGCATAACTCAAAAACGAAAAGTTGGCTAAAAACCAAAGTTAGTATTTAAGTTTAATGTCTTTTAAGGATGCAACATGAAGATTTTGAAGAAAATAGCCCTACTTTAAACTACCCTTTACATGGGACATTTTTCGAACATTGTTATTTTCTTGAAAATGGCTCTAACAATTTTAATTAAAATACCATATGTTTGAGATATTTGTATGACAAATGAAATGCATATTTTGAATTTTCTGGCTATAGCCTATGTAACCCTGTTTACTCTGGATGACTTTTAAATAACTCGTAAACCATAAGAGACAGACAAAGTCTTACTATACAAAAAAATGTAGATCTTGCTGAAACATACAATTTATGTCGGAATACATTTTTTGGTAGAATGAACCATTTCGGAGATATGCCTTGTTATTGGTGTGAGTTTTTGAGAACTTATACTTCTGTCAAATATAATATTGTTAATCATTTTTTATGTGTTAATTGTGAAAAGCTTCAAAAGATTTGACTATTGCTCAAAGCCTACTGTATTCTAATATTCCCCTTGCATCTACAAGGAAATAAGCAATAAGATAATTTGTATAAATGTTTATCTCAACTAACACGAAAAAGATATAGGAATAAGAGTTTGTAAGAGTAGCTAGTACAAGAGTAGAGAAAGTCATGTGAGTGCAACACATCACATTTTTCACAGTAAAAATCCTCTTTTTTGTCTATAGCAATATGGTCAACCTAAAGATTGGCGATCAAACTTGTTACTGAAAACAGTGCTATTTTTTGTTGTAAATGGTTTACTATTAACTTAATTTAGCGTTATATGTAATTTTCAGAGGTTGCGAGTTCGAATCTCGCTAAGGGTAAGTTATCCGGGTAAGGTTTTTTTCCGAGGTTTTCCCTACCCTGAGAAGACGAATGTTGGGTAACTTAAAGCTCCATGGACCTCGGGCTCATTTGAGCATCATTTCACCCATTTCATTTCATTCATTCGTCCGATATAACACAATGTTGGAGGACGTTAATTCAAAAAAAAAAAAAAAATCATGAATGGCCATAATTCCAGAATATTCCAATTTTTTTCTAAGCTACCATGGGTAACAACAGCATTTAGTTTTGGTGTAAGAAGAACAAGAAGATGAGCGATCTTTTCTCTCGGCATTCCAGCATACCAACATCCCTGCACTGTGGTTTAGTTATATGTCCTGTGTGCTTAACTAACCAGACGTTTATAAAACTACACCTGCGGTTAAACTTTTGGTTTGGTTTAACTAATCTTCCAATAAAACATTTATAATAATCCCTAGGGCATCTCCTCTATGCAGAGGTTACCCTCAACACTGGCTGCTGCCTCCTCCAGCCACAGCCAAGGCCACAGAGGGGTGCAGGTTGGGGGTGGTGGGGATCAGCACGTCAACTCCCCCAACTGAGAGGTAACTACCTGACCTTCTAGGGACACTACCTTTCTATCAGAATAGCTGCTCAATTGACCTAATGAGGCTGAGTGCATCCCGTACCAGACCTCCCAGCAGGGAAAAAAATCGCATGCCAGTACTGGGGATCGAACCCGGGTCATCTATGCCAGAGGCAGGGGTGCTACCAACTGTGCTACAAGGCAGTCCTAAATGGTCTTTATTCCTCATGAATTAAATTATGAGCTTCCAACTGTGCTGCTTGAGTAAATCCTTGATGTTTACAGCTATTTGTCTTCATGAATTAAACTATGCTTTTTCAAATTTGATGATGAAGTAAAGCTCTTATCACACTTATCACACTGGAACCGTATTCCCTCATGAATTAAACTGTGTGCTTTCAAACTTGATGTTGTAGTAAAGCTCTTATCACACTTCTCACATTTAAACCGTATTCCCTCGTGTACTAAACCATGTGTTTTCAAACTTGATGATGAAGTAAAGCTCTTATCACATTTATCACACTGAAACCGTTTTCCATCATGAACAACTGATCCATGCATTTTCAACTTTGATGATGTGTTAAAGCTCTTATTACACTTTTCACATTTGAACCGTATTCCCTCATGCATTAAACTGTGTGTTCTCAAACCTGACAAGTAAGTAAAGCTCTTATCACACTTTTCACATTTAAACCGTACTCCCTCATGCATTAGCATATGCTTTTTCAAATGTGATGTTGTTACAAAGCTCTTATCACACTTGTCACATTGAAACTGCACTCCCTCATGAGTTAGCCTATGTGTTCTCAAGCCTGATGATGAAGTATAGCTCTTATCACATCTCTCACATTTAAATGGCATTTCCCCATGAATTAAACTGTGTTTTTTCAAATCTGTTGATGTATCAAACCTCTTACTACATTTCTCACAGTGAAACCGTGTTCCCTCATGAATTAAAGCATGCTTTTTTAATTGTGATGATGTATTAAAGCTCTTATCACACTTATCACATTCAAACTGTATTCCTTCATGAATTAAACTATGAGTTCTCAAACTTGCTGCTGCAGTAAAGCTCTTATCACACTTCTCACATTTAAACCGTACCCCCTCATGAATTAAGCTATGCATTTTCAATTTTGATGATGTATTAAAGCTTTTATCACACTTTTCGCATTTAAACCGTATTCCCTCATGAATTAAACTATGCGTTTTCAAACTTGAAGACAAAGTAAAGGTCTTATCACACTTATCACATTTAAACCGTATTCCTTCATGAATTAAAGCATGCTTTTTCAATTCTGATGGTGTATTAAAGCTTCTATCACACTTATCACATTGAAATTGTATTCCCTCGTGAATTAAGCTATGTGTTCTCAAACTTGATGATGCAGTAAAGCTCTTATCACACTTGTCACATTGAAACCGTATTCCCTTATGAATTAAACTATGGATTTTCAATTTTGATGAAGTACTAAAGCTCTTATCACACTTGTCACACTGAAACCGTATTCCCTCATGAATTAAACTATGTGCTCTCAAATTTGATGATTTAGTAAAGCTCTTTTCACACTTGCCACATTTGTATGGCCTTTTTTCACCTTCACAAGTTAAATTATGAGTGTCCAAGTGAGATGCCAAAGTAAAGCTCTTATTGCAAATGATACATCTGTATGGCTTTCTGCCCTCATGAGTTAAACTATGTCTTTTCAAAGAATATTTATCTCGAAAGCTCTTGCTGCAAATATTACACTTGTGTTGCTTTCTATTCACGTCTCCATTATCACCTGTGAGAGCTGCACCTGTGTTAACATGAAAAGAGCTGCCGCTTTCTTCCAGCTTTAACCAGTTTTCATCTAAATCTGCAGTGATGATGCCAGATTCACAGCTCCCCATAGATGCCATATCCAATCTGAAATGGGAAAATCAGTAGGAAATATATGTAGTTCTGAGAGACAGAGGGTAGGACAAGCTAAGCAAAATATATGAACAGAAGACCACTAAGCTGGTAACAGAGTTGAGACATAGGTGAAAAAATCTCACCCTGTAAAAATATTTATAACTTCTACATTTTCTTACTTAGAAAACTGAAATTTTGTGTGGTAATTACTAATTAATGACTTCATTGTCAGAAATCCAGCATTAGCTAACAACAACAACAACAACTAATGGCTGTCTACACACTGTGTAATTTTTTTCAGAATTTTTTTATGTCTGAGTTGTATTATACTTTTTGCTACCTGAAAAGCAATACGGTGCATTTTCTCAAAAACTGTTCAAGATATTCCATTGAAAATGTTTATTACTTATCTTGAATAAACAACACACGACCCTGTGGAACAGAATTTTTATATGTAGTATCGTTTTTGAGATAAAGGATAAAGGGTACAAGTACACAGGGGGACACCTTGCTCACGTCGACCTACACAGATCTATTATGGCTACTCCCCCCTAGGAGGCAGGAATGAAATAAGCGAACCGAAGGGATGCCATCAGACTCGCAGAGAGATAGGCCCACCAGAAATGCGTGGAAGCCCCAACAAGTGCTGAGATGTCTTCAACCTGGCGCCAGGCCCCTCCAAGCAGTCATCACACTGCGAGTCCGGTTCAGTATCACAAAAAGCACCCCCCCATGGAGAACAAGGGCCAGGACACCGCCCAGCACCGAGAACGGCAGTTACCATGCGCAGTCATCCACGCCATCTGTCCTGACACTGCCCATACTATTAGTCTGGAACTGCGCCACCTGAAAGATGATAAGGAAATGGAATGAAAGGAAATGATGGAAAGGAAACCGTGGTATGAAATAATGCACCCCAGCATTCGCCTAAGAGGCAAGGGAAAGTCACGGGAAATACCCATAGAGTGCGCGGCCAAGGGGATCGAACCTGCAACCTCCCAAATGTGGGCCATACACGTTACCGCCTGGGCCATCCCGCTCGGTATCGCTTTTGAGATAAAAAATAATACATTGTTACTTTGGCATAATTCTTGAAAATCCATTCGAGTAAACTTAAACCGTTTAACTAAAATGTTTGTGTGTTAATTCTCTTCCACAGGATTATGAAGTAGGACCTTTACTATCAAACTGCCAAATTTCACAACTGTGCATAAAATAGTTTTGGGGAAATGCACCATCAAGATGAAAAAATATAAACATTAGTAAAGTTGAGTTAAAAAATCTTTAACTCAACTGTGATTTACATCATTGCAGAGGTATTCCAAAGTAAACAACTTAAAAACAAAGGAATATCAATAAACCCATTTTGCCATCTTGTTCATAGGGTTTTAAAAGCACACAAACAATACTTAGGAAACTGATGTCAAAACAGCAATAAGTACAAAAATGGCAAACTTTTAAAAACGAAGTAAAAAGGGGATGTGACACAGTAAAATTCATTGCTATTTAGATAATTTGTTAATCTGTGAAATTTCAAGAACACTATCTCTTTCTCTTTTTTTATCTTTGCCTGATTACCCTCCCCTTATGTAGGACTTAGGATCAGATGCCTGTCAGGGAGCACAGGAACCTGTGGAACAGATAGAGTTAATACCTGGAAGCAGGTAATCAGCCAGGCACCAGGTGTGAGAGTGAGGAAGTGATTACCCTCCCCTTATGTAGGACTTACAGCCAGTGCTTAGGATCAGATGCCTGTCAGGGAGCACAGGAACCTGTGGAACAGATAGAGTTAATACCTGGAAGCAGGTAATCAGCCAGGCACCAGGTATGAGAGTGAGGAAGAGGATGTGAAATGCAGGTGAAATCGATGTTTGGAAAAGTGATAGTGGAGCAATTGGTGGAATGAGTGGTGGGGGAAACAGGAGAACCTGAAAAAAACCCATCCTGATGCCGCTTTGTCCACCACAAATACCACACGCAGGTTCCTGGAATCGAACCCGGGCCACCTAGGTGGTAGGCAAATGCTCCAATCACTCGGCCATGACGCCACCAAATACAATCTCAATATTATAAACTATCTTCAAAAGAAACAAATTTGCAATTTTTAAAATAATTTCACCTACTAAAAAAACTAAACCCCTAGCGCAACAGCCCAGGAAGGGCCTTGGCTTGCCACCCAACCGCTGTGTTCCCCACCTCTGCCCACTAAAGGCATCATTGGTGGGGTGCAGTACTGGACGGTGGGGCGTGGTCAGCACCCCGAGCCCTCCCAGCAAGTTATGCGGCCTTCACGACCTGGGGCCACTACTTCTCCATCAAGTAGCTCCTCAATTGGTCCCCCCGGGACCTAACGAGGCAAATGCACCCTGTGCCAGACCTCACAGCGGAGGAAAAATCCCCATGTTTGTATCAGGGATCGAACCTGGGTCCTCCACGCCAGAGGCAAGCATGCCACCAACTGCGCTATGGAGGCAGTCAATTTTACCTACATCTACCCTTAATGGCTATAATCAATGAGTGGTGTATAAAATCCAAGCTCGATTGCAAGATTAGTCTAAGTAAAAATGCAATCTTCAACTTAATCCTTTAGATCTAAGTCATATTTAAAAATATCAAATCTAAAGCTATTTCACTTTACATTGAAAGGAGTATAAACAAAACCACATGACAAGAGAATACTTCACTGGCTTGGGTGATGTTTAGCATGTTTTTTGTTCCTCTACATAAAACAGTTTGGTTCTTTTGTGGTTACTCTTTTGTAGAGACATTTTTACAACCCATTAATGTAACAGTTCATTTTATAAAACAAATATGTCTGTCCAGATTCACCTGTATCTAAATGAACCGCTATTGCTCAGGGTTTACCCTTAATCACCCAGGTATAATACTACTGACGGAACTACCCAGGTGTGGTCTGAGAGACCTCAAAATATATTTATTACATGTAAATTAAATAATAACCATGGAATGTTTAAATGTTTTTTATTAACACCTTTAAATACCTAAAACATTAAATCTTCAAAAACAAAATCACTGAATAGCTACAAGTATTCATAGTCTTAAGTGACACAAACTAAGAATATTTTTCATACATATGAAACAACCCAATGTGTTATGGCTTTAAATTTATATTTTATTCTTTATTAATAGAAATCATTAGTTTAGGAACATAGCTATATAATTCCAGTAAGAATTTGAGAATAACTGCGGTTAATTAATAACATTGTGAGACAGAATATTAGAAGACCCCAAAAGAAAATCGTTCATGTAAATGTTTGTTAAAAGTGTAATTCGTTTTTTGATGTTGGTATGAGATAATTAAATGACGAAAACATGTTGATAAAGTTCATTGTTACGAACAACTAAGTTTGCACAAAGACGTCATAAATCTTTCCATATTTGATTTTAATATATGTGTATAAACATTAGAATTGTTTGTATTCCATAATAAAAGTAGGGGAGGATGATGAGAGATTGCTTCCCTAACGAGAAAGAACTATTTGATGGACACATGCGCGGATGAATATGAAAAAGGCGGTATCGCGTCAAACGACGCCAAAAAAACTTTTCACTACCGTATGTATCTCTGAGGTGAGAAGATATTTTTATGTAGTGTGAACATGGAACTTTCACCAAACTTTCATCAAGCATAAATTCTACTAAATTAAAAAAGTGTAAAGGTTTTTAAGCATTTAACATGGTGCTGAGAGTGTAAAGTATCGATGAAGTGTTAATAAATTAATACATTGTGATAAAGAAACATTGTGTGATATTTCATTCCATCCGTTACCAAGCCCTGAGATCAAAAAGATCTCATTAGCTTAAAGACACAGCGGCGTTAATAATAATTTGCAAAAACAGCACCAATTGCAAACAATACACTAGGTATATAAATTCAATAAGTTCTGTATGTCACATACTTCCTTTGCACACAATTACAAAACTTAATTCCACATTTTAACAAATATAAACAGAGACATATCTTCAGGTATGATAACAACTTTGACAAACTTCTGCAGTGCATTCCAAACACATAGGCTTCCTGCAAGAGCGGCACATGTATGCAGTTTTTCTTCTTTTGCTGGAAGGACACATATAGCACACTTTTCGCTTCTGAAGTTTCTCTTCAAAACTTGGAAGTTCCTCTTGAATACCCAAAACTCTCCTTATGCAAGCTCTAGTTTCAATAGTGAGTTGTTTGTTGGCTACTTGAATTTCCATATATGGTGCAACAAGCTCCTTTGCATGCATTTTCATGAAGTCTAATTAGGAAAGTGGCTGATTGTTTTTGTAAGAGCCACACATTAAAAAGGAATTTACTGCACTAATGTCTATGATTCTATAAAAAATGGCCATAGACCACCAGTGAGTCTGACGACCACAGCTATACTGCGCACATTTTGCATCCAGGGAATAACACCACCCTTGGTTTCACTGTAGTAAGCAATGATCCTTGGTTTGCCACTTGAACTAGAGTTATGCATGGAGGGTACCAACACTACTGCTCTATTCTTCTTTGGTACCTGGGAAATCAATGTCATATTGTTGGTGAACCCATAGAGCTCTGAGCCTGTAAGAAGAAAATTCCATACCTCGTAGCTTGGGGTAGTTTCCTATTTCACTCGTGGCTGGTGACGTAACCCAGGGCACTGCACTAAAATGTTGTGTTGTCTTGTTCTTGATGAAGGAAGGACTTCTTTAGCTGACCACTTGAATCGATTTGTTCCATAATAGATTCTTGCAATTGCATTGGATTCACCTAATTCATCAATGCTAGATTGCGAAACCTGTTCATTGCGTTCTCTCTCATTATCACTTATCTCCAATTCAGATGCCGAATCATGATCAGTGTCCAGTACAAATTCTTCGCCACAATCATTGTCACAATCACTTACTTCTTCCTCT
Organism: Tenodera sinensis; assembly: GCA_030765045.1. Taxonomy (NCBI): domain Eukaryota; kingdom Metazoa; phylum Arthropoda; class Insecta; order Mantodea; family Mantidae; genus Tenodera; species Tenodera sinensis. Next base: position 171,772,952 of record CM060966.1, read on the forward strand.
AACGATCAAAATCGGGACCGTTGACGCTAATCCCTCGGGAAGGACCGGCAGCCATTGACATAGCTGATACCCAGGTGTGGTCTCTCAGACTACGCAGCAAAAACAACAGATCATACAGCAGACCCTAATAGAAATACTGCAGTGAAATAAACACAAAAGCACTAGCCGATAACAAGGACGGATTACGTGTCCACACATCTGTGTGACTCAGCTAGTTTTAAAGAAACAAACAGTACTACCAATCTCTCAGGTTTGTCAGACCACACCTGGGTGATTAAGGGTTTATTTGTCTATGGTCAAGCGCTGTATTTCATTTCCACATTCTCTCATTGCCACATGGTGTATGTGTTTACGAAATATTGATTTTGGAAGTATCATGCCAAAGAATTCTCCACCACTGTTAAGAAACATTAATGCACAAAGTGGAGAGAAGACAATGTATTACGTGATTTTATCAAACTGTGTGAAAGGCATGCACCTTTATTTGACAGTGAATGTGGTTAACAATTATTTAGCAATAATTGAACATCCTTGATAGTGATGCAGCATTTGTTTGGCCTATTTGCGGCACATGTTTTGTTGTATTTTCTAACCTATAGTGTGTACAAATTTTGTATGATTATTCCTCACTTGCACATCAAGTGAAGGTTCGTGTGATATGAACATCCTGGTCAGTGAGTTGTTTGGCTGGCCAGGTGGTGTATCTGTCACTTACAGAACTTAGCTGAGCAAGTAGCAGTATAGCTAACTGATTTGTGTTCTGCAACTACCCCTGTTGGGCTTCTCAAAATAGCCCTGGCAATAACACATGTATAATTGCCATATTATAGCTTGTCCCTTGAGATACCTCAGACACCATGTGGCATGAATCAAGCAGTGGTAGGGCTGCTTTCAACTTTTTGTACCGAGGAGAAGAGGAGGGCAAAATGTACTCAGTTGGCAGTGCTAAAAATTAATTCATTAGAGAGAGGTAGAACTGGAACTGAAAAATTCAAGGCCACAGCTGGGATTTGAACCACAGACCCTCCACTTACCAGGCAGGTGCTCTAACCATTAAGCTACTGTGACAACCTGCCAGAATGACACTGAATTCTCCAACCAGTTCATATTTCTCCAGGTAAACCACAAAGGCAGTCTCACATCAGAGACAATCACCCCAAAGGTAACTTACTATTGTAAGTACTTTATGTCCCAGGATTAAATAACCATCTGAAGGTTATTTGTGGTTGTAGACTGCCTTTGTGGTTTAGCGGGAAAAATATGAGCTGGCTGGAGAATTCAATGTCATTCTGGCAGGTTGTCACAGTAGCTTAATGGTTAGAGCACCCACCTGGTAAGCAGAGGGTCTGTGGTTCAAATTCCAGCTGTGGCATTTAATTTTTAAGTTCCAGTTCTACCTCTCAAACATTGCCCACACACGGCTTGTGTGTTTAAAAACACCAACAGTAAGTTTGTTGGCATAAATAAATAATACTTCAATCATTATTTTATATAACTGTGTATATCGACTTTCTCACACTGTTAACAAAAAAATAAATTACTAAGTTAACGTTTAAGAGGTAGAACTGGAACTTAAAAATTCAATGCCACAACTGGGATTTGAACCACAGACCTTCCGCTTGCCAGGCGGACGCTCTAACCACTGAGCTATTGTGACAAACTGCCAGAATGACATTGCCAGTTCGTATTTCTCCTGGTAAACCACAAAGGCAGTCTCACATCAGAGACAAATTACCCCAATGGTGACTTACTATTGTAAGTACTTTATATCCCAGGATTAAATAACCTTCACATGGTAATTATTATTTATTTATGCCAACAAACAGTAAGTTTGTTGGCATAAATAAATAATAATTACTAAGTTAACGTTTATACTGTCAAACTACTGTAACAGTATATTTGAATGAGTTTATGTTTGGAGAGTTGATATATTTGTTAAAATGATTGAGGAGTTATTTGAAGTTTCTTTTATAATTATTTTATGTTGGAGTATCATAAACCCTTTGTTTGTTATAGAAGTGTACCTTAGATGTATTTATTAACAGTCACAGATAATTGGAACTGCACAATATACCATATATCAAACATAAGTCTACTAAAGCAGAGTGCCCATTGAAATAATGGGTGTGGTACTTCTAGTGTTAAGCTCATTAGAAAAGTTTCAACTAAGCAGAGACTCTAAATCAGGCACTGGTAGGGTTTTGCTCGATCAAGCCTTGCTCTGGCTCATTGCTAGCTTACAGCCTCAGTGGTGTGCTTTATTGATGACAACTAACCATAAAGCAGGTCAAATTAACCTCAAAGTCTATTAATAGTGAGCCAATATTTATAGCATAACAAAGTGCATGTATGTAATTACGGACTATTTATTCCAATTTGTCACACAATTTATCATACTAGTTCTGTGTTACACTTGCAGCAGAATACTTTCACTCTGTTTGTCTACTTGATGAATTTAAGCATTTTATACCTATATGCACAGTTAATATGAATATGAATTTATTGAGGACCAAAGCATATACACGTTGGGCTGCTGGGCCCTAGCCCCTCTGTCATGTGACAGCCTTCTGCAACTCTCTACATATAATCTTTGACTTGTGCTGTTTATTCTTTGACAACAGTTAATTAACCTTGTTCAAACCTGTCTTTTTAGCTTTCGTCTTTTTGATTCTCTTATTTTCACCAAATTCTCTTATACTTTCTTTCCCTAAGATCATTACAATTTTAGATTACCCATTCCATTCTAAAATTTATTTTCCCCCGCATTTTTCTTGTTTCCTGGTTAATAATTTCCTACACTTCACGTAATCACTTTCTTCTTAGCTTTATATCTTTCTTTCCTCGCTTAACTTTCGCTTTTTTTAAAGTGCTTACTAGACATTAACCCTAAACTCTCATTTCCATCCCCTCTACTACCTCTGAACACAGTTCACTTGTTCTTCCTTGTCACACAGCGTGGTGCACCATTTTCTTCCCTTTTTTTCTTTGGCTTCCTATATATTAACACGTGTATCCACTTTTTTTAATTTAATGTTTCCAAATTCGAGCTAGACTTTTCTGCTCTCCCTTCTGTTGTGTCAATCTACTCACATACGTAATGGCTCTCCCTCTCTGTCCTATTCTACTTGGTAATACCCCACCTATTCTTGTTTACCCAGTTTATTTCTACTCGACTTTGGAACTGTTGTTTGAGTAACTTGCACTAGCTTGTTCTCCTCCACTCGCTCTATCTAGGATTGGTCGTAACATTTTCAATTCCCCGCTGCCATCTTTTTTCTCCGTCAAATTATTGTCGCCAATCATAGCTTCTTTCTTCTCTTTTTCCGTTAGCTTGTCGCTTGCTAATTTCCCCTCTTTTTTCTCTCTTGCATCTGTCCTTGAGGTGATGAGACTTTGCTCTCTCAGCAATTCTTTGAAACACGATACGGCTGACTTATTAATTTTCTGTTTCCTGACTCGTCACTTTTGAATTTCTGCTACTGTGCCTGTTAATTCATTCTTTTCCTCTGCAATTTGTCCATCTGCCCATTGGTTTAAATCTCTTATGTATATCTGTTTCCTCTCAATATGCACAGTGGCATAATCAGCAAAACATAAACAGAAATGTCTTTACTACATTTAACTGATGAACTCTTAAACATAACAGGAACAAAATTATATTTCATAATATAAAACGACTGGTAATGCAATTAGAACAGTTAAAGGTCTAACTGATGAGAAATTATGAATAAGTAACATATAAATTATAAGATACGGGAACATTAAATTGCAACTTAAATTAAATTTTTATATTTTGTTGGTTAGTTTGCTGTGGACCAGCCTATGAATAATTGGAGTGATATTTGATTCTAACCACTGCATTAAGATTTTTATCAGAGAGGTTACTTTGATGTGCGTGTTTTCTCACTTTTAAAACAGAGCAAAGCTGCTCACACATATAAGTAGTACTGAACATACACAAGATTTTAGATGCAACATTATGCAGGTGCAGAAATCATAAACGAGGAAAAGATTTATAAAAACCAATGAAATCCACCTTGTTATTACACTTGCATTTCAATTCTCTGTTGCATTGTAAGTCAATAATTTGTAACTGTTAAGTCTGCAGGAACCGAATCAACATATACTGCGAATGGTGTAGCAAATATATCAAATTGTGCTTCTAGATCTTGCAGGTCCTGGAAACGCCTTTCAAATTGTTCAGCGCCAGCCATGTTTTCACCAAGAACACATATTCATGTATTGCTGTGCCAAACGTTGGAACCCCACTGCTGTGACATGCCCACTAACTGCTCGGCAAGCAAGCCCTTGGTCCCATCTACTGCCCACCGCTCTAAAGTAATCTACCTGGTGGTGCCTGCTCTAAGCAGAAGTTGAATCAAGGCACAGTCTAATGTAGTGTAATGGCAGTCTTACCTTGTTCGTTCTGGCGATAGTAACTCCTGATCTACATCTGACAACTGATCCTGCAACAATAAAGTACATTGCAATGACAGGTTTTGTCTTCCCCTACAGAAAAATACTTCAAACTTTCTTTTTATATTCAAATCTAAACATTACAGACATGTCCTTGCAAAACCATTATTGAACTTGCTATTCTTAGATTCACCATAAAATCTTAACAAATACACTGAAATCTTATGCAATTAGAGGATTTCCTGCGCAACTAACCTTTCCATACACATAGGGTTGGATCTAGAGAAAATCTGCCTAGACCTACATAATCTACATGTATATTCTATTGCAGAATATTTCTTACTTTTACATAATATATTGTGACTTTGGGTCTTTCAACAATATATGTACAGATGAGACGGGGGCAGTGTGACCCTGGATACAGGGAGTGGTTGTGTGTGTACGTGACTGTGATAATGGTGGTAAAACACAAAACAAAGGTCCAACATTACAGAACAATTAGTGGCAGTATATGTTATCGAATGCACGATAACACCAGTAGTGTCCAGAAGCTTCCCAGCAATTCTGATGAGTCATGTGTTGTTAAAAGCAATGTTGCTATAACCAGTTGTGACTGTATATTCTTGTTTCTGATTTAGCTCCTTCCTTAGATGCTAACCAAACACTTCTTCATTTGTTCAGTGGATTTCTCCAGTCTCTTTCTTGTACTCGGACATTAAAAAAGAATATGAATTGCATTTTTGTTACAAGCATATACTCTAATGACCCAGTTGTCAACAATGTCTTAAACCTTATACATTCATCCCCAGACAAATTCTGCTCCAGATTTTGTTCTTAGCACCTTTAATTTCCATATTTTAATCTAAACCACCCTAATCCCTCTCTTTCTTTCTTATTATATCTATCTTTATAACCCTGTATCAATTCTAGCTGCACCAAAAGTGTTAAATAACATTAATTACTGAATCATTGCCAATTAATCCATATCAGACTTAACGATTTTCAGCAATTTTGGTCCCACCAACTTAAAAACACTATTCGAAAGCTCCTAGAAAACCATTTAAGTGTCTTAAATACATAAGCATTGCTGAATAAACAGCACTGCAGCTATGCATTGCTTTTTGCAAGATTTTTAAAAATAGGTGCAGGAAACAACGGTTGCTTTTAGTTAACCTCAAACTTCATCATCACCGTCGTCATTGTCATCATAATCATCAACCCTCAAGATAGGTCTGGTAGACCTGTTTCGGCTCAGAAGGGATCTTCCCAGCATCTCTGCTGTCTTTCAACCTCTCTCCTACCAACTGGTTTGTACTGCAAGGCCTGTTTGGTTAGTCTTTCTTCTGACATTTGGGAGATATGCTCTTACCACTTCATTTTGTAGTCACTGATTGTGTCATTTAAATTAAATATTTTTAGTTGTTCTTTTATTGTATCACTCTTAATATGATCTTTGAGACTACAGCCAACTATGTACCTTAAAAATTTCATTTCAGCTGCTTCAATTATTCTTTTATCATTTCTGTTCGAGGTCCAGGATCAGGCTATTCCTCTTCAGAGCTGCTTGAGCACGTACATTTTTACCTTTTTGCCCAATCGCAAAACCCCCTACCAGGAGGACCAGTGTTTAAGTTCGGAATACTCTCTCCTAGGAGATTGCCGACCAAGGCTATGGAGTTTTCTCCTCCCCGTCTATTGTATTAACCCCAATAGTAGGCTTGCTTCTTCCACCAAACATGCCATACCGAAATTTTCTTCCGTCAGGTTTGTTGTTGAAGCCTTCACCCATAACCATAGGCAAGGGTCTATCTTTTGGAGCTTTTTAGTTTGCAAGGTAATAGACAACCTTCCTTGAATACAAGGCGGACTGCTTACCCCGACAGTCTCTCGGTTGGCTGGCTGCACTGTCCACAGACACTGGGTGATGGGGTCACCACATCCCTACACTGAACCTAACAACTTGAGGGTGTAAAAATATCACTTTACTTCCTTGTATTTAGATGAAAGATGCTAGAAAACTGTAGTGTTGGAAATATCTCTCAATGAACATAAAATACGGTTGAAGTTCAAAGTGTTAAACCCGAGCCGACGAGAAGGTGCTCAAAACTAACAGAAAACAGCATCCAACCAGGTACAAAAGAAATCTGGCTCAGTGTGAGAAAACAGAAGGCTGTCCATTAATACTTTGGGACTAGCCAGGCCCTCCGACAGTTTCAGTTGCTTAGACTACCTGTACCTTGCTATCTAAACAAATGTGATACTCAAAGTTCCGTCAATTTTAGATGTAAGTGTGAAATCCTAAAATAACCCAAACTCTTGTAGAGAACATAGGAGTAAAGAAATGACTGGAGTTGAAAAATCTCATGTGTTGCACTCACATGACTTTCTCTACTCTTGTTATAACCATTCCTACAAACTCTTACTCCTATATCTTCTCCATGTTAGTAGAGATAAACATTTGCAGAAATTATCTTATTGCTTATTTTCTTGTAGGTACAAGCGGAATATTAGAATACCGTAGGCTTTGAGCAAGTCAAATCTTTTAAAGCTTTGGGATCCTGTTCTCTTTGCATGCTTAACATAAAAAAATGAACAACCATCAAACTGCGTAAGCTTTCACGGCCAGTGTCATAATATAGAAACTGATTATCCGGGTTTGTGGGCCGTGGTCTTGTCAGGAAACTCCTTCCAGACGTTTCGTCCGAAGCTGTGTCGAACATCCTCAGTGGCGTTGCCATAACACTCTGGTAGTCTTGGCAATGGCTGACCTATGCTCCAGTGCAATCCAAATGAGTTTTTGCAGCAATTTATCACAGTTGATGAAACCTGGATCCATTACTGTCAATCTGAGACAAAGTGACAATCCAAGCACTGGATTTCCTTCAGCGAAGATCCAAAGAAAGTAAAAATTGTTTTGTCAGCAGAAAAAATCATGGCAGTCATCTTTTGGGATTCCCAAAGCATGATATTTATCCATTACATAGAAAAGAGTAAAACAATCACAGGTTCATACTATGCCCCAATACTGGATCAATTTCACAAGGAACTAATAAAGAAAAGACCCCATCTGGTGAAGAAAATGGCTCCCTTTCACATAATGCACTTGCACATGCATCTGATGTTGCCATTGTAAAATTGGTGGAACTGAACTACGAACTGTTACCTCATCCACCATATTCTCTAGAATTGGTTCCATGCTAAAAAAACAAACTCTGCAAAATTTTCCTCTCTGCAAATCAGAAAAATTGTCTCAGTGGGAAGTGATTCACATCTACTGAAGACATCATGGCAGAAACAAACTAGCAGAGTAAAACCTGACTAAACTGGACTCCCTATATACTGGAAACCTGGACAACCGGAAGATAAATCTCGGAATGGAGCTGTTTCCTAAGCTAAATAACACTCTAAACCAGAAAAGTGCCTAATGCGGAAATGGAATAGTTTTTTCCGGAACCATTTGCATAAATAACCTAAGATGGATTTTCATTATCCTTAGTACATAGTTACATGCTTTGATAACGAACCTGTCACAACTGAAGACATTCAAAGTGCAGCAGATATTGCTGCTGGAAGGAATGGACGATGACGATGACGATGACAACGAAAGGGAGCCATTATCTGTTGTGAGTGACCTTCAGAAATTTGCAGCTTCCAAGAATGTTCCAGAACTACTGGAGTTGATGCAGATTGCAAAGGTGATCATAGAGCATTCTTATGTGAAGAAGTCGCGACAGTGCACTTTGACGGATATGTGGGGGAAAAGAAACTAATGGAAAAACTGCAATTATGTATGACATGTAAGATGGAAATACAGCAAAACATACAATTGAACCTATCTTTTATTTACAGAATTTTATTTTAAATTATTCCTTTGGTTTAACTGTTAATTCAGTTTTGCAGCTTAACATTTTCTATGTAACATTTAAATTTTAAACCAGTTATTGTAAATTTGACAAAGAGATAAATGCAAAGTGATGTGATAAATTAATAAATACATTAATTAATTAGTAGTAATGATAGTAACTATAGTATCTTTACTATTAATCCTTACCTCAATATCCTCTTTAAGATGAATCTCTTCTGATTCAGATATCAGTTCAGTTGTTCTTTCCCAAACTCCAGGTTGTTCTTTGATCTCACTTTTGATACCTTTATGGTCATCCCTATATATGTTAGAGTAAGGTTTCACTATTAAAGCAGCTAACTCGCTCTTCACCTGAACTTCTGAACCAAGAATATCCTCTGATTCAGACTGCTGTTCAGTTAATGCTCTTTCCAAAACCCCAGGCTCTTCTTTGATGTTGCTGGTGTCTACTTCATGATCAACCCCAATGTCAGAGTTAGTGTCTACTTCAGAATCAACCCCATGTATGTCTGTGTCGGTGTCTAGTTCAAAATCAACCCCATGTATATTGGAGTCAGTATCTAGTTCAAAATCAACCCCATGCATATTGGAGTCAGTGTCTACTTCAGAATCAACCCTATGCATGTCAGATTCAGAGTCTACTTCATGATCAACTCCATGTTTGTCAGAGTCAGTCTCCATTACAAAAACTGAAGCAAAAGGAGAAGATTCACTCTTTATATAAACACCTGTACCAAAGGTCTCTTCTGATTCAGAATGTGGTTCAGTGGATGTTCTTTTCATGAAACAAGGTTCCTGTTTGATCTCTATATTGGCATCCATTTCAGTTGTAACAATATAATTCTCAAACTTCATTACAGCAGTTTTATTCTTTAAATGAATTTCTGAAAGCAGATGTCATTCTGGATTTAAGTTATCTTCAATAGAGTTCTTCTCTGCAAACATCTTAAATTTCTAATCTGGGATCCTGTCAGTCCCATGCTTAAGTCTGGTACTCCAAGTTTCTTGCACAACCTGAAGAATAAAAAAATACAATCAATAGTCTGGCATAGTTGTTAAGCAAAATTTACAAAGAAGCATACAAATGGATGAATTGCTGATTCAAAAGCTTTTCTATTATCGCAGTGGCTATGCATCTCAAAAGAGACTCAAGGTCAGCTACCTCACACCATTACACCGGCCGGTAACAATGGGCAGCTAAGAACAAATGCCGTTCCACACAGTTCTAAAAGCTTTCAATGTCCAAGAACTGGTCCACAAGAGAAGTCGAGACATTTCTATTTACAGAAAAAGTTTGCCTTGGGTATATAAGCAAGTCAGCATGGACCAAGAGTACTTCAGTTGATGTTCAGAGTTGAGTTCCAAGAGTGAGTTGTTTGTGTCACGGACAGATGTGAATTACAAGGTCAGGAATTGTAAATTGTGACAATACAACAGAAAGTTGTGAATTGTGAGTGATTTATAATAGTGTTAGCAGTTTGCTAAATGGTTCAAAGAAGAAATAAAGTGATATAAGAAGTAACCAGACTTGTCATTTCACATACTGGTGCTAGAAGTATAATGTGAATACCATGATGGAGATGAAATAATTACTATACCTTGTCCCACTCTTAGATGACAGTATGTAGTTAAATGGGATATATCTGTCTCTATCCAGCACATACAAGTTGCCATTAGCCTCGACCTTTTCTACCCTCGCACTGTTGCCAGGTTCCTAATAGCATGGTATAAATATTCAGTTGTTATAAATTTCAAGTTTAAACACATTATCCTACGCAGAATGTTTTTCTCTATCACGTTATATCCTTTTTAGAGTCATTATACATTTCTATAGGCCCATATTTCTTCAGAAAATGTTTTTTTTCAATAGAAGTCCAATATTTGCTGTTTCTATACTCATCACGCACTAACCAGCAAACTGCTAGAATGCGTCTATATTTTATTCTTAGGTAGAGTAAACTATAGTGCTACTACCTACCTACTTTGAATTCTCTATGTTTACTCAGTTAAGTGTTATAATTTTTTAAATTAAATGTTTTCGGAAAATGTTATATCTGTGCACTGCAAAAGTTACGCAGTGTGAAACTTTTTTGTTATTGAGTTTACATCAGGGAGCCAGCGAGAACAAATGTTGAGGAGGGTTGGAGAAAGTTTTTATAATAAACCAAAAGGCCATAACCTCTTTCTTTTATCCAGTAAGGCAAACAAAAGGTATTCATCTATTCAGCGTATTCTCGTGCCAGGCCTGACACAGAAGATAGTATAAGGAGCAGCACTAGCATTAGTTCGAAAGAAGTCGTGTGTGTAACTGTGTGGAATCTATGAGCTGTTATTGCATTATTTGTTTAATATTTTTGTAAATATTTGTAGTTATGGAGGGGGAAGCTAGGAAGAGATGATATGTTGGTAAATTAAGAAGTAAGGAACTTCAAATAATTATGAATGTGTTAGATTATTTTTCAAGTAAAATGCATGTAAATAAGGCTGTAAAAGAAACAACTAAGGCTTTCGGGTGTTCAGAAGCAGTAGTGTATAGGATTAAAAAGGAAGTAATGAAAGGACCTCTAAGAATGCCATCGAAAAAGAAAGCAAAAAGTGCAGGATATTAAAAAAAACGCTAGGTTAACGCAATATGATGGAATAGTGCAAGGTGGAGTACGGCAAATTGTTCATTCTTTACTGTTTGCAAATATTCCACCCACAGTGAATATAATTTTGTCACGGGTCAACAGTGATGGGACCCTACCAAATTTCTCAAGGGCCACTCTTAGTCGGTTCTTACATGATTTGGGGTTCGAATATGAAAGAAGGTGTAACAAGTGCATATTAATAGAAAGAGACGATATCATCAGATTACGACATAAATATCTAAAAGACATTACTTGTTGCAACACTGTGCTCCATTTAACGTGTACTGTCTACTAAGGGTGGGATGCGCTATAGCTGAAATTAAGAACATGAAATCTGAAGTGGAAGAAATGAAGGCTGAAATGAAAAAGATAAACTCCAGGATAGAGGAGGTTGAGGCAAAAATGGGGGGCATAAAGAAAAGAATTTAGTCCAAAATGTTGGAGATGAAGACGGAGCTATCTGTGAAGATTGAGTAAGTGAGTGAGTTGTGTTTAAGGGCTCGTTGACAACTAGGTCATTAGGGCCTGAAGTCCAAAAATAAAAACAAGCATACTACTACTAACAGCTCACCTCTAAAAAGTCAAACATAAAATAACTAAAAAAGTAATGTAAAAGTACTAAAATGTGAGCCAAAACAGCTAAAAGTTAAAACAGGTAAAAACGTAATTTACCAAAAACTTTAGCTGGTAAGACAGTTAAAAAGATAAAAAACTAAAAGTAAAATATCCTAAAATTTTAAATCTGCCAAGATGAAAGCATGTTACACTTGCTTGCCAAAATCAATCTTGGCAACAAACTGCAGTACTGTATTTACAGCTACTGGGTCTTTGCCCAAAACAGAGCACAGTGCAAGGCCCAGACCAATGGACTGGCGCTCACGAGCGTATTGCGGACAATCAAGAACGACATATGCGACAGAGAGTGCAATATTGCACATCGCACAGACAGGCTCCGGATAACCACACAAAAGGTGTGCATGTGTGGCTCGGGTGTGGCCTATCCTCAGGCAGGTTAACACCACTTCTTCCCACCTGGAATCCCTGCAGCTGGTCTGCCAGGGTTGTACAGTGTCCTTTACTGTCCGTAACTGAGTGCCAGTTAATGCTTCCCAAGATTGCTGCCAGACAGTAAATAGATGGTGACAAAAGCACTTCTGGTGAAGATTGACAAGCAACTAGCTGGTGTAAAGAAAGATGTGGAAGACCTCAGCCAAAGCATTATGACCTAGAAGTTATAAGTAGTGGCCAAGTGCCCAGGAAAGCAGATTTGATGGCAACACCAAAGAACTGAATGCCAGGGTGGTACAAATGCTTGATGAAAGACTTGAGAATTTAAATGTTGAGGCACCAGGATGTGGCACAACATTCGTGCGGCTCAGGGTACCCAAGTACAATGGCATGTTGACCTTTGAAGACGTCCACTGACAATTTGTTGCCGTCACCACCCAGACACAATGGTCAATAGAAAAGAAAGCCACACAGCTGACAGCTCCCTCCAGGGATGGGTGGCAGCAGTACTGAATGTTGGTATTCATGAGAACGAGCAATCGTGAAAATTTGTTACCAAGGACACTAATAACAAACAAAGATGAATATGAAAGTTTGCAGTGAACTTTAGTTTATGTGCAGCCACTAATTTAGACCAAAATAACAGAGGTTGACCCTGAAGATGCTGGACGCAGTTTTCAGCGAAACGTCGGAGGAAGGTAATCCAACTCGACCACGGCCCACAAGCCCGGAAAATCTACTTAACATAGTACTGAATGTGTTTCCCATTTTCAACATCAGCAGCATCCCAAGACATCTGGGAGGCTCTCAAAAGCCAGTTTGCAGCCTATTGCAGACAGCTCAAGTCAAGGGAGACACTGCAGGAGTTTGCCTTGGCCATTGAACTAGTCATAAAGGCTCTAATGAGTGAACCTCCTGGCTGGATATGTGTTGCAGGAAGCTGCCTACTAAATGAATGGAGTGGGAGACACCAAGATATGTCAGTGTCTAATGCTGGACGGTTACAAGGCCGTCCACAATGCGCTGATGGTCACACTGAGGATAGAGTTGGCCAAGATAGTAATTGCCCTGCCCTTGAAGACCAGGAGCATCCAATATGATGGGACAGAGGAACAACTAAAGGACGACAATGGAGATCTTCCAGCGCGGTGTTATGGGCTTGTAGCCAGCCAGGACACCTAGCAAAGGGCTGTTCACACCAAGTCCAAGAGCAGGTGGTGGAAGCAGGTGTATGGGATAGCACAGGCCTGAGGAGGGAGCAGCTAGCGGTGAAGGTAACCACTACCCCCATCTCGGAGAATAGAAGTACATGGCAGAGATAAATAGATAGCTCAGGGACCTCTACAAGGAATCCCTAGCATCACATGTAATTAATCTTGACCGGTTTCAAGAGCTTAACTTGCTCCCATCATCAGAATTAACCGACTGGTTCTTGTTGATGTTGTCTGATGTGTGGTTGGTTGTGCTGACATTTAGCAGTGGGCTGATGAACTTCCATAAAGGGTTTGATGGCAGCAAATCAAAGTCCATTACCTGGATTTTGTTTTTTATGATAAGAGTATTCTCCCAGGTATCCAACTCTGCAGCGTGCTTTGTAGCTTTTAAAAGTTTTATGTTTGGCGTAATGTTATGATTGGATGTCCAAAAATGGTGTGCAACTGCAGATTTATCCATCTGTTTGTATTTGGTGCTCTCATGATCTCATGTGTTCTTTTAGTCTGGTTTCTAAATTCCTCTTGCTTTTCCCTATGTAAATCTGGTCACAACCGAGGCAACTGATTTGATATACTCCTGCTTTTTTGCTCTGTGGTATCTGGTCCTTTGACTTGTTGCACAGTAACTTCATTATGCTGAAATTATTTTGTGAGGCTAAGTTAATGTTATATTTTTGAAGATGTTGTGGATTTGTGATGCTTACTTGGATGGTAACTGAATTTTTTGAGCTGCTTTTTTGTTGAGAGAGTTTAGTGATCAAGATTAATTACATGTAAGTGATGTTAAGTGTTTCAACACCGACTCAATTTTCAATATAAAAAGGGGTTATTTGACATTATTCAAGAAGTGTCCAGCAGCTGGCATATTTGTAGAAGTTTGAGAAAGGTCCATGTTACTTTGTCCTTGCTATATAAGGAGCTAAGGTGATGAGTTAGTTACAGACATGAGTCGTTGATGGGGAAGTCAGTCAGCTTTTAGTGTTAGTGTATATGTGTGTGTCAGCTGCATGAGTACAGTCGTGCCGAAAGGAAGATAGTGAAGCAGTTAGTGAGTGTTGAGATGTCGTATCATCAAAGTCAGCTGTTTGAGAGGCAGAGAAAGTGAAGAAAGACAGAAAGGAGTAAGGTTAATGAGAGGAAAACAATTGTGAGTTGTAATATCATGAAAGACTGTAGACTGTGTTAATGTCAGTAAAAGAGAACTGTATTGTTGTGCATTCAGTTAAAATAAAATAAAGTGAGAAAATGTAACTGGACTTGACTTTGGTCATTTTTGCTACACTGGTGTCAGAAGTGGGATGTAAATGCCACCATGGAGATGATGAAAGAATTACTTACCGAAATAAAAAATGTGAAGTTCAGCATGGAGAAGATGGAGACAGAAATGAAATCCGAATTGAAGAATGTAAGTACCAGAAGGGGCAAGATGGGAAGCAAAGCAACAACAGTGAATTCAGCAATAGAGAAGATTGAGAAAAAATGGAGGGTTTAAAAAAAGAAGAGAAGACAAATGAATTCCAGAATGGAAAAGGAAGATGGAGCTATTGGCAAAGATTCACAGGGAAATGGTTGGCATAAAGGAAGCGTGGAAGAACTAGGTGCAAGACGGGAGACTTCTGCCAGGACATAGAGGTCAACATCTTAGCACCCTGGATGCCCAGGGGGAGACATAGACCTGGAGAGGGAGCATCTAGTGGCTGAGGTGATAGTCACGACCATTTCAGAGAATGGAAGTGCATGACATGACAAAGACAGAGCCAGCTCAGGGACATCTTCAAGAATCCCCTAGAGGACTGTGTTGGAGATGTAGCCAACCTGGACATGTGGCAAGGGAGTACCTACGAGCAAGCAACAAATAGAGCTGACTTGGGGGGTGGGACATGGAGGAACTGTCAGAGCCATCCAATCAGGTGATGCTGAGTGCTGTGAATAGAAGAATGGAGGACATCATAGTGGACAACAGGATACAGGGGAAGCCTAGTGGAAGTACTAGTGGACATGAGTGCAGCTGTAACCATGATTAGATTGGATGTGGCGGAGGATATGCCAATGAGGAAACTAGATCGACCTTGAAAGATAGTGGTGGCATTGAGTGACACCTTGACCCTGGAGGAGGTTGCGGTTGGACCTGCCAGGAGCAAGGTGGCTGAGAAGGTGCACCAGAAAGATCGGCCATAATGGAACCCCATTGATCGTTTTCACATTGTGTGCTGAATAGATGTCAATGCATAACTGGGGGAAGATGCATCACAACCAATAAGGTTGCCACAAAGGTTTCAAGAAGGATGGCAGACATTGCCCTGCCCTGCCCCTGCCAAGAGGCACTACCAAACAATGTTGCCAAGCATCATGCCACCTAAAGAAGAGGTTTGATGGCAAAGTCTACCAAATCCTGTCACTGCATCAAGGAAAGATGCTGGTGGTACATCGGGATCATCTGGCCAGCTGCGACGTCGGGACAACCAGTACTGAGGAGAGAGCAGTATGATGCCAGCCAGTGGCAGCAGCAACAGCAAAGGCTTGGGGCCGGGCCGCCTCACAGCACTCGCCGTGCATATAACAAAAGTGCTCAAGATCACGTTGCCTTGTATAACTGTTGCGAACAGTGACAATTAGAGTGGCAGAACAAAAAGGGATTTTTCGACATTATCTGTAATGTGTCCAGTGGCCGGCATATTTGCAGAAGTTCTAGAAAGTTCCATGTTACGTCATCCTAGCTATATAAGGAGGCGAGACAATGAGTTATAGACATGAGTCGTCGGGTAACTCAGTTAGCTTTTAGTTTTTGTATGTGTGAGCCGGCTGATTACGGTTGCAGCAAAAGAAGAGGAAAGCAGTTAATGAGTGTGGAGTGATTGTATCACCAAAGTCAGCTCTTTGAGAGACAAAGAAAGTGAAGAAAGAAGAAAATAGTGGCTCAAGGTTATGAGAGGAAACAGTTGAGAGTTGCAATATCACAAAAGACTGTAGACTATGTTAACGTTAACGTCAGTAAAAGAGAACTGTGTTGTTGTGCATTCAGTTACAAGAAAATAAAGTAAGATTAAAAGTAATTGGACTGGAGTTTTGTCATTTTTGTTACAATATATATATATATATATATATATATATATATATATATATATATATATATATATATATATATATATATATAAGAACTAGCCTAAGCTCCCGTGAATCAGAAACCTAAGCTTATTACAAAGAAAACTAAACTAAACCTAACCTAACTTAACCTTATATAAAGCTAACTTTGATGCAATCAGAGCACAAAAGAGTACCTACATACATTCCTTTATTGGCACCAATGCTCATTACTTTTTAACCAAATTTTACCTTTCTTCAAGAATGAAACCAAAACAAACTTTATAAACTAAAAAGCTGCCTCTTTTTGCACTCAAGTCATCTGTAGTTTTCCCTTCCGGCATTTTAATTTTATGACTCTTTCTTTCTTCTATCTGGCTGGAACCACATTTTCATAAACATGACACAAATATAGGTACTTAATGAATAATGCCATGCTCTGTTAATAAATTCAAGAGATTTCCATTCTCCACATCTACTCTCCTTATCACTCTGGAGACAAAAGTTTACACAACCTCTTGACAGGTCTACCTGTTAGGTTGGTACTGTTTGTATAAAAAAAAAGAGAGTGTGAGACTTTGTTAAAATGGCTGATTCGTGTACCATGTTTGTCGTTGTAAAATAAAGAGGAGAAAAAGAAAATTTGGTAAATTTTTCTTGTATTCTCAACATTTGGTGACCCCCCGATGTGATCTCACAATATAAAGAAGTATAAGGTAAGAGTAGAATAATTGCTAATTACCTGTGATAAGTGAAACATGGAGAAGCTTCTAACAAGACACAAGCCGGTGAGATCATCATTTACAAAATGCTATAATTTGCTGATGAATCTTCTAACGGATCAAGCCAATGAGAATGAAGTAAGAACAAAATTTACAACGTTAGAAAGAATATCTGGGGAATTATCCGTATACGACGAAGAAATTGTTTCCAAACTGTTGGATTCAGACGACAAAACTGACGATGATTATGAAGCTGAGTATATGGTTGTAGAACAGTATAAAGAGAAAATGGGTAGCGCTAGAGTGGAAGTAGAAATATATCTTAGTAAATTATCAGCAAACATGGAACGAAATATGTCAACGTGTTCATCTCCAACATCGAGAATTTAAACGTATACACGAAGATCGAGACATAGAAAATGAAGATAAATTTCAATACCTAATCCAGGCGACTTTAGAAGGCACAAGAGCTAGAGAAATAGTCGACAGTTTTCCGCCTACTTCTGAAAATTATCCCAAGGTGATATCTTGTTTGCGAGATAGGTTTGGTCGTGAGGGTCTTCTGATCGAATTTTACGTCAGAGAACTGTTGAGGTTAGTTGTAGACAATACCACTCACAAACAAAATAAACGTGATATTGTTCGTTTATATGACCAGTTGGAATCACATTTGAGATCACTAGAATCTATAGGAATGACATCAGACAAATATGCTGCTATGTTATTTCCTTTAGTGGAATCCTGTATCCCTGAAGATATGTTAAGAGTGTGGCTTAGGGATCCAGTATCAAACGAAGCCGCAGAAGATGAGCAAAGAAACGTATATAGTAAGAAGCTGAAATGGTTGTTATCCTTCCTGAAAGGTGAAGTAGAAGGGGAAGAGCGAATTAGCTTGGCTAGAACTGGATTTCACATTCATGAACATATTAACAAGGAGGAGAAAAAAGATCCAAGAAGCAAGAACCTGTAGTTACAGCAAGTGAGTTATTTTCGGGAGAGGTCAAAACAAAACAAAGATTGAATTGTATTTTCTGTGAAAAGCTTCATGAGTCCAAGGATTGCTTCCAAGCACAAAGAATGTCATTTGAGAAGAAATTAGATAAGCTAAAGGTTTCAAGGGGATGCTTCATTTGCTTCAAGACAGGGCATCATGTAAAGGAATGCAAAGCCAATGTAAGGTGTTTAATTTGCAGTAAGAAACATTGGCCTGTAATGTGTCCAGATCTGCAAAATAAACAAGAGAACTCGAAAACAAGTGAGATCAAAGAACACTACACAGACAAGAAGGAAAGTTCTATTTTAGCAAGTCACTGCCAGAAAGGAAAGGATTTACTGCAGACGTTGCTGGTCAAGCTTAAAGGTAACAAACGCACAAAAATTGTGAGAGCAATTATCGATTGTGGTTCCCAGAGATCTTATATACTAACCAATGCTGCCACAGAGATGGGATATAAATCAGAGGGATCTGAAAAGCTGGCACATAATTTGTTTGGTGGAATTACTTCAAAGAAAATAAAACACAATTGTTACAACATACAATTGAAGAGCCTTAAGATGACTGTTATTGTAATGTTGGAGTGTTGGAGCAGCCAGTCATTTGCGGTAAAATAACCAGAATCAGTAAGTTAAGCCCACATCTCAAAGTGTTGGCAGAAAAGAATATTGTGCTCACCGATGTTGGAGACAATGAACCACCGATAGAGCTGCTGTTAGGTGCTGATGTTGCTGGAATGTTGTACTCAGGAAAAATGGTTAGTTTGTCACCTACTTTAATGGCAGTACACACGTTTCTTGGTTGGGTGTTGATGGGAAGAACTGCTGGAATACCAAGTGGTGGTAATCAAATTGCCATGACGATGACTTTACTGACACATGTACCTAGCATTTCAGATCTATGGAAACTTGATGTTTTAGGGATTTCTGACCCTGTTGAAAGTAAAGTCAAAAGCCAAGAAGAAGCTATTGTTCTCAGTCATTTTCAAAGAGGTTGAAGAGGAACGATGATGGTCGCTATCAAGTGAAATTACCCTGGAAAGATAATCGAGTGGACTTGCCTGACAACAAGTGTGTTGCAGAAAAAAGACTAATTTCTACAACGTCAAAATTGATTAATTTAGCCAAGTTTGAAGACTATGATGCAGTGTTACAGAACTGGAAGCGAGAGGGTATAATAGAAGAAGTTCCTGAGTCAGAGATTGAACGTAGTGATTGTCACTATCTACCTCACCGAGCTGTCTTCAAAGACAGTCCAACTACGCCTGTTAGACCTGTGTTCGATGCTTCTTGTAAGTCAAAGGGATCTGTGTCTCTGAATGACTGTTTAACTAATGGTCCTAATTTCCTGGAATCAATACCTTCTCTGTTGATCAAATTTCGTGAAAGGTACATAGGAGTTGTAGCAGATATAAAGCAAGCGTTCCTACAGATTTCTATTGAGGAAGAAGATAGAGATTATTTATGTTTCCTATGGTGGCGCAGTTACGCTGAAAAGAAAATGGTAGTGTTTAAACATTGTAGAGTAGCTTTTGGAGTAAAGTGCAGCCCTTTTCTTCTTGAAGCTGTGATTAATCATCATCTAACAGTGCAACATACTTCACCAGCACATTCTGTAGCAGAGAAACTCAAGAATTCATTTTATGTAGACAATTGTGTGACGTCTGTAGATGACAACGAAGAATTGTACTGTTTCATAGAAGAAGCAACAAAATTGATGGAAAATGCAAGATTTGAGTTGAGGAACTGGGAATATACTAAGATGATGGAAACCTGTTCTAAGCATGCTTCTGTTCTTGGTTTGAAATGGGATAAACAAAATGATGTTCTGTTTTGTGATACTCGTGATGTCAACATATCATCTGAGAGATTAACGACGAGGAATCTACTTTCAATTACACAGCGGGTGTTTCATCCTATTGGATTCAGTTGTCCAGTTTCTTTGTTTCCTAAGATTTTATTGCAAGAAAGTTGGAGAAATAATGTCAGCTGGGAAGCAGAAGTTCCTGAAGAAACTGGGAGGAGATTTAAGAAATGGCTAGAAGAGCTACCTCGATTGAGTGAAGTGAAAATTCCAAGATATATTTCGCTTCGGAAGGCCAAGACATGATCTACATACATTTTGTGACGCTTCAAGTTTAGCTTATGCAGCTGCAGTTTTTTTTTGAGATGCCAGGATGATGAGATCGTCTCTGTGCAATTAATCCAAGGAAAGGCAAGAGTTGCACCTCTTAAAGGTTTAACGATACCCAGACTTGAACTTTTGGCATGTTGTATTGGAGCACGGTTGGCTGCATCTATAAAGAGGGCTTTAAGTTTGGGACTTAACAAAGAGTACTATTGGACTGACTCTACAACAGCGTTGTGTTGGATACAGAGAGAAGAATGTTGGGGTACGTTTGTGAATAATAGGGTAAAGGAAATTCGTACTCTTACAAGAAGTGAAGCTTGGAATCACATTCCAGGACGAGACAACCCAGCAGATTTACCATCTCGTGGATGTTCAGTGAAGAAATTATTAGAATCCAGATGGTGGGAAGGGCCCGAGTGGCTAAAGAAAGGAGAAGACAATTGACCGAAATCAGAGAGTCCAGTGAATGAAACGGAAGTAAACATAGAAAGAAAGTGCAGTGTAGTAACAGCACTAGTTGATGTTGCTGAAGGAGCTCATTGGTATTGTAGATACTTCTCAAAGTATAGCAAGATTTTGAGAATGGTTGCATGGATATTAAGATTTATCAACAATGCACGGAAGAAATCCTCAAGAACCAATGGAGAACTAACAATTGAGGAACTGAAAAGGGCTCCTATGCCACTCCCAGAAGATAGGGTGAGGGATGCTGCTGTATTCGAGATATCGGGAGTCGATTTGGCAGGGCCTCTATTGCTGAAGGATGGCAGGAAGAATTGGATAGTCCTATTTACCTGCGCTGTTTATCGAGCCATTCATTTAGAACTCTTAACATCTCTGTCTACAAGAGAGTTTCAACTTGCACTAAGAAGGTTTATATCCCGCAGAGGACGACCTAAAGTAATATATAGTGACAATGGAACAAATTTTGTGGGTATGAACAACCTTCTGAATGACATTAACTGGAAGGAGATTGAATGTGAGGCTGCTGACGTGAGAATTCAGTGGAAATTCAATCCTCCCACTGCTGCTTGGTGGGGAGGATGGTGGGAGCGGTTGATTCAAGTGGTGAAGAGACTGCTGAGAAGAATTCTTGGACGTGCTGCTCTCAGTTATGAAGAACTGTTGACGATGGTGTACGAATGTGAAGCAGTAGTCAATTCTAGACCACTGACATACGTGTCAGAGGATCCTAGAGACTTACAACCTTTAACCCCAGCAATGTTCCTGCAAGAAACTACCATGGTGGGAGTTCTGGATCTAGATCACCTGGATAAGGTGGACCTTAATAAGAGGATACATTATCTGCAGAGACTTAGAGAAGACTTGAAAAACAGATTCCATGCAGAATATTTAAGTCAGTTGCTGCAACCACCTGAAAAGGTTCAAGACCCAGTCAGGGTTGGGGATATTGTTCTAGTACAGAATGAAAAGAGAGGAAGAATCTTCTGGCCCTTGGCTAAGGTGATGGAAATATATCCTGGATAGGATGGTAAGGCCAGTGTTATTCGAATTAAGAGTGCTGCTGGAGAACTCATCAGACCTGTACAACGTATTTTCCCATTGGAATTGAATACATCTGCTGAGGACTTAAGAAGTAAGATGGAAACTCAAAACGCCAAATATTCACCTTCAGATCACTCGACTAAGGCTACTGTAACAAGGCGAGGAAGAATAGTTTGTCCACCACTTAGACTGAGAGACTGAGAAAAATTGTGAATTATTTGTTTGATTATATGTTTTGATTCAAAGTTTTCCATGAAGAAATTGGCAATGGCCAGTGAACACACCGCACTGGACACCGCTACACACAAACCAAAAGCTTTCTATAGATACGTTGACGACACTTTCGTCATCTGGCCACACGGGACAGAAAAACTTGGCGTTTTTCTGGACCATCTCAATAGCCTACATACTAATATCAAATTCACCATGGAAGTGGAGAACGACAACTCCCTTCCCTTCCTGGATGTTCTAGTGTACAAAAAACCGGATGGCAGCCTGGGACACACGGTCTACAGGAAGCCCACACACACCAACAGATACTTGGATGCCTCCAGTCACCATCATCCCACTCAGAAGAAAACAATCATTTCCACTCTGTTTCACCGAGCGTTTGACATAGCAGACAAGGACCACATACACCTAGAACTTCAATACCTACAGGATACCTTACGCAAGAATGGGTATAGCAACCAGGACATCAATGAGACCCGTAGGAAAGTAGAACGCAGCAGGAAGAACCTGCTACTGCTCACGCAAGGGAAGGATAGCCCTCAAGAGAAGGCCTACTTACCCTTCTACGGCTCGGTCTCCAACAAGGTTTCCCGTATACTCGCGAGACATAATATCAAAACCTTCTTCACGCCCCCTAAGAAGATCCGACAACTCCTCAGGCTGGTGAAAGAACCACTTGGCTTAAGATCCCAGGAATATACAGGATTCCTTGCGAGTGTGGGAAGGTGTATGTGGGTCAAACAGGACGCACGATAGAGGAAAGATGCAAAGAACATCAACGGAGCATCAGACTTCTCCAGCCAGAAAAATCAGCAGTAGCCCAACATTGCATAGAACAGGTCCACAAAATAAATTTCCAAGACACAAAAGTGCTAGAACACGCAGAAAATAACCAGGACAGACTCATCAAGGAGGCCATCCACATCAAATTACACCCCCACAATTTCAACAGAGAGGGCGAACTCAAACTAAGTTCCGCGTGGACTTAGCCATCAGAAACTCTGCACATAGTTCGTACCCGCGGGAAAACACTGCAGTTGAGCCTACAGCAGGCCCAATCAGAAACCATCACCCGCGCATTGGCTAGGACAATACAACCTAACCATTCTATATATTTTAAAACTGAGGCAAATTTTTCATCATTTTTAGTCCTGAAGATGGCCATGGAGTGTATAATGGCCGAAAGCTCGACCTTCTTAAATTTAACACGGCTGATCACCTGTGAAACTCTGATCACTAACGTTCACCGTGAAAGCTTCAAATCTTACATCATTAGACGTCGTAAGTATGCATTGCTAAGAGCCAATACACAAATGCTATTGTCATAGCAATGCATGAATTTTCAATATGCTTCAATCGACAAGTCCGAGGAAGATAGACATTTCACAGAATTGTTCTGAGAAATTGGAAATAATATAGTTTAATATTTTCAGATTGAGGCATTCATATAAAAAAAGGTGCTATTTCTCGACGATGCTTAGAAAAATTGGAGTATGCATCATGTTAGACATAACAATACTCTGTAATCAATGAGTTCAAGGAAGTTATATGCCATTCTTAGTAATATTCTGCTAAATCATACAATATCATTTTGGACATGTCAAACGTTATGAAACAGTATAAAACGAAAGTATTGAGATTGTATAACAATTCAGTAATTGTGTTATCTTACGAAGGTGCAAATAAATATCCCAACTAGTTTAAAATGGAGTTCAATAATATGCCTTGTTCTATACTATCCCCTGAAAAACCAAAAGAGTCTTCAGAGCCACAATTGCCTTCCCTCAAAAAGCTGTATCGATACTATAAAAGTATTGTAATGACTTTTATGAAATATAATTACCTTGGGTTGGTCTATCAGAGCCATGTCTGGAATGCCTTAATGGTAGAGAACAACTCCACTAGTAACTTGCAGTTTTCAACAAGTAGGTATGTCTGACTGTCTGTTGTGGGAGCGGGTGGGTGTGTGAGTGTGTGTGCATGTGCATCTATGTGTGTTCCAGACGACGTGTTTTTTTGTTCATGGGGTACATATAGCAATAACGTATAAAGTATGCACACCTGGATTGACCTTTTGTCATAGCAAGCAAATAGTTTTAAGCTTACAGGTACATTACACCCATTTCCTCACTTCACTACCCTTTGCTAATAGAATGCTGTTTCTGTTACACAATATTTAATTATAACTTGTACATATATTTTTTGTTGTTTGCAACGTTTTAAAGTTTTGTTTGTGCTTACCTTTATCCTTAGCACAACAGCCCATGAAGGGCCAAGGCTTGCCATCCAGCTGCTGCATCTCCCACCTCTGTCCACTACAGGAGTCATTGGTGGGGTGCAGTACTGGAGAGTGGGACATGGTCAGCGCCCTGAGCCCTCCCGGCCAGTTATACAGCCTTCTTGACCTGTTGTTCTTACCTTGCCATTTTCTAATTATAGGTTATAATGAACACAAATTTTGATTGTACAATAACGGCCAGCTGCTTCTACCAGCGGTAACAGTGTGACTTGGGGCTGTTGCTAACCAATCATCTCTGAAATCTGCAGTAACATCAACATAATACTAACTCTTCCATATCAAATTATTGCCAAACATGGCAAACGCAGTAGAGCTAATGTGGGATCTCTTTCGAAAAACAAGCTAGTCCTGAAAGTAAGACTGAAAGTAATGTATATGAAAAAGAATGCACCATCAAGACTAAGTTACAACTCATGCAACAGCCCTTCTACATACATCAAGGAATGACTAAAATATACTACTGCCTTCTACACATTACTAAAAGACCTATACGAGAAGACCACCAAGATACGGAATGATTTCTACCAGAAAGTTATTACCATTATTCGTAATATTATTACTACTACTTCATATTTTGTTATGCATGCGTGTATCGCCACTTTAGTTATGCAGTGTTAGTATGTTCAGCAAGTGTATGTTTCTTCGGCTGGCAACAGTCCAGCTACTTAGACCACACCCTAGCTGCTATTACACATAGTAGTGCAATTCTGTCTACATCCATTGTTGGATACGTTAAAACTGGAAATTCAGAACTTAAAAAGAACACTAGAAAGAATGGAAGATAAAAGCAGAAAACACAATGTAGTAATTTCAAGAGTTGAAGAGAAACGTGAAGTGGGAGTATACCAGGATTTAAGAGATCTACTAGTGAACAGATTGGAAATACATCTGAGAGGCCGTGAGATTTGCAACACATTCAGAATTGGAAAAATCCCATGGAAAAGAAACATTCTTGTGAAGTACGCAAACAGCTATAGAAGTATTGAAACACACAAACAAATTGAGAGGATCAACTATTTACATCAATAAGGAGTAAACTTACGCACAAAGTACGCAAATGAAGGAGTTACTCAATCAGCAAAAACAAGCAAGAAATGAAGGCAAAAGCGTATACATTAAAAACTTCAAGCTGAACGCAGTTGACCAGGAAGCAGAGAGGAAAAATGGACCAAGTGATAGGCAGTGGCAGGACCAGCAGTCACTGCAGCAAGAAAGGCAGAGAAATCAGCATTCATCAGCAGGAAATACCACAAAAACTAGACTATGCAGCATTTTACAACACGTGTGGTTCCAGTATCAAGGCATCGACCTCAAGTGTGAGCAAAACACAAGGTGGAGATATGGAAATGTGTGGAGCTTGAAAGAAAGAGGGGAAAGAGCCAAGATGGGGGATAACAGTGGAGCGACGGGAGGAAGCAGAAAAAAGTGTGACTGCAGAAAAAGTGTCAAATTAAATAGCTAAGGAATCAAGGAGGGTGAGGGGGGAAAGCAGAACTAAACAGGAGAGAGAGAGGGAGCGAGAGAGAGGAAAGGAGGGAGAGAGAGAGAAAGGGATATTTCATCAAGAGTAACATGGTTAAAAATGATTGAGTAATCCATGAATGAGATAGTAGAGGGTGAAAGTGAGGTTATAGTGAATCAGTGTAATTGGGATAATGAAGATTAGCAAAGTGTACAATGTAAACTGATTAATAAAAGTTATAAGAGTGAAGCTGAGAAGAAAACTTAAGAAAGAGGGAAAGTGAATTGAGTTGGGAAATGAAATAAAACAGAAATAAAAATTAAATAGTGGGAGCAGACTAAGATTAATGAAAAGGTTAACATGTGTAATGTGTATGTAAAAGGAAATTATAATCTGATGTGTTGCACTCACATGACCACCATGTGCTAATAATTCTTGCAAACTCTTATTCCTGTATCTTCGTGTTAGTTGAGATAAACATTTGCAGAAATTATCCTATTGCTTACTTCCTTTGCTTATTACCTTGTAGGTGCAAGGGGAATATTAGAATACAGTAGGCTTTGAGCGACAGTCAAATCTTTGACATTCCGTTCTCTTTGCACAATTAACATATAAAAAAATGAACGACGATATTATATTTGACAGAACTATAAGTTCTGAAAAACTCACACCAATAACAAGGAAGTTGGTCTGGGTGGCTCAGTTGGTTAGATGCTGGCCTAAGATCCCAAAGTCGTGGGTTCAAATCTGGCTCAGACCGATGGTTTTTAAGTGTGCTTAAAAACAACAGCTCCATGTCAGTAGATTTACTGGCATGTAAAAGAACTGCAGGCTGAAATTCTGGCACACCGGCAACGCTGATGTGATCTTAGCAATTGACAGCATTGTTAAACAACAATATAATTTAATTTTAATAACAAGGCATATCTCTGAAATGGTTCACTCTACAAATTTATTTAGACAGATTGTGTATTTTAGCAACATCTACATTTTTTGTATAGTAAGATTTGGTCTTTCTCTTACGATTTACTAGTTGTGCAAAAGTCATCTAGAGTAAATACAACTACAAGGGCTATAGCCAGAAAAATCAAGATAAACAGTTCATTTGTCATAAAAATATCTCAAACATATAGCATTTCAATTAAAATTGTTAGACCTTTTTCTAAAAATGTTTTTTTTTTTTTTTTATTCAATGGGCCTCAAAACATAAATTTCTGGTGAAATCTCGACATCTAATATTTGGGTGGAATACAATAATTCCTCTACTAAACGTAGTACAGAAAGTAATGAAGAAGGGCTCCTCTAATCAGCAAATGGGCTGGGGCCCAGTTTAGGGGTAGCCCAAGGTGTGGATTTGGTACTCAATAAATCATTCATTCATATCCACTGTATATCTTATATATTTAAATGAGCAATTCTTGTATATACATTCCGCGCATCTTGGAAACGGCGCCAACGATTTCAATCAAATTTTGTATTCAGATAAGGTTTTGCTTTTTAAGTTTATCTATATAGGTGTCATTCCTGAAAAAAAATGTGACTTTACATAAAAATAACATTTTTTTATGAGAGGTAGAACTGGAACTTAAAAATTCAATGCCACAATTGGGATTTGAACCACAGACCTTCCGCTTACCAGGCGGCTGCTGTAACCATTGAGCTACTGTGACAACCTGCCAGAATGGCATTGAATTCTCAAACCAGTTCGTATTTCTCCTGGCAAACCACAAAGGCAGTCTTACATCAGACAATTACCCCAATGGTGACAATATTGTAAGTATGTATGTCCCACGATTAAATAACCTTCAGATGGTAATTATTATTTATTTATGCCAACAAACTTACTGTTGGTGTTTTTAAACACACAAGCCCTGTGTGGGCAATGTTTGGGAGGTAGAACTGGAACTTAATTCAATACCACAGCTGGGATTTGAACCACAGATCTTCCGCTTACCAGGTGGGTGCTCGAACCATTGAGCTACTGCAACAACCTTCCAGAATAGCATTGAATTCTCAAACCACCAACAGTAAGGTTGTTGGCATAAATAATAACATTTTTTATTCCCACTTCTACAGAGCAATTTTGAACCTTATTTTGGCTTTTTCTTCTCTTCTAATTGATCGATTTCAAAAAACGAAGTAGCATTTTAATGTCCTCTTCCAGGGCTATCAGAATACATTAAGTTAATCTAGCTATATTAGTCTACGAGTAACAGTCACAATTACTCTAAACCTTATATTGGCCATAATTTCTTTGTTAATGGGCTAAATACAACAAACAAGGCTGGGTTTGAAAGATCTTGTCAAGAGCTTTCAGAAAGCCTAAAGAAATTGGACTTAGCTGCCTTAGTCTACGCGTAGCTGTCATAATTAGTTGATACCTTATTTTGGCCATAATTTCTCTGTTAATGGGCTAATTCCAACAAACAGGATATTAAAGGATATTAAAGATCTCGTCAAGAGCTTTCAGAATACTAAGCACACTACTTGACCACACGACTACACACATGTAAAACACAACAACAACCTACACCCACCCACACCTCACGGGTACTTCACCCTCTACATAATCAATTGCCACCCAGACAAACAAAATACGTGGCTCGTAAGGAGCCTCATGACAAAGACGCACCAAAGTACCGACTCACTTTTCCGTGCACAGAGACTACAACGAAACACATTTGCCTTGACTTTCAAGAATCAACAGCAAGCCGTCACATTCACACAAGCAATCCCCATCCACAACTTTGGCAAGTATGCCCACTACGCAAACACTCAACCATAAAACCGACCCACACCAAACCCTGACTCAGAAACAAGACCAAAAAAAACCCTGACAGCAGTAATAAAAGGCATCCCCTATGACATCACTGACGACGAAATACTTCACGGCATACGAGACACGTACCCTGCAATCACCCGCGTTTCACGAATCATAAGCCACAACCAACAGACACAACTTGTGCGCATTTTCAGCACTTGCGTCACAACAATAAATACAATACTGAAAGAGGGCGCCGTCATCGAAAAACAAATTTTTTGAGCGGAACCCTCTAAACACACAGACAGACACGTCCCATGCTGACAATGCCAAAAATACGGACACCATGAAGAAAACTGCATGCAACAACCCATATGCTTTTACTGTGGACATAATTCCGACACAAGACGGTGCAACCACCCTAACAAACACAGCACCCCCTACTGCGCTACCTGCTGACAGAATGGGCACTACACTGGGCAAGTAAAATGTCCAATGTACCCCAGACAACCTCCGACACAACCGGAACATACAGCTAAGACCTACATTTTCCCCCACAACATCCCCACACCACCCAAACCAACACAAGTGACTGACTGGCCCGAAACAAACTACCCAAAGATCCCTGAATCAAAAACGCACATGACAAAACACGAAACTGTAAATACGTTCCAAGAAGTAATCTCACAGTCAGAGCAACAAATCAAATCCCTACAAGAGCAACTCAAAAACATACAGCAAAACATTACAAAGTACATACGCGACATCACAAACACGACAATTACACAAATACTGAGCACACTCTTACCACCAATATATGACATCACACCACCCGCACACAGAGCACGTTTCCTTCAAAACCTGACACAGACAGCACAAAAGACGCTCAAAAAAGCAGTCAACACGACAAGAGTCAGCAACCAGCTGGCCATCTTCATTGACGAAAACACTTAACAAAAACACACGTACAAATACACCATTTACCATAAAAAACAAAAGCACACAGTAAACACAAACACACGTACACACAAAACACAAACATAGATATGCAACACAGACAAAAGCTACACATATGAGCTGTTGCAGCAACACACACACAAAACTACACAATTGAACAAAGTTACAATCTTCTCAGAGGGTAGAAGCCACCGCCACACATACAGGGATGAACACACACACCAACCCATACAGCCACACCACGAATACATAAAACCACAAAAGGCACTCATGAAAGACCCCTCCGCCCCGTAACAAAACAAAAATTTCAAAACGCGGCTGAAGAGGGATTGTCCCTATAACAGCCAGGGCATGTTGCAAAACATGCCCAAATACCTTTTTTTCATTTCATTTTTTTTTCAGAAAGCCTAAAGAAAGTGGACTTAGCTGCCTTAGTCTACGCGTAACAGTCACAATTAGTTGAAACCTTATTTTGGCCATAATTCCTCTGTTAATGGGCTAATTCCAACAAACAGGATATTAAAGGATATTAAAGATCTCGTCAAGAGCTTTCAGAAAACTCAAACAAAGTTGACTTAGCTATATTAGTCTACGCGTAACATCACATTAGTCTAAACCTTATTCTGGCCATAATTTTTCTGTTAATGGACCAATTTGAACAAACAAGCCAGGATGTTGAAGGTCTCGTCACGGAAATGGCTCCAACGATTAGCTAAATATAAATTTTTATCCTAACATTTTGCTTTTCAAGTTTATCTAAATAAGTATTTTCTCCCCTCCCCCCTCCAAAAAATAATTAAAAAAAAAGGAAAAGAAAAGAAAAGTCAAGCGAAGCTCAGTCACCAAGGCACCACTAGTATTACATGTGCACGGCTTAATTATATGCCAAGGTAACATAACTTGTGTAACAATCTATATTCTGTATACCTTTAAAATACCATGATGTTTTAATGTTGGGGTGTAGCTTACGGTTGCAATTAACAATTACATATGTGAATCAATGAGTTGTAGGCTAATATTCAATTTGTTTATACTTTATTAATAGGGAGTGAACCTTCATACAGGGAACGAAAGGTTGCAGAATGTGGACTATAGGAAACAGAAGGGCTCAGTCTGCCTCATGATCACATCACACAAGATGCCAGATACAGTCGACTCTTGAACATTGTAGATAAATTGTTGCATAACTTATATTCCATGTTGTCACCATTTGCAGTAAAATATTCAGTCTCTAATTCTTGTTCAGCAGTACGCGAATATTTTGATTTTCGTGCTGGAGGCACTGTACGCAGTGAACTCAGTTGTGTTTTGAGCAATGACGTCGCGCTCTGCCCATGTAGCAGTAACTTCTGATCACCTCATTTTATGATAGCTGTATAAAGGATCAAAGCCTGTTTCTTAATAACATGCCTTATAATGGAAAAACTGCTATACCTTGGTCAAATTTTGCCCATGTCCATTTGCAGATAGCCATAATGTATAGGCTACAATGCCTAGGTTGGAGTGTTTACATGATCAGGATGACGGGGTCCTGTGTTATCACGGAGGAAACATTTACTCCCGTTACCATTAATCAGGTCATTTATAACACTATACATCAACTCCTACTAACTGACGCAGGTACAATACACTTAGCAATGTAACTATCATAATCTTACAGTCTCTAACACAATCTATAGAAACATGCATAATATAATAGCCCTGAAATCTCATATCAAATTATAACCAATAAATAGATAGTTAAATGTTTGTTTTACATTTCTTATATGCTTTAATATAACCATAGGTGCTGCAGAGTATAGAAATTTTATACAAAAGCAGGTTACATGCAATTCCCAGCAAACAAAATTACACAGCTGTGTAAATACTGGGTACTGCTAAAATACTTCACATTGGTTATCGTGCACATGCAGCATTCTACTGCACAACTTGTACTAATAGACATAATTAACATTCACTCTCAAGATTGGTAGTTATACTTACATACTGAGCTAAATGTTTATGTATATGCTTGAAATAAAGTAGTAGTGCCACTTGTGGCTGTATATTGCATCCACTAAAACACACTTGTTGCGGAGCATTGAGTTGCACTTCTTTATTGCACTAGCTTCTAGTAATATGTGTAATAGACAGTAATTCACACTCAGTATATCATAGTATATATACAGCATGGAAGGGAGCTCATTACATTCCTTCTAATATGTGCCTCATAGAAGCATTACAAACAAAAAAGTATAATGGCATTTTGTTCTTTGATCAGCCAATTTTGAAAAAATAAATAGTTTTTTACCCAAATTGGACGTGTAATTCCACAAGAATGAACAAAGCTAACAGTTTGTTACTTGTAAGATGTGTAGAGTAACTTATTTGTGACATAGCTTCGGTAGTAATTGTGGGACATCACACAGAGTTTCAAAATAATTAATCGCTTAAAAGACGTGAAGGAATACTCCAAGCAGCTTTTCCACACATGCAGTAAGTCGACAACGTTGCATTGAGGTTGGTCAGGGAATTGACCTGGTTTGTGAATGTAAACATGTCCAGCACTTTTACTTTTGTCCTAATATTTTGAGAGCTAACACTTGTGATTGACCTACGCTGGCACAGTATCTGTTTATGTTCTCAAGACGCACCATTACTGTGTTTGTTTATGTACTGAGCTAGGGAAAGTGACGCCCACACAATCCGCAGTGTTGCCAGCTTGTTTTCTACAAAACTAAAATATCTCCGTAAGAAATTGTCAAAGACAAAAACGTAAGATACACAATGTGTTCCGAATACCAAGATCTATCACTGGTTTAAATTAACGTAATGACTTCCCTTCCACCCAGTATATTTACCAACCTAAAATAAAGCTACTAATTTAGTACAGTAGGAAAACCATAGTTTTTTCATGCAAATACTTTCATCAGCAAATTATAGAATTGGAATTTTAAGTGTGCTTAAAACTGACAAAAGAACTGCAGGACAAAATTCCAGCACACCAGTGACGCTAATGTGATCCTGGCAATTGACAGTGTCGTTAAACAACAAAATAATTTTTAATTCGTGCACAAGAATTACACGTTTTAAACTTTCTATTTTGCTTTTCAACATACAATTCATATAATTTCATATAAGTTATATGTTATTAAATATATTTCATCTCCCTTTGCTTTTGAATATACAATTCATTTAATACCACGTAAAATCGCACAAAATACGGTCGAAATTGACCTTGATATCTCTAATTTTCTGGAACCAAATACATTTGACACCTGCTTCTTCCTTTTATAAAAAGAGAATTAATTTGGCAGATATTAATTTTTTAAATGTCCCAAAAATCATGTGCACCATTTATTATGTACGATATTTTGTGCAATTTTACGTGGTATAATATGAACTGTATATTTAAGAACTGAGGAAGATGAAATATCATATTTAATAGTATATGATTTATGTAAAATTATATGTTGAACAGTGAAATTAAAAATTTAAAGCGAGTAATTCTTGTCTGCAAGCAATAGTATATGAAGTGCACATGCAAGAGAGGGTTAAGTATGTCACTGCAGAGGGTGGTGATGCTGGGAGCTTGCTTGGAGGGTGTGAGTGGTCATGTGAAGTGCGGTCACACTGGGAGACAGTCACATGTTACTGCAGAGGTGCGGTGGGAAGTTGCAGATTGAGGGTAAATTCCATGGGCCCCAGAATTCCAATATTGCCGAATTTTGGTCCTCATTGGCTAATACAAATGCTGGCTTCAACTGATCGACTGAGATGTTAACTCCCACTACTTTGATTTTAACAGAGAAATATTTATCATTTCTAGAAATTACAGGAAAAGGACCTTCATAGGGTGATTCCAATTCTTTCTTCACCCTGTCGATATGTATGAAAACATGAGTACATTTCTTCAGGTCTCTGGGCACGAAGATGCTTCTTATGATGTACTGGTACAGGTTTAAATTGCCTCAGATATTTCTGAAGATCAGAAACAAAGCTTTTTGGATCTTGAATCGAAGAGCAGATATCCTAGCCATCAAGAGGAATGCAGGAAAGGGTCTCATTCTTGATCCAACTGTAAGAATGGAGCAACATTTACAGCAGGCGACACAGGTGAACGAGGAAAAGGAAGCCATCTACCAACCATGCATTCCTCACCTTAGTGAGAGATATAATGTACCTGAAAATGCATGGGAGGTAAAAGGACTGCTCTTTGGTGCCCGCGGAACATGTTTTAAATTCACAAGTACCTGCCTCAAAGCACTGGGTGTGCAACAGTCCAAAATTGTAAATATATGTTTACATGTCCTAAAAGACTCTCTATATATTTTAAATAATCACTTATATTCAATGTGTTAACTGTTATCTTCTTGTTATAATCATTTAATGTTTCTTTATATATTTTGAATCTTAATTTTAATCTTTTTTTTTTCTTAAAATTTGACTCATATATCTTTGTATTCTGGATCTTTATGGTCACTTGCAATGTCAGGCAGATGTCACAATTTTTGTTTGTGAAATATATACTGGCTCACTGAATATTTCTGCTCGTAATTTAATAATGCAAACACCTTCATCAGCAAACTAAAGAATTGCAATCAATATATTGTGCAAGATTTTGTCTTTTTACTTTCCCTACTATGTATAGCAAACTAGAGTATGTATTGTATTCCACCCAAAAATTTGATGTTGCGATTTCACCAGAAATATATGTTTTGAGGTCCCCTGAATCCAAAAAAAAAGCATTTTAGAAAAAGGCCTGTATGTCAATCTGTGGACAGCATAACTCAAATACAAAAAGACGGTTAAAAATCAAAGATGCGACACAAAGATTTTGAAGAAAATTCCTCCACCCTATACTACCCTTTACATGAACTTTTCAAAAATTTTGATTTTCTTGAAAATGGCTCAAACAATTTTGATTAAAATGGCATGTTAAGATATTTTTATGACAAATGAAATGTATATCTTGAATTTTCTGGCTGTAGCTCCTGTGGTCGTAGTTACCCTGGATGACTTTTGCATAACTGGTAAACCGTAAGAGAATGACCAAATCTTACTATAGAAAAATGTAGATCTTGCTAAAATACTCTATTTATGCCTGAATAATTTTTTGTATAGTGAACCATTTCAGGGATATACCCTGTTATTAGTGTGAGCTTTTGAGAGCTTATTCTTCTGTCAAATATAACATTGCTATTCATTTTTTTATATGTTAATCATGCAAAGAGAACAGAATTTCAAAGCTTTAAAAGATTTGACTTGCTAAAAGCCTACACTATTCTCATACTCCCCTTGCTCCTACAAGGAAATAAGCAGTAAGATAATTTTTGCAAATGTTTATCTCAACACGAAGAAGATATAGGAATACCAATTTGCAAGAATGGTTAGTACAAAAGTAGAGAAAGTCATGTGAATGCAACACATCAGATTTTTAAACTTTTTTTTTTTTTTCCAAATCCAATAAACAAAAACATTCGCCCTGTTATTTACCAGAGAGAATTTAAAACACATATATACAAAAATTAATTAACATATTATTGTTCCTACGATTTTCTTAACACTGCTTATATGGAGCTAATCTTATCTAACCTAGGATCTAAAGCATTTTATAAATATATTAGTAAAAATGTAGGATAACTCACATGGAAGACCATCTGTAGTGTCTTTCGCGAACTCTGCGGATAACCTAAAGAAGTAGAGTCGCTTGAAAGGGACGGTGGGTGGCCCAAAGTCTTTAGCGAGGAAACAACATGTTCTAAAATCACTACTCCTTAATCCTGTAGGAGTAAGTCGGCACGTGGGCGACAGCAAGGTAACTAGAGAAAGACAGGCAGTTGTTTTGTGACTGAAGATTGTTGTTATGAGGTTCATTTCCTGTAACTCGTTGGTGACGTATGTATTGCCAACGCTGGAAAATTGAAATTAGCGAAAATTGAATGTTGCCAACCAACTTGTTAAGGTTATTTGTTGTTATTTATTGTTTGGTAATTAAGTGGTGTGACTTAAGTTCTTGTGCGGTGCGGTTGTGGTTTTAATCTGTTTGATATGACACAATGTTGGAGGACGTTAATTAAAAAAAATGTAAATTCTAGCCTTTAAGTCGGGCCCTATGTACCGGCGGCAGGACAATACTCGAATAAATAAACTTGAACTTTGAGAGGTAGAACTGGAAATTAAAAATTCGATGTCACTGGTTTGAGAATTCAATGTCATTCTGGCAGACTGTCACAGTAGCTTAATGGTTTCTGTTTAAAAATATCAATAGTAAGTTTGTTGGCATAAATAAATAATAAACTTCCACTTGTTGCGCATTTTCACAGTTGACCACACTTATCAACGGTACAACAATCCTTATTTCAGATTGTATAATACGGTAATTTTATTACACATTACGCAATACTGCAACAATAATAATGAAGTAATTAATAATATTGAGGTTGTGTAATACAGTAATGTTATTACAGATTACAGAGTATTAACAACAACAATATTAATAAATAAATAATAGTACATTGCTTTGGCATTTTGTGATGCGTTGTTGGCAGTTTTAGCGAGTTGTACAATGTTAAGTTGGCAACAGATATTTATGCCCTTCTGCACCATCTTCTTCCGTTTTAGGTCAGTGACATAATAGAACTGTCAGTGAATCACGTGCCGAAGGATCCTACAGTTTTACCCAACTTTACTCCTACCCAGGAAAGTATTTCTGACGAAACAGCGTTTTTCGCACATACGCAATCATTGTTACAAGATCAAAAGATTAATGGTCTAAAGTTAATAGTTAAGCAATTTTATTACACACCCACGTAAACAAACAATACAATCCAACACACTTTTCTTATCTTATCTTTCTAGCCTACATTTTTTTAAATCACTATCAGTGTTGCCAATCCCTTCACTTTGAAAATCTGTAGATAGAGAAATTTGTATATTGGGTGTAAACATCTTTGTTGCACTCACATGACTTTCTTTACTCTTGTTCAAACCATGATTACAAACGCTTATTTCTCATTCTAATCGAATGTAACATTTGCAGACATTATCGTATAGCAAATCTTCTTGTAGGTGCAAGGGGAATATCGTTTTACGCAATACTTAAATTAAAGGGAGGTTGGGGGGGGGGCGCTTTGGGCGATACCGACCCAGATCCGCCACAGCAGACCCGCGGTGTGATGCTGGCTGCTTGGCGGGGCCTAGCGCCGGGATGAAGACATCTCAGCATTGGTTAGGGGGCTTCCGCGCATCACGATGGGCCTGACTGATAGTACCCCTTCGGTTCCTTCATTCATCCCTGCCTCCTGGGAGGGTGGTAGTCACAATAGACCTGTGTAGGTCGACGTGAGTGAGGTGTCCGCCTGCGTACTGTAACCGTTTTTCTAATAATTTAGGGGGTTACTTTCTTACCGGTAGTATAGCTTACCATGGCACAGTTTGAGTGCACACAATTTAGAATATTTCTTCACACTCCTAAAAGTAGTTGTTTCCGCTCGGCCAGTAGATGTTTTTGGATGACCCAGTTTAAGGTGTCAAATAGACTCATGTCCTCATTTACGTATCTATTATAGTATATTGCGTACTAAGAACTGTAAGTGATACTTATCAGCTCGAGAATGCATTTAGAGAATACGAGTTCCGCAGGGACGAGCTTTCCCAAACATTCGAGATCTGATAAGTAACTTACTGTTCGTGGTTAGTGAATTACTTTTTCCAATACTTGAAAAAAGTAATAATAAATAAAAACTACTTTTCCATGTTTCATTCGACATTAAGGAAAAAATGAATTCTTAATGTGAACAAATGAAAAGTTACATATAAATGATATGGTTATCCACTCCTTTGTTAATGACTTTACACCTCAAGGTATACTGAAGAAATAAGAAGAATTGAATCGTTTCTTAATGTTCACATGTCCAATGATTGCACGTTTAATATTTCGATCATATAATTCATACATTTGTATATTTTGCCAAGGAACTTATTTTTAGGTTACTATGCTTTTGGGTGCTACGTGATTTTCTACTGGTACCCTAAGTATTAATGGCCAGTTTTAGCCTTGTTGCCATGGAAATTGATAAATGAATTGTCAATTTAGCTAGCACTGCCAAATGTGTGTTAACAATGATTATCTTACATATTAAGTATTGCAGAAGTTATATTTCCAACTGTACTTTTCTTCACTTATAACATATCGACAATCATTCTGTAAATCTTGCCTTTTTCGTAATGGAGGATCATTCGTCTTTGCTCAAGTTTCGTATTCTTACCTCTATGTCAATCTGGGTGGCTCAGCTGGTTAGACGGTAGCCTACTGATTTCAGGATCGTAGGTTCAAATCTGGCCCACACCGATGGTTTTTAAGTGTGCTTAAAAACGACAGCTCCGTGTCAGTAGATTTATTGTCATGTTAAAGAACTCCTGTGGGAAAAAATTTCGGTACACCGGGGACGCTAACGTGTTCCCGGCAATTGACAGCGTCGTTAAACAGCAAAATAATTGTTTAAGTTACCTCTGTGCCCCATTTCGCCTAACTGTACTATTTGTTTTGAATGCACGGGTAAGACTGTTTACTACCCATATCTAGACCTATTGTGCTTGCCCCCGGTGAGGATGTGAAACTAGTAGGGCGTACAGAAAGAAGTGCAATATTCATTTTGCCTAAAATTATGTGAATATTTGAACATACAACTGTTATAGTTTATACAATACTGTGACTTTTTTTGGTGTGGGTGTGAAGTAAAGTAGACTGATGTAGTCGAGATAAACACTTTTATTTCCGTAAACAGTAACTTTGTACACTCGTTGCAACAACAAGAAAGTCTTTTTCGATTCTCCAACAGCACGGCTCCGAACTCGTAACACAAAGAACTGTCCCTTCTCCGTCGGCACAACGCTTCACATCGTCTGTCCGTCTCCGTCGGCACGACTTTTCAACCTTCACATACTGACTGACTGACTCCTGTCGCACTTTACCGCTATTTATATCTTCCAGGCACTATTCTGGAAAGTTCAGTTATTCGGTGGAATACAAAGAGGAAGATTCCAGAAGCTTCTATCCTTTTCTCTCTTTCGGCAAGCGCCCCAACAATGCGGCCATTCTCTGTCTCTTTCCTTCGGCTCCTTTGCGGTAGTGCCGACAATAATGCGATGGGTGACACTGCGGTTGTCGGCAATTAGATGCGGCGGGCGCGGTGACACTGCTCCCTCCTCATAGCTGGTCGTCCCGACCAGCACTATCACTGCGGCATCTCCCTTGCGCCCCGGTGGACTAACCCATCGAACCTCTTCTCCAGGAGGCACGATCCTAGGTATCGCTGTTGGATAGTGTCCCTTGGTCCGGGTAGGACGATGTATGCCATCCTGCTTCGAAATTCTGCAACAGTACCGCCGGTCTTGACGGTCCCTCGTCCAGTTGCCCTTCTTCCTGGTGTGTTGACGGGCCATCCTGCGCACTTGGAAACGGCTCACTAGGTACCATGTCCGCCGACCTCTCTGGCGCACCTTCGCAGCCACCTTGCTTCCGATGGGTCCGGCAACAAACCCCACCACATCCGCGCGAGTCGCGTCCACCGCTGCACTCGTGTTCACTCGTGCTCGGCACGGTCTCTCCTGTATCCTGCCGTCCAAGACGATGTCCACCATTCTTCCGTTCACGGCACTATGTGTCAGGTGATTGGATGGCTCTGACGGTCCCCCCATGTTACACGCCAAGTCGGTTCTCGCGTGTTGCTCGTTTGCTTGTGCGCTTCCCTGCTGATCGTCTTCCACGTCATATCCTGTTTGGTTACGTACCCGACACACTCCTCCAGAGGATCCTCGATGACGTCCCTGAACTGCCCCTTTGTCTTCCCCGAGACGTACACTTTCGTTATCTGAAACGGGCGCAACTGTCGCCTCGGCCACTAGGTGCTCCCTCCCCGGGTCTGTGCTATTCCGTCTGCCCCTGGCATCCAGTACTTTGACGCTCTCGTCAACTCTTACTACCAGGGCGCCAAGACGTTCCCCGTCGTCCTCCACGACGTCCACATGCTGGCAGAGGTCTTCCACCTTTTCGCCGAGTTCTTCCACGCCTTCCGTCACGCCAATCAGTTCGCCGAGTTGTTCCACGTCTTCCGTCATGCCAATCAGTTCGCCGAGTGGTTCCACGTCTTCCGTCACGCCAATCAGTTCGCCGAGTTGTTCCACGTCTTCCGTCACTCCAATCAGTTCGCAGAGTTGTTCCACGTCTTCCGTCACGCCAATCAGTTCGCCGAGTTGTTTCACGTCTTCCCTCACATCATCTGAAACGGGCGCAACTGTCGCCTCGGCCACTAGGTGCTCCCTCCCCGGCTCCGCGCTATTCCGTCTGCCCCTGGCATCCAGTACTTTGACGCTCTCGTCAACTCTTACTACCAGGGCGCCAAGACGTTCCCCGTCGTCCTCCACGACGTCCACGTGCTGGCAGAGGTCTACCACCTTTTCGCCGAGTTCTTCCACGTCTTCCGTCACGCCAATCAGTTCGCCATCAATTTTCGCCGATAGCTCCGTCTTCATCTCTTTCAGCTCGGCAGCGAGGTTGTTGTTTGACGTTTCCATTTTGGCAGCGAGGTTGTCGTTTGCCGTCTTCATCTCTTTCAGCTCGGCAACGAGGTTGTCGTTTCTCGTTTTCATTTTGGCAGCGAGGTTGTCGTTTGACGTTTCCATTTTGGCAGCGAGGTTGTCGTTTGCCGTCTTCATCTCTTTCAGCTCGGCAGCGAGGTTGTTGGTTGCCGTCTTCATCTTGGACATTTCTGTCTTCATTTCGGCGAATAATTCTTTCATCATTGCCATCATCCTGGTTTCCGAATCTCCCTCCATCTTGGTTCTAACGTTGCAACTTCTAACGACGATGTAACGAAACTAGAAGCAATTCGACGAATCCCACTTCTGACACCAGTGTAACTTTTGGTTGGTAGTGAAGTAAAGTAGACTGATGTAGTCGAGATAAACACTTTTATTTCCGTAAACAGTAACTTTGTACACTCGTTGCGACAACAAGAAAGTCTTTTTCGATTCTCCAACAGCACGGCTCCGAACTCGTAACACAAAGAACTGTCCCTTCTCCGTCGGCACAACGCTTCACATCGTCTGTCCGTCTCCGTCGGCACGACTTTTCAACCTTCACATACTGACTGACTGACTCCTGTCGCACTTTACCGCTATTTATATCTTCCAGGCACTATTCTGGAAAGTTCAGTTATTCGGTGGAATACAAAGAGGAAGATTCCAGAAGCTTCTATCCTTTTCTCTCTTTCGGCAAGCGCCCCAACAATGCGGCCATTCTCTGTCTCTTTCCTTCGGCTCCTTTGCGGTAGTGCCGACAATAATGCGATGGGTGACACTGCGGTTGTCGGCAATTAGATGCGGCGGGCGCGGTGACAATACGTATGACAAGTATAAATCTATTTTCCGAGATATTGGGTTTATAAAAACATGATGTTCAGTTTCAGGTTTTTGTTATACAGCTAAAATAGAAGGGATACTATTGAGTCTCCCAATAACTTTTTATTCCGTAATAGAACAGGTTCGTTCAGAGCCCAACATTTTGCGGTTATGCGTATGCCGAAATTTAATAAAGACATTGTAACAGTTCAACTTACGAAACGAAATCTGTTCACGTTACTAACACAGTGAAGTGTTATACTAGAAGGTTTAGTGTACTCCTTGCCACGTGGTTCAAGTGTTGAGGAAATATAACTTTTGAGAATGTAACGGCTGAAAATCCTCCACTCCTGTTTAGAAAGAAATAAGGAAAGTGGAGAGAAGACAATTACATTAAATGCTTTTAACAAATTCTGTGAAAAGTATGCACTTTCACTAAAAAAGAATGTGATCGGCTATAGTTTATTACTAACTGAACATCTCTTTTGTAATGCAAGAGACCAGAGGAGGTTCTAGTCGAACGGGGCTTGCTCCGCTCGTGTGTCGTGCCGTTACACGGCTTTACCTGCGAGTTGTAGTTGAGTGGAGGTTCTACTAGGGAATCAACTGGGAATGTGTTTTTTGTTATCCTGTTTGGGATAGTTGCTTGGGACTGATTGGTCCGCGGACGGATTGTGCCCGTCCACTGACTGACCGCTTTCAGCCAATCAGGTGGCCGCGCTGATCTCCCACAAGGTGCAGGCCAGCAGTCATGCCCTGAAAGGTTAACTGATTGATGTTCTCCGTTTTGGTTACGGTTTCTGTCGCTTTTCCCATCTCCAGGCTATCCAAGTGGGCCTAATATGTCCCTCGGCAGTCCGAAGGTGGTAGTCGGCGCGGCTGTCTCTGGTCATATCTTCCCAGAGGGTCTACCAGCGGATTGGGATGGGTCTGAAGTTTGTTATGCATTGATCGAGCGCGCGTTATCACGTCGATAATGTACGGGATGCTGGAATGTTCATTTAGGATATGA
Organism: Tenodera sinensis; assembly: GCA_030765045.1. Classification (NCBI taxonomy): domain Eukaryota; kingdom Metazoa; phylum Arthropoda; class Insecta; order Mantodea; family Mantidae; genus Tenodera; species Tenodera sinensis. The sequence goes on from CM060966.1 coordinate 171,814,622, forward strand.
GCAGGAAATCTCCAGCCAGTGTCTTAGATCCTCCGTAATGCCTGGTTCTGCAACGTCTGGAGTTCGATGTAGGTGGAATTTGCCATCGTTCCCCAGATCTCACATCCGTACAGAACCAGGGGCGGGATAATCGCACGGTACAGCTATAGTTTCAGGCAGAGAGACATGGTTTTGGAACTGAGGATGGGATATAACTGCCGGAGAGCTGCGTGCCCTGGTGGATAGGTAGAGTTACGAAGCTATTCCGGTACCACCTATATCTTACCATTGATGTGCGCCAGCAGCACCGGGTGGTACAGGTGTTGCGGTGGTAGAACCACGGCCTTGATGAGCCCGCCGCGCATGTCTTCCAAGCGTGAAAAGCGATCCACGTGGATCTTCGGGTGGCCGACGGGGTAGCACAATAGGTCTAGATATGGGTAGTCTTACTCGTGTAATCAAAACAAATAGTACAGTTAGGCGAAATGGGACACAGAGGTAACTTAAAAAATTATTTTGCTGTTTAACGACGCTGTCAATTGCCGGGAACACGCCACCGGGCGGTATACTCATTGGTAGAGTTACGAAGCTATTCCGGTACCACCTATATTTGCCTACTCTTATAAGTTTAAAATGTAAGGCAAAATATAATAAACCCATAAACCATTCATTATGTTTAAAGTTAGTGATCCCCAAGCTGTCGAATGTACCTTACTCGCATGTTGTTTGGAGCAATTTCCTCTGAAGGGTACTTAGTTTCCATCATTCCTCCACTGGGTGCCGTTATGTGGCCGGCGGAGTGTGTAATTAAGCAATAAAGTTGCTTCCGACCTTGTAGGCCGTGGTTGACGAATAGGAATTGTTCCTGGCGTTTCGCTCAAATCTGCGTTAAACATCATCGGAGGACCCAACGATGACCCCACTCACATTTGGTTATGAGGTGATGCTCAACGCAGATTTGAGCGAAACGTCAGAAACAATTCCTAGTCGTCGACCACGGCCTAAAGCCCAGAAGAAACTGTTCCAAATGGATGCCGGCCGTGAAAACCTAAGCACATACATATGAATAATTAAGGTTAAACTAATGGAGCAGCTCTCACCTAAGTTCATCCTCTAGTCATTATGGAGCTCCTGCGGCTCCCTGAAGTGGCAGAAGTTGTTCACAAATGCATCATGCATAGTCAAAGCATATGGGGGATCGAATAAACCTCTAATCACTGGGTGAAATAATCCATTGCCTACGATAATTACGGGGGCATACGGTAATTTTAATGTTTGTACACATGCTTGCCAACCCGTGCGATAAATTGAATCTATGATAGTTCGATACCGGCGCAATATCATTTTCATTGGTTTGTCACACCAGTGAAATGAAACTAATTACAAATAGCGACACCACGTTTGCCCTGATGGCCTCTTCCACCACTCTAAGGCAGCCGTTTCTTACCCTAGTAAGCCTCCTAGCTTTATCCTCTGAAGCCGAAATTGTGAACGCCATAATTACGGACATAATACTGTATCACATGGCGGAATTAAATAATCAGAAAATGTTAAAATCGTTACATGTATAAAAGCTACACAATCTGGGAGATTAGTTGTGACTAAAATTGTCAAAAGGCACGAAAAGGTACAGACAAGTCATTAGGGGCGAGCTTCAGGTAGTCCAGCGAGACCTGGTAAGACCAGTTTTCCTGGAAATCGCTCAGCGCCGGTGTGAGCCGGAAAACAGGGGATGGTCGTTTCTTCGAAACCCTGTTGCTAATTAGGAAGTGAAAGGTATAGAGAGCGTCATAACGCACGGAGACTTGCCTGCGAGAACCCGGAGAGAAAGGGTCGTTTAGAGTTGCCCTCCAGAACCCAACGCGGCAGTACAGTGGCCCTCCAGAATCCGACTGGGCAGTACACGTGCCGCCCATACCGCCGAGTGAGCATTTCAGCTACGGGACTTTTATTCCGGATCCTCAACTGTGAGGACACATTATAGTTAATAACAATCTTCGGTCTGAGTAAAGACACAGTAACGACTCAACCTACTTAACAACGATCGGCAAATCTCACGCTTTCTTATTTTGGGGAGAATAAAAGTGTTTCAACGAAGTTCTGGTTTGATTCGCAAACACTCACGCATACCCTGAGGTTAAGATCACATGCCAGAGCAGCCGGAGCATTAGACACCGGAAAGCAGCAGTCGGAATAGGAGAGTGGAACGGAGGAGAGACGATTCCACATCACCTCTTATTGCTAGTATGGCCAGATCTGGCAATCTCAATGAAAAAGGCACTGTTCAGAAAATTGATTATCAATGGAGAAAACTCGAAATATGTGTAATTCCGTGTGAATTTAAGAACATGCCTGAACCTGGCAGTTTCTGGAGCGCTGTTAAACACATGTCACCCTGGTGGAAATACTGATTTCAAAGAACTAGCAGCCTTTGCATTATCAGTGATTTCGTTGCCCCACAAAAGCGCTTCCTATGAAAGAGTTTTTTGTAAACTGGGTTGAATAAAAACCAAAGTTAGAAACAGATTGGCACTAGATACGGCAAATGAACTTATCCTGTTGTCTCAGCTTATGAAAGAATGTGGTAGATCCGTAAACCTGCAAGTCACCAAGATGTTAAGGTTTATCTCTACAACAAAGTTGTATAATGCTACAACGGTTGAGGTAGATGAACTTTCAGACGAATGGTGCGAGAAACATAAGTGCTGAAGTTGTAGGTAATACTGATTGAGGTCATCAATCTTGTAAGTGGATACCATAAACACCAATACATTTTTATAAGTGTTATACTGACATTTTTATTGTAGCATTTGGTTTATGATGTACGATAATTTTACTTTTAAATGTTGGCAACCCTGGGTGCTTCCTGCATGGGTTTCCTCGAGAACTTCCTTTACCTTAATCCTCAGAAGCATCACCTGTTTTACCTTGATTTTCACTTTTATAGATTTCTAAATCCACTTCAGTTTGTTATTTGCTACCAGGGAGTTTCACTGCGTTCATTAGTCCTTATAGGCCAGTCTTTTAAAGTAAAATTTGCCCACACTGGTTACCAGATTCATCATCCTTCAGGATCGGCCCCTATCTCGATAATTCACGCACCTTAGGATCTCCTCGTCCCAAACAACTGCAGGTTGCACCGAGCCTGGTTGTAGGCTGCAGCACTCTCCTTCGTTGTTGACCCAGGCACTGATACAGTGTATCATCCTATCATCCTCTTTATTTTCTTTAGTCTGCTCGTGAAGCTGTTTTCTCTGACTCATCTACATCAGGCATCGGCAAACATGTACTCAATGAGGCCTTGCAACTATGACGTGTCAGGGGCAGCGCTTACTCTGTCTCCGCCTCCCTCGCAGCCTTAACTGGCACTGCATACACACCGATCACGGGCGAACTGTCCTGTCGTATGTACCTGCACTTCTAAACATGTCTGTCAAAGTGTATTTAAATACTGAGACTTAAAGATAAATTTCTTTATTTATAACTTTGAAGAATATTAGTTTATCTTGAAGTTTTAGTATATTCATAGAATTAGAGTGCATCTAATTATTCCTGGTCTATTAAATTTGATATATAGAATAGCACTTTGATGATTTCTTCTCTCATCATGTAAGGAACGTAAGGTGTTTGTTGTGCTCTAAAGTTCAAAATGACACTCATCAATGGAACATCAAGCGACATTATGATACATGTCATAAGATCACCATACAATTATAGACAAGCATGTATTCATAAATTTACACCACGATTTAAAGTAGCTTAACACTGACGTAGTGTCCTTTATTCATTTTTTTGGGGGGGTTTGGATTGACTAACCAACTGCAACAGCTCAAAGAGCAATATTCAGATAATACACCTAATATTAATTCAAATATTATAACTGATAGACAACTTCATGTCAGCTATGCTGTTGCTGTGGAGATTGCTCAGTCACTGAGGTGCTTTAGTGATGGGAGATTTCATACAAAATGTGAGAGTAAAGTTGCCAACATAATTTGTCCTGAACAATATGATATTTTTAATAATATTGTATAATCACCACGAACCATACAGAGAAGGATACATAAAATAGCAGAAAAAAGACTACAAACCGAGGTCAATAAATTTATAGCCGTTTCTCTCGCGTTGGATGACAGCACTGGCAACGTTGACACAGCACAATTGGTCATTTTCACTCGTGGAGTTACTAACAACCTCTCGATACAAGAATATATGCTTCAAGTCATTCCACTTAGGTTTGGCACCTTCTATGGATAACCGAGACCTGAAGCTGTGACACAGAATACACATGTTCCATATAATTGTTTAAACTGTCGTAGGTCACAGGGTAAGTGCAGGGCTCAGCTTCAGTTTTAGAATATTGAGGCAAATGACAGGTCAATCTGTTTTTATCACTTTATTTCTTCTTTAATTAACATGCAACTGTTAATGCCCTGCTAACCAGTATTTACTGTACTGCTTGCAATTCACAGCTGTTCCCTGTCACCAAATAACTACTGACTGCTCACTCCACTGCATAAGCCAGTCTGAAAATTATGTAGTCCCTGAATTACAGCAGAATTTCTGGAAATTGAAAGATCTCAGCTCGGACCATAAACAAAGTTTCTAGAAATGTATGGAACTGTACTAACTCCTTTGCAACTCAGCTGATTGTTGAACTTAAACCTCATTTAACATCTGAGTTAATCACTGGCACTGTATATTTTTTGAGGGGAGTGGCAGGATTTTGCAATAAAGTTGGTATTAATAAAATATTCAATCTGATAATAAAATGAAAGATATGAACTCACAGTAGTTTCGCAATTGCCTTAAAATTAACCAGAGTGGAAGGGAAGCGATTACATTCCTTCTAATATGTGCTTCATAGAAGCATTACAAACAAAAACGTCTAATGGCATTTTGTTCTTTGATCAGAGAATTTCGAAAAAATAAATGGTTTTTGATCCAACTTGAATGTGTAATTCCACAGGAATGTACAAAGATAACAGTTTGTAACTTGTAAGATGTGTAGAGTAACTTATTTCTGACATACCTTCAGTAGTAATTATGCGACATCACATAGGGTTTCGAAATAATTAATCACTTAAAAGATGTGAAGAAATACTTCAAGTAGCTTTTTCACATTTGCAGTAAGTCGACAAGATAGCGTTGAGGTTGGTCAGGGAATTGACCTGGTTTGTGAATGTAAACACGACTGCCACTTTCGCTTTAATGTTTTGGAAGCTAACGCTTGTGATTGGCCTACACTGGCGCAGCAAACACAGGACACAGCAGGGTATTTGTTTGTGTTCTCAAGAAGCACCTATGCTGTGTGCGCTTAAGTACTGAGCTAGGGAAAGTGACACCCATATAATGTGCAGTGTTGCCAGCTTCTTTTCAAGAAAACTAAAATATCTCCATAGGAAATGGTCAGAGACAAAAATGTAAGCACAAAGTGTGTTCCAAATATTGAGATCTATCACTGGTTTAAATTAATGTAACGACTTCCCTTCCACCCGGTATACTAGGTGACAAACCCTAGAGGCGTATCAGAAAGAATGTGAAACTACACAGTTGTTTATTCAGCTTATCACACATGCAAAGTGAGTTAGTAAGTGTACACTCTGTCCAAATGCAATCATGTCTTTAGGACAGCACTGTGTCATATTTGGCAAGCAGGAGAGATCATCCATTTGTGTTGCATTACTGAAGCACTCTGACAGCCAAGATCAATACGTCTGGTCGCTTTGCCAGGTGGTAAATGGTTCATTAGTTTAAAGTTTGAAGACAAATAATGCCAGGTCTGTTGGGTCTTGCGCTGCTGTCTCAGTACCTACATTCCTGATACGAGTGTTTGAGGTTGTCAACACATGGACTTGTGAACATGAGCTCTGTGGTTCAAATCCCACAAGGATCTCCCTCTCTCACAGATGTTTTCCAGGGTTTCCTCAGTCCTCCACTAGTAAATGCTGGGGAGGTATCCTAACATATGAACATAACAGAACATAAAAAATGTCCAGTCGGTGTCGACTCATGGTGATTACTCCACAGAAACATCAAAAAATTCATGTCAGACTGACGAAACAAACAATTGTGAAGCTAATGCCCCTGTATTAGAGATTAGCAAATAATCAACTCTTGAAAAGACGTGAAAGGGGGCAGACATAGAACACAAATCTAAGTTTTCACTCTCTTATTTGACACAAATGCACCAAACAAATATTTGTTTCCGAAGCAAAAGTAGATATAAAAGATGCAAATGCTGTGGATGAATTCAATATGCTTGCCAGAAAATGAAAATGGGAATTTATGCAAGAATAATTTGTGACAGCACCCACAGGATAAACAGAAGAGCATGATAGAAAAAGCAAACTGATGTGGTAATGAATAAGGAGGAAAAAAGTATTGCAAGAAAGAAGAGGTCAAGAAAGGAGATGCGTATGGTACTGGGAAGCTTAAGTTTTGAAACAGGTATTACACCTGAATGCACGTTTTAAGTTTTTCTTGATATTAGGTTTTTCAACATTCAAAATGCTCCAGTGCACCAGTTTTGGTTTAATTAGCTTAGAAATTTGTAAACATTTAGGAAAATGTTATTTCTTTAATAAGTGTTATGCATTTTCAAATATATTGAAAATTACTAAAAAATTGATTAAAAACTAAAAAACATTTAATATTCCAAAGAATTAAGCATAGATAAACACTCTTTTTTTTATTATTTAATAGTGTGTACATTATTACAAATAATACAAATTATTTGAGAGGGAGAATTGGAACTGAAAAATTCAATGCCACAGCTGGATATGAACCACAGATCCCCAACTTACCAGGCGGCTGTTCGAACTAGTATGTTTGTTGGCATAAATAAATAATAGTTATTATTCACACATACTGCAATGCCAACCGTGCGGTGCTCATGAAAGGATGGCCAGGGTCAACCATCTCACATCACATACCAGGCCAGCGAGCAAACAAAGGCTGCCCCACAGCACTCACGGAGAGCAAACACGTGACAACAATCAGAGCAGCAGAACAGAGCAGTTTTCTAGATTGTTCATAAATCATTTGGCTGCTGGAAAGTTCCAGAAAAAGGAAGTTTGAAAAAAATCTGGCTGCGCCATCACTGGTATAAAAGCTTGCTTGTAGGGCACATGAGAAGGGTTCAGTCAATCAGTTTAAGAGTGTGTGTGTGTGTGTGTGTGTGTGCGTGTGCGTGTGCGTGTGTGTCTGTGTGTGTGTCTGTGTGTGTGTCTGTGTGTGTGTCTGTGTGTGTCTGTGTGTGTGTGTCTGTGTGTGTGTCTGTCTGTGTGTGTGTCTGTCTGTGTGTGTGTGTGTCTGTGTGTGTGTGTGTCTGTGTGTGTGTGTGTCTGTCTGTGTGTGTGTCTGTCTGTGTGTGTGTCTGTCTGGTGTGTGTCTGTCTGTGTGTGTGTGTGTCTGTCTGTGTGTGTGTCTGTGTGTGTGTCTGTCTGTGTGTGTGTCTGTCTGTGTGTGTCTGTCTGTGTGTCTGCGTCTGTGTGTCTGTCTGTGTGTCTGTCTGTGTGTCTGCGTCTGTGTGTCTGCGTCTGTGTGTCTGCGTCTGTGTGTCTGTGTCTGTGTGTCTGCGTCTGTGTGTCTGCGTCTGTGTGTCTGCGTCTGTGTGTCTGCGTCTGTGTGTCTGTGTGTCTGCGTCTGTGTCTGCGTCTGTGTGTGCGTGTGTGTGTGTTAGTGTTTAGTATGGAGTGAGACAGCTGTATGTGCACAGTTGTGAGAGAAGTGTTGCATCGAAAGGACAATAGTGAAGCAGTTTAATGAGTGATTGTATTATCAGAGCTAGCTTTTGAGACACAGAGAGAACTGAAGGACAGAAAATTGTGTGTTAAGGTTACAAGAAGAAAGCAGTTATGAGTTGTAATATCATGGAGGACTGCAGACTGCGTTAACATCAGTAAAAGAGAATTGTGGTGTAGTGCACTCAGTTGAAAGAAGATGAAGTGAAAAAAGTAACTGGACTCAACTTGTCATTTTTGTCACAATATGTTATAATTCACAAGAAAAAACTGCAATGCAAAATCTAAAATAATCATGCACATGTAACATTTTGAAACATGTTATAGGCACAATCTGTATAAAATATCCTGTAAAATGGAAATTTATTAATGAAATTACTCCAAATTTTGTAGTTACTTTAATTTTAACTAGGCCAATTAACCTACCAAGTTCTACGCAAATTGCAAAAGTTTAAAAATTCAGTAGACTTCCTTACTCAACTGAAACCAACATTGCAAGATCATTGCTTTTGTTTAACATTTGAACTCTGCATCTGAAATAAATGTAAAGTTTTTCAATATCTTGAGAGGTAGAATCAGAACTGGAAAATTCAATGCCACAGCTGGGATTAGAACCACAAACCCTCCGTTTACCAGGCAGGTGCCCTAACCATTAAGCTACTGTGACAACCTGCCAGAATGACATTGAATTCTCAAACAGATTCGTATTTCCCACGGTAAACCACAAAAGCAGCCTCACATCAGAAACAATTACCCTAATGGCGACTTACTATTGTAAGCACTTTATGTCCCACAATTAAATAACCTTTAGAATTCAATAAAATAAACTTTGGCAGAATCCAGACTTTAATTGGAATAACTTTAGTCCTTGCCATCTTTATATGTTACTCACTAAGTATGACCCTGAAATAAAGAGCTCACTGTCATCTTCCAATAAAAAAACCACCACAAGTTCATACAAAACAAATGGTTAAAAATGGCAAAACAGTAGTAATACAGAACATTTTCTGCAAACAATTGCAGATTAGTAATTTGGGAGAGTTTTTCTACCGAGTAAACAAGACTGGATATGGTCGGTTAAGTAAATGGAAGTATAAACCACAAACAGTTTGTCTACTGTGTGAAAGAACATTAATTACATTGATTGACCTTATAGTTGGTTAAGCTAGTAGCCATGGACTTAAGTACTTACAATATTGTAAGTCGCCATTAAGGTATTATACCTAATAGAAATTGAGATCACCTTGTGTGGTTTTCCAGGAAAATGTGAGTGAGTTGGACAATTTAATGTCGTGTTGGCCATGATAACTCAGTGCATGCAGAAGTCGGACGGTAACTGGTAGATCTGTGGTTCAAATCCCGGTCATGGCATTGAGTTTTTCAGTCCCACTCTACCCTTTCCAATCTCTTATCACACTTTTCATGTACACACAGTATTCATTCATGAATTAAACTTGTTGGTTAATTATTATTTATTTATGCCAACAAACTTACTGTTGGTGTTTTTAAACACACAAGCCGTGTGTGGGCAAAGTTTAAGAGGTAGAACCGGAACTTAAAAATTCAATGCCACAACTGGGATTTGAACCACAGACCTTCCGCTTGCCGGGCGGACGCTCGGTTAATGTTGGTTAATGCTGAATTTCTGACAATGAAGTCATTAGTCCTCTTGCTCTCCAATATTTCTCACTGAAGGATGGGGCACTAGAAGAGGCTGGGCGTGTTTGAAGGTGGTCTTGGTCCATTTCCTCGTGCAGATCACACAGAGGACAGAATGGTGAAGAATATATCCCAATTCTGCTCAATCATGTCCTGTAATCAACCTGAAGGTTGCTCATGAATTAAACTATGCCTTTTCAAATAATCAGATCTATTATAGCTCCTGTCACATTTGAACCGTATTTCCTCAATTGTAAAACTATGTCTTCTCAAACTTGATGATGTAGCATAGCCCTCATCACACTTCTCACATTTGAACCATACTCCCTCATGAATTAAACTATGTCTTCTCAAATTTGATGATGTAGTAAAGCTTTTATCACACTTCTCACATTTGAACCGTATTTCCTCATGAGTTAAACTATGTCTTCTCAAACTTGATGATGGAGTAAAGCTTTTATCACACTTCTCATATTTAAACCGTATTTCCTCATGAGTTAAACTATGTCTTCTCAAACCTGATGATGAGGTAAAGCTCTTTATCAGACCTGTCACATTTAAGCTGTATTCCCTCATGAGTTAAACTATGTCTTCTCAAACTTGCTGATTGAGTAAAGCTCTTATCACACCTGTCACATTTAAACCATATTCCCTCATGAGTTAACCTATGTGTTCTCAAAGTTGATGATCTACTAAAGCTCTTATCACACCTGTCACATTTAAACCGTATTCCCTCATGAGTTAACCTATGTGTTCTCAAACTTGATGATGTAGCAAAGCTCTTATCACACCTGTAACATTTAAACCGTATTCCCTCATGAGAGAAACTATGTGCTCTCAAACCTGATGATGTAGTAAAGCTTTTATCACACTTCTCACATTTGAACCGTATTCCCTCATGAGTGAAACTATGTTCTCTCAAACCTGATGGTGTAGCAAAGCTCTTATCACACCTATTACATTTAATCCGTTTTCCCTCATGAACTGAAATATTATGCCTCATCAAAGTTGATTCCATAGCGAAGTCCTTATTACAAATGCTGCATTTGTATCGACTTTTATCGTGAGTTAAACTATGGCGTTTGAAAGAATGTAGACCATGAAAGATCTTGTTACAAATGCTGCATATGTGTGGCTTTTTGCGCTTATGCCTGTTTAAAGAATAAGCATCATGAAAACTCTCGCTGCAAATGTTACACCTGTGTTTCTTTCTGTGTTCGTGAAGTTCAATGTGAATTTGTAAAGAAGATGCTGCACTAAAGCACATGCTGCAGAATTCACACCTGTGTGATATTCTGGTATTCTCAGCCTCTCCATTATCAACTGTGAAAGCTGCACTTGTGTTGACATGATGAAGGTTGCTACTTTCTTCCAGTTTTAAGCAGCTTTCATCCAATTCTGCTGTTATGATGTCAGATTCATAGTTCCTCATAGACCCCATATCCAGTCTGAAATAGAAATATGTGCAGTAGTGAGACATAGGGAGTAGGAAAACCTAAACAATACAATTTATTTAAAGATAAATAAAGATGAAAATAGTAACATGTATAAACAATTTAAAGACCTTTTAAATATGTACAACTGCAAATCACTATAAATCAACCCACAAGAGTAACCGAGAAAAGTGCAACAATACTGGATCAAATTTTAACGAATCTCGATCAAGATGAATATAAGGTACAAGTATTAAATGGTCATCTATCATTCCCAGCAACTAAGCATATTTCCTAGGGATTTGATAAAAAAAAAATCTTAGTAAGGAAATGCAAGAAATCAATGAGGCAAACATTGTCTCTCTTTGCAACATAATAGCTAATGAAAAATGGATAAATGTTTTTAAAGAAGTTGATGAAAACAAAAAATGGAATAATTTTTACATGATTTTTAATTACTACTGAGACAGGATATTGTAAGACCCCAAAAGAAAATCATTTATGTGAATATTTGTTGAGAGTGTAATTTGTTTTTGGTGTTGATACGAGTTGATTGAGTGAGGAAAACGTGTTGCTATTGTTCATTGTTACAAAAAATTAAGTTTGTTTAAAGACGTCAGAAATATTTCCATATATAAATTTAATATATATGTATAAATAAAAGAATTATATGTGTTCAATAATGAAAGCGAAGGGAGAATAGCTAAAGATCGCTTCCCTAACAATACAGGAACTATTTCATGAACGCATACGTGGATGTACACAAAAGGAAGGTAGCTTCATGTGATGCGGTGGTAGAATTTAATAATAGAATCCGTGTCTTTGATGTGAGAAGACGTGTTTTTATAGTGCTCTTGGATGCGAGTAGAAAATTGACTAAACTTTCATGAATCTTTTATTCTAAAGTTGTTAAAAAACTGGAAAGACTATCAATATAATATACATTGGTGCGACGAAAGTGTAAAGTGTTAATAAAGTAATATATCATAGTGAAGTAACTTCGAGTGTTTATTCATTCCATCTAGTACCACGACCTGGGGTAGAAAAACAATCTCATAGCTCAGCGCAAACTGAAGCAATATTATTATAATAACAGCACCACTACTTTGATATTGCACGCCCAAAAAGAGTAAAGAAAATAAAGAACTACACAGTGAATAAATGGATAAACAAAGATTATACAGATGGTAAAACAAAAATGAAATATTATTATGATAAATACAGAAAAACAAATAAAATAACACACAAACATGTGTATATAAATTTTAAAAAGTTCTATAGAAAATTAATTAAAAAATCCAAAAGGAGGCATTATAATAATGTAATTAATAACTTGGTTAATATCTCAAAAACAACTTGGAATGTGGTAAATAATTAACTTGGCAATAACAAAAACAAATTAGATAACATACGGATAAAAACAGCGCACAAGATAAGTAAAGATCCCAATGTAATAAGTAATATGTTCAATGATAGTTTTATAAACAACATGAATAAACTAAACTAGTTGAATATTATTTATTTATGCCAACAAACTTTCTGTTGGTGTTTTTAAACACACAAGCCATGTGTGGACAACATTTGAGAGGTAGAACTGGAACTTAAAAATTCAAGATAAGTAAAGATCCCAATGTAATAAGTAATATGTTCAATGATAGTTTTATAAACAACATGAATAAACTAACCTAGTTTAATATTATTTATTTATGCCAACAAACTTTCTGTTGGTGTTTTTAAACACACAAGTAATGTGTGGACAAAGTTTGAGAGGTAGAACTGGAAATTAAAAATTCAATGCCACAACTGGAATTTGAACCACAGACCTTCCGCTTACCAGGCGGCTGCCCTAACCATTGAGCAATTGTGACAAACTGCCAGAATGGCATTAAATTCTCAAACCAGTTCGTATTTCTCCTGGTAAACCACAAAGGCAGTCTCACATCAGAAACAATTAAACCAATGGTGACTTACTATTGTAAGTACTTTATGTCCCAGTATTAAATAACCCTCAGATGGTAATTATTATTTATTTATGCCAACAAACCTTCTGTTGTTGTTTTTAAACACACAACCGTGTGTGGGCAAACTTTAAGAGGTAGAACTGGAACTTCAAAATTCAATGCCACAACTGGGATTTGAACCACAGACCTTATGCTTGCCGGGCGGACGCTCTAACCATTGAGCTATTGTGACAAACTGCCAGAATGGCATTGAATTCTCAACCCAGTTCGTATTTCTCCTGGTAAACCGCAAAGGCAGTCTCACATCAGAGACAAATTACCCTAATGGTGACTTACTAATGTAAGTACTTTATGTCCCAGGATTAAATAACCTTCAGATGGTAATTATTATTTATTTATGCCAACAAACTTTCTGTTGGTGTTTTTAAACACACAAGCTGTGTGTGGGCAAAGTTTGAGAGGTAGGATCATGGCCAACTAAGAGGTAACTTAACTATCACTTTACCAAATATTCTTGAATTCTATGATAAAAAAACCTAATAAATCTTTACAACCAATTTTGCAGCTTCAGAAATAATAACATTAATCTATGGAAATGCTTGCCTGGTTTTATGCACTGAATTAAGTTTAAGCTGAATTAATACCAGAAAAGTTTGAGCTAAAGCTTAGCCTATAAACAGAAGGTGAATCAAGGCACAGTCTAATGTAGTGTACAGATTCTAGCAGTCTTACCTTGTTGGTTCTGGCGACAGTAACTTTTGATCTCCATCTAATAATGGATCCTGCAACAATAGAGTGTACTGTAATACCAGTTTGCCTCCCACTTACAGAGAAACACTTCAAATTTTCTTTTTACATGCAAGACTAAACAATGTACTGAGGGATCCAAAAACATCCAAACCGCTGCACCGTATTTTTCCACTGCACACACAGAAACACAATGATGCAGCTGCTGTACACAAGGTCATGTGGTTGAGTTGTTTTTCTCTGCTCTGAAAGTACAGTATTAAGCTGACGTGATAGTGTGTGACTGAGTTATTACCAGTCTGATTTATTATTTTGTCCAGCACTTACTCACAAAGTGTATTATGCCTCAGCATTTGTTTTCTACTGCACAGCGTGTATTTATTTATGATTATACCGCTCGCAAAAGTTAAAGGCATGTGAACGCTGGCCAATGCTCAAGGAAAGCACTGTTGCCAAGCGTAGTGCGTGTATCGACAGAGGTTCTCTACATAAGGGTGTGTGAGATGCATGCACCATATTTGGCAGCGCTGGTAGGAGGGGCAAGCGTAGGATTCACTGGAGTCCGCATTATGCCCTGCCTCCATATGCCTTTAAGTTTTGTGAAGATTATAGTAAGTGTTAACTCAGCTCGCCAAGTGGAAGTGCAATTTGCAGAAAGATTTTCAGGTGATCTGCGATTTCAATCTCTGGGGTAACTTAAAGCATAAAGTATACAAGACAAACCTACACACCCTGGAAGAATTGAAACAAAATATCAACCAGGAAATTGCCAGCATTTCTCAACCTGAATTACAGTTTGTGATAGGATAGTTTAATAAAGAGGTGACAAAAATGTATGAACGACGGTGGTCAGTTTCAGCATCTCCTTTAATAACGTGGGCAATTAAAGCCTTTAAAAGTAGTTTTAAAAATGTTGTACGGTTTCATCCACATTATTCTATGACAGCGGCAGTTGGCTACGAGCGCCGAGGATGCATATAGACAAAACACAGCACAGCCAGCTCCGTTAGATATGTCAAAGAAAGAATTAGAAATGAAAAATCCTGACTATGGCATTGAATTTTTAATTTCTGGTTCTACTTTTCAAAGTGAAGGAAAGTGGCAGCATAAAACACACAGAAATTGCTAAGAAACTAGGGACTGCTCTGTCTACTGAAGAGCTATACCATAAATCAGTGTCTTTTAATGAGCAGTCATATTTTGCACTTTGCAATGCACCCTGAGAGGTCCTGCCCAAGGCTAACATGTTGTTGTTGTTGTTAGCTAATGCTGGATTTCTGACATTGAAGTCATTAATCCTCTTGCTCTCCAATATTTTTCACTGATGGATGGGGCACTAGAAGTGGCCGGGCATATTTGAAGGTAGTCTCGATCCATTTCCTCTTGCAGATCACATAGAGGACAGAGTGGTGAAGAATATATCCCAATTCTGTTTAAACGTTTTGCCAGACAATCATGTCCTGTAATCAACCTGAAGGTTGCAACTGCTGATTTTCAAGGATAGTCAGGAATTACTGTTTGAATGTTTGGTAGTGCCCATCCTTTATTCTTTGATTTTTCACAGTAATATTTTGCAATAATTTTTTTGAATTCAGAGTTGACTAATCTTTTAACTGCATAAAATGGTAGATTAACTATAGATTTTTGTACACTGCTGGTACCCTTTTTTGCAAGAAAATCAGCTTTCTCATTACCACTCAGTCCACTGTGAGCTGGTATCCATTGGAAGACTAGGTGTTTTTGAAGTGCTGTTAGATGGGTAAGGATTTTCCAACATTCTATAATTGTTTGTTTTTTGGTGACAACTTGGAAGTAATTGCTATAATTGCTGCCCTGGAATCTGAGAGAATAACTGCTTGGTGAAAATGTGAAATTCTGTACAAAAGATTTTGTAGGGCCATTCGAATTGCTTCAATTTCTCCATCAAAGTTAGTAGTTCCATAACTTAAAGATTTGTAATAGGAGAAGAGGTGACATGTGACTCCAGCACCTGCTCCATCTTGGTTTGATATCAATGATCCATCAGTATAAACATGGAGCCATTCATGTTCTGGAAATCTAGTATGGATTGTCTCTAATGCAAATAATTTTAGAACACTAGTTGGGGTAATACTTTTCTTAACTTCTTCTGTCAGGTGTAAATAATATGTGATGTCTAATGTTTGTGTCGGATTGACTGTAGATATGAAGTTTTCCTTTGAATTAGGAAGGTGTACATTCTTCCTGATGTCTTGAATTATGGAAAGAAAGCTCTCCTGAGTCTTTAGTGTATGTGTAAAATTTTTCTTGTGCCATGTATTGAATGGGAGTCTGATCAACTTTTCGTGTTGAATAAGAGCCGCCTTTTCTATTTCATATTCAATGGGGTATTGGCTGGTTAGTATTTCCATAGCTGCTATTGGTGTGGTTTTGATAGCACCTGTAATTAATTTCAGACTTTCGTTTTGAAAGATTTGAATTTTTTTTTGTGTTTGCTGTTACAAGAACTTCGCTGCAGTAAGTAAATAATGGCTTTATATATACATTGTATGTTGTGTTAAGAGTTACTCTGGAACATCCCCACTTCATTCCTGTTAGACGTTTTAATAGTGAAAGGCGCCTCTCTGCTCTTTGTATTAAATTTTCTATTTGTTTGGTCCATGTAAGTTTGGTACCACATGTAACTCCTAAATACTTTGCTTCCTTTGTTTCTGGTAATTGTTGACCCTCAAAATTTAGTTTTATTTTCAGTGGTTCTTTTTTCTTAGTGAAAAGATTTGGTAGTTTGATTTTGTTGTATTAACAGTCATTAAATTTTCTTTGGTCCACCTGTGTAAGTTGGTTAAGGATTGTTGCATGGTTTTTTCTAGTTCTGTACTTCTGCTTTTTGGTTTGGAAGTCCACATTACTAAGTCATCAGCAAATAGTGCACACTTCACACCTGATTCTTGTATTTGTTGTGGCAGATCATTAATAAATATATTAAAAAGTGTTGTTCTGAGCACTGCGCCTTGTGTTAAGCCACGGTGTACTTCTTTGTATTTAGATATATTTCTTCCATATCTGGTTGCAATAAAGCGTTGTGTTAGGAAATGACATAGGCATGAAAACATTGGACCTTGTATCCCTATTTTTTTTTTACTTTCTTTAGTAGTTTTGTTCTGCATACAGAATTATATGCACTTTGGAATTCAATAAAAACTGACAAACTATCTTCTTTTCTATTGAAGGAGTCTTTGATTTCTTGACTGAGAAGTAAGACTTGTTCATTTGTAGAGTGGAACTCTCTGAATCCAGCTTGACATGGGGATATTAAATTTTGTGATTCTAGAAACCAATTTAACCTGTTTGACATCATTCTTTCCATCACTTTTGCTATTACGCTAGTAAGAGCTATTGGTCTATAATTTTTTATTTCTGATGCTGTTTTGTCTTTCTTCAAGAGTGGGACAATTATTGCTTTTCCCCATTCAGCAGGTACAGTGGTTTCCCAGGATAGATTGTAGAGTTTCAGAAGTTGTTGTTTTGCTGTTTTTCCAAGGTTTTTTATGAACTCTGGGTGTATGTGATCTGGTCCAGGAGACTAACATATTTATGAATTGTAAGTTGCCATTGGGGTACGAGATCTTAAATATGAATTTGAGATTTCCTTGTGGTCAATTGAGGAATTTAACATTGTACCAGCATGTTGCTGGTAAAGTAGCCTCGCATAGAGGGGAACATCTGTGGTTCAATTCCCGACTATGGCATTCAATATTTCAGTTCTGATTCTACCTTTCAAACATCTGCATTTGTTTAAAATCTAAACTTTCAAATACAACTACATTCCCCATTAAATAAACTCCTAATCAAATATTAATGCTTCCAGTATAGATTGCTGGTGAAATAATATTCCCAAAATGTCTTTATATTACCATTTATCTTAAAGATTTACTATTAATCTTAACCATTATTTCAGTTTACAACTTTACATTTTCTATGTAAAGTTTAAGCTTTAAACAGTTATTGTAAGTCTGACAATGCAATAAATGCACTGTGATGTGATAAACTAAATAAACAAACAAATTAGTAATTATAAATAACAATAATAATAATAATGATGATGAATTCTATAGAGTTTAACACCCACTTTTGCTACATACAGCACCGCAGGTGGTGACTATGATAATACATGCAATGAAGATGGAGCACTGGTGGAATGAGATAGTGGGGGAAACAGGAGACTTTGGTGAGAAGCGAATGGTTTAACCACTTGGCTATAGTGCAGCCGCATGATGATAATGTTAAAAATTAATAATAATAATAATAATAATAATAATAATAATAATAATAATAATAATAATAATAATAATAATAATAATAATAATAATAATAATAATAATAATAACAATAATAATATAATAATAATAATAATAATAATAATAATAATAATAATAATAATAATAATAATAATAATAATAATAATAAGAAGAAGAAGAAGAAGAAGAAGAAGAAGAAGAAGAAGAATCCTTACCTCAGTATCGGAGTGTAATGACACATCTTTAAAATGGATCTCTTCTGATTCGGGTATCATTGGAGTTGTACTTTCCAAAAATATAGGTTCTTCCTTGATCTCAATTTTGGTATTTTCAAGATCATCTCCATATAAGTCAAACTTAGGTTCCACAGCTAAAGTAGCTAACTTGCTCTTCACCTGAACTTCTGAACCAAGAGTATCCTCCAATTCAGACTGCTGTTCAGTTAACGCCCTTTCCAAGACTTTAGGCTCTCCTTTGATTCTGATTATGTCTGTTTCATGGTCAACCCCATGCATGTCAGAGTCAGGATCTACTTCATGATCCACATCATGTACATTCGTGTCAGTGTCTACTTTAAGATCAACCCCATGTATATCTGAGTAGGTGTCTACTTCATGATCAACCCCATGTTTGCCACAGTCAGTCTTCTCCATTATAAAACCTGAAGCTGAAGGAGAAGATTCACTCTTTATGTAAGCATCTGAACCAAAGGGCCCCTCTGGTTCAGTGGACGTTCTTTTCAGGAAACAAGATTGCTGCTTAATTTCTACATTGGTGTCCATTTCAGTTGTGACAATATAATTCTTAAACTTCATCACAGAACAGTTTTATTCCTAAAATGAGTTTCCTAAAAGAAAGATGCCATTTGGGATTGAATTTAACTTCACTGGAGCTTTTTGCAAAATTTTCTTGAATTTCTTATCTGGCATCCTGCCAAACATCCCCATTTACGGCTCTGGTATTCTCATTGTTACATAAAACCTGAAGACAAAGAAATCTGCAATCAATTATCTGGCATTGCCAATAAGTAAAATTTGCAAAGAAGCACACAAATGGGTGTATTGTTGGTTCAAAATGTTTTATATTTATGCACATTAAAGAAAGAGGTATATCCTGTTCACTAGTGATTAATCATCTAGCATTAAGATAAAATGACAGGTCATAGGAGCTTTTACTTTTTTTTTTATTTCTTTACCTGATTACTCTCCCCTTAAGTAGGACTTACAAATCAGTGCCCAGGGTAAGATGCCTATCGGGGAGCACACAAACCTATGGACTGGACAGAGTGAACACCTGGAAGCGGGTGGTCAACCAAGCACCAGGTATGATGGTGAGGAAGAGGACGATATAAAATGCAGTCATAACCAATGACTAGAAAGATGATTATGGAGGAATTGGTAAAATGAGTGGCAAGGAAAACCAGAGAACCCAGAGAAAACCCACCCTGATGCCACTTCATCCACCCAAATACTACATGCAGGACCCTCGGATCGAACCCGCGCCATCTAGGTGGTAGGCAAATGCTCTAACCGCTCGACCATGGCGCTGCCTGCATTTACTTTTCTGGCATCATTCCCTACGGTAGCAACTATGCATTGCAACACATTCCCACAAGACTGTCTTCATTTCCCCTAATAGCATTTATCTCAGTCTATGAAAAATACTCATAGTTTCTTTGTTTCTCTTATGAAAAGACGAGTCAAGATAAATGGAATAGCCAAAGTATGATACCAATACAAACTTTAGATTACGGCCAAAGCAAAACACTATACTGATTTCCATATTTCTGTTTATCTTCTTCCAGCTTATCTGGAGAGAAAAAATAAAAGAGAAACATAAAAATATAAATAAATCATTGCACCCTATCGACATACAACTTATTTATGAAGTTCTAATGTTGTCTGGCATATACTATTCATCATTCTCCCTATGTGAAGCTGATTGCAGCAAATTTAGGCATTACACTATCAATTTAATTTAAAAGGTGAGTTAATTAATAACACTGAACAACACTTACAACATATTTTTCCGGGACGCGTTTCGAAGGTAACTTTCCTCCATTATCAACCGGACAATAACTGGGTTTCCATGGTACTTGATGGTGCAGATGGTGATGCTTCTGGTGTTTCTTCTGGTGGCGGTTCGATGAACTTACTGAAAATGTCTCTCGGAGGAATGTCGAAATTAAATACTCGGTTTCTATTTTTTAAAATAATGATTTGTTCCCATGTGGACAGTTCTTGTTTTTCGGTTATGTGTTTAAGAAGTTTCGGTTCTAGCTTTATGTCATGATTTTTTGTCCAAAAGTGAAATGCAACCGCTGATTTTTCTAATTGTTTACTCTTAATGTTTCTAACGTGTTCCTTGGATCTAATTTCTAAATTTCTTTTGGTTTTTCCTATGTATATTTCATTACAATCACTGCATTCAATTTGGTATATGCCAGATTTTTTGTTAGGTGGAATAGCATCTTTTATGTTTGAAAGTAGTAGGTTTTTTATGGAGTAATGGTTTACTGCTGCTAGCTCAATGTTGTATTCCTTGAACACATTTTTAAATTTATCAAAAGCCCATGGATGATATGTGAATTTTTTGAATATCATTTTTGTTTTTGCTGCTGTGAGAGTTGTAGTTTCTTTTAATAATTTTTTCTTTTCTGCTTGTTTTACCTTTTTATCTACTAATTCTTTGGGAAAGCCGTTTTTATGTGCTATTTCAATTATTTTGTAATATTCTGTTTTATATTCTTCTGCTGAAAGAGGGATGTTCACCAATCTATGTGTTAAACTATTGAAAATTGCTTGTTTGTGGCTTCTTGGATTGTAACTATTAGCTTTTATGTAGTTGTCTGTCTGCGTTGGTTTTCTGTGAATACCGAAATTTATTCTATCCTTGTTTTTGATTAATTTTGGATCTAAAAATGGTAATTTATTATCTTTCTACTTCCACTGTGAAATTTATACTTTTGTCCTGTATGTTCAGAAGTTTTAATGCGTCACTGATGTGTCTTTTTTGAACTATTGCAAATATATCATCCACATATCGCTGCCAGAGTATGAACATCCACGGGAAACCTTTTGTGATCCTTATTTCCAATGAACTCATGTAAATATCTGCTAAGAATGGCGAGAGAGGGTTGCCCATTGCTAAACCTGAAGTTTGACGGAAATACTTTGTTTGGAACTGGAAGAAATTTTGTTCTGTGCATAATTTGGTGAGTTCTATGTATTCTGCAATTTCTGACGATGACATTCCAAGTGATTTGAGCCAATTTTTGATCAGTGATGGGAGCTTTTCTATTGGTATACTGGGAAATAGTGACTCTACGTCAAAGGAGACAAGGGTGTCCTCTTCTGTTAATTAAAGGATCACAAAAGGTTTCCCGTGGATGTTCAAACTCTGGCAGCGATATGTGGATGATATATTTGCAATAGTTCCAAAAAGACACATCAGTGACGCATTAAAACTTCTGAACATACAGGACAAAAGTATAAATTTCACAGTGGAAGTAGAAAAAGATAATAAATTACCATTTTTAGATCTAAAATTAATCAAAAACAAGGATAGAATAAATTTCGGTATTCACAGAAAACCAACGCAGACAGACAACTACATAAAAGCTAATAGTTACAATCCAAGAAGCCACAAACAAGCAATTTTCAATAGTTTAACACATAGATTGGTGAACATCCCTCTTTCAGCAGAAGAATATAAAACAGAATATTACAAAATAATTGAAATAGCACAAAAAAAAACGGCTTTCCCAAAGAATTAGTAGATAAAAAGGTAAAACAAGCAGAAAAGAAAAAATTATTAAAAGAAACTACAACTCTCACAGCAGCAAAAACAAAAATGATATTCAAAAAATTCACATCTCATCCATGGGCCTTTGATAAATTTAAAAAGGTGTTCAAGGAATACAACATTGAGCCAGCAGCAGTAAACCATTACTCCACAAAAACCTACTACTTTCAAACATAAAAGATGCTATTCCACCTAACAAAAAATCTGGCATATACCAAATTGAATGCAGTGATTGTAATGAAATATACATAGGAAAAACCAAAAGAAATTTAGAAATTAGATCCAAGGAACACGTTAGAAGCATTAAGAGTAAACAATTAGAAAAATCAGCGGTTGCATTTCACTTTTGGGCAAAAAATCATGACATAAAGCCAGAACCGAAACTTCTTAAACACATAACCGGAAAACAAGAACTGTCCACATGGGAACAAATCATTATTTTAAAAAATAGAAACCGAGTATTTAATTTCGACATTCCTCCGAGAGACATTTTCAGTAAGTTCATCGAACCGTCACCAGAAGAAACACCAGAAGAAGCATCACCATCTGCACCATCAAGCACCATGGAAACCCAGTTATTGTCCGGTTGATAATGGAGGAAAGTTACCTTCGAAACGCGTCCCGGAAAAATATGTTGTAAGTGTTGTTCAGTGTTATTAATTAACTCACCTTTTAAATTAAATTAATTACAACAACACTGTTTTCAAACTTCTATGAAAGAAAGATATTACACTATCAACCCATCCTACCAGGTTTCAACTTGGAGTGTCCTTTTACCATTATTCAAATAAATGCCTGTCTATATTATATAGCCAGCTAAACCAAAAAGTTTTAGGTCTGTAATACGATTGTTCTTAGAATCTCAATGAGTACTAATTCAATAAACAGGAAGCTAAAAGATACAGATTTAAGGTTGTGTAAATAATCAATACTTGGTTCTGGTGTACGTCTCCCATACTTATAATACTTAAAAACATAGCAGTATGTCACTGGTAAATCTTGAAAGGTTTTTAATAATTTCAGCTTTATAAGGAAAATAACATTAGTCATTGTAGTGGGCAGAGGTGGGGGACGCAGTGGCTGGATGGCAAGCCTTGGCCCTTCATGGGCTGTTGCACTAGGGGTTTTACCATGTACAGTCGGCTCCAAATGTTTTCAGAAAGGAATAGAGGGTGTAGGGGAAAGAGACAAAAAATTTCATATCAACCACTTGTGCCTAGTTCACCTGGCCTAGTGATGGCTTCACCAGAGTTATTTAGTTTTGTGTGTGTCCCTCTGAGGTGTGGTCAGCAGGGAGGACAAGAAGCTAAATAATAATGTTATTCTATCCAAACAAACAAATCAGCACATTTTTTCTGCATGTATTTGAACAAGTAACATTGCTTTTTGTGGTAACCTTAACAATGTTTAAGAAACAAAGATAATGCATAAGATATATTCCTTGTTAATAATAAACATGCGTTTTTACGATTTGCAGTAGTTCTATTACTTGTGTTAGCTAAACTTTAATTTTCTGTTGAAGTTCTGTTTTCTTGCTATTTCGGACAAACAGTCATCCATTGTTTTAAGCTTTGATGTGAAATTTCAGATCAAACACACAATATCATTCTAAAGTAAGAACAAATTAGAAACTAAAAACTTCACTTATCTTAGTAATGTTGCACTTTTTTTTTTTTTTTTTTTTTGCACAAACTGACCCAGGGTTTCAAGTTGTCTCCAACTCATTCTCAGCCCTGGTCAGTTTGTGCAAAAAAAAACAAAAAAAAAAAAAAAAGGGCAACATTATCATGGAGGACTGCAGACTGTGTTAACATCAGTAAAAGATGCATCACAACCAATAAGGTTGCCACAGAGGTTTCAAGAAGGATGGCAGACATCGCCCTGCCCTGCCCCTGCCAAGAGGCACTACCAAACAATTGCCAAGCATCATGCCACCTAAAGAAGAGGTTTGATGGCAAAGTCTACCAAATTCTGGCACTGCACCAAGGAAAGATGCTGGTGGTACATTGGGATCATCTGGCCAACTGCGATGTCGGGACAACCAGTACTGAGGAGAGAGCAGTATGATGCCAGCCAGTGGCAGCAGCAGCAACAGCAAAGGCTTGGGGCCGGGCTGCCTCACAGCACTCGCCATGCATATAACAAAAGTGCTCAAGATCACGTTGCCTTGCATAACTGTTGCAAACAGTGACAATTAGAGTGGCAGAACAAAAAGGGATTTTTCGACATTATTTGTGATGTGTCCAATGGCCGGCATATTTGCAGAAGTTCTAGAAAGTTCCATGTTACGTCATCCTAGCTATATAAGGAGGCGAGACAATGAGTTATAGACATGAGTCGTCGGGCAAGTCAGTTAGCTTTTAGTTTTTGTATGTGTGAGCCGGCTGATTACGGTTGCAGCAAAAGAACAGGAAAGCAGTTAATGAATGTAGAGTGATTGTATCACCAAAGTCAGCTCTTTGAGAGACAAAGAAAGTGAAGAAAGAAGAAAATAGTGGGTCAAGGTTATGAGAGGAAACAGTTGAGAGTTGCAATATCACAAAAGACTGTAGACTATGTTAACGTTAACGTCAGTAAAAGAGAACTGTGTTGTTATGCATTCAGTTACAAGAAAATAAAGTAAGATTAAAAGTAATTGGACTGGAGTTGTATCATTTTTGTTACAATATACATATAAAAGAACTAGCCTAAGCTCCCATGAATCAGAAACCTAAGCTTATTACAAAGAAAACTAAACTAAACCTAACCTAACTTAACCTTATATAAAGCTAACTTTGATGCAATCAGAGCACAAAAGAGTACCTACATACATTCCTTTATTGGCACCAATGCTCATTACTTTTTAACCAAATTTTACCTTTCTTCAAGAATGAAACCAAAACAAACTTTATAAACTAAAAAGCTGCCTCTTTTTGCACTCAGTCATCTGTAGTTTTCCCTTCCAGCATTTTAATTTTATCGCTCTTTCTTTCTTCTATCTGGCTGGAACCACATTTTCATAAACATGACACAAATATAGGTACTTAATGAATAATGCCATGCTCTGTTAATAAATTCAAGAGATTTCCATTCTCCACATCTACTCTCCTTATCACTCTGGAGACAAAAGTTTACACAACCTCTGCACAACATTTTGACAGGTCTACCACTCCAAACACAATGCAATACCTCAGAGAAGCAGAAGTAGTAGAAGACAGCCATTCTAGGGGGCTTCAGTTCATGTGCTACGTTGGCAGCAAAAGAAAAAGGTGTCATTATATTACAAGATGATTTTCATATGAAACAAATACTTGTTAAAAACACAATCTGGGCATATTACTGACATCGGATGGAGAAATGTTATCCAAAACATACTGAGACAGTTATATGTATCCCCAGAAATATTCAAACCAAACATAAACTTGACTTTGTTTATTCAGCATTATTCTTCTGTTATCTGGAATATTACTAATTTGAGATGATGATCATTGTCAATTTCTATATCTCAATCAAGTTCATATAATCAATGATTATTTTTGTGTAGTATCACATCAGAAGTGTTAGAAATGTAAATTGACAGAATTTTCTTGGCATGTCTGAGATATTATAAAATCAAATATAATACATGAAATATGACATCATTAGACGTCGTAAGTATGCATTGCTAAGAGCCAATATACAAATGCTATTGTCATAGCAATGCATGAATTTTCAATAAGCTTCAATCGACAAGTCCAAGGAAGATAGACATTTCACAGAATTGTTCTCAGAAATTGCAAATAATATAGTTTTAATATTTTCAGATTGAGGCATTCATATAAAAAAAGGTGCTATTTCTCGACGATACTTAGAAAAATTGGAGTATGCATCATGTTAAACATAACAATACTCTGTAAACAATGAGTTCAAGTAAGTTATATGCCATTCTTAGCAATATTCTGCTAAATCATACAATATCATTTTGGACATGTCAAACGTTATGAAGCAGTATAAAACGAAAGTATTGAGATTGTATAACAATTCAGTAATTGTGTTATCTTACGAGGGTGCAAATAAATATCCCAACTAGTTTAAAATGGAGTTCAATAATATGCCTTGTTCTACACTTTCCCCTGAAAAACCAAAAGAGTCTTCAGAGCCACAATTGCCTTCCCTCAAAAAGCTGTACCGATACTATAAAAGTATTGTAATGACTTTTATGAAATATAATTACCTTGGGTTGGTCTATCAGAGTCATGTCTGGAACGCCTTAATGGTAGAGAAATACTCCACTAGTAACTTGCAGTTTTCAACAAGTAGGTATGTCTGACTGTCTGTTGTGGGAGCGGGTGGGTGTGTGAGTATGTGTGCATGTGCATCTATGTGTGTTCCAGACGACGTGTTTTTTTTGTTCATGGGGTACATATAGCAATAACGTATAAAGTATGCACACCTGGATTGACCTTTTGTCATAGCAAGCAAATAGTTTTAAGCTTACAGGTACATTACACCCATTTCCCCCCTTCACTACCCTTTGCTAATAGGATGCTGTTTCTGTTACACAATATTTAATTATAACTTGTACATATATTTTTTGTTGTTAGCAACGTCTTAAAGTTTTGTTTGTGCTTACCTTTACCCTTAGCACAACAGCCCATGAAGGGCCAAGGCTTGCCATCCAGATGCTGCATCTCCCACCTCTGCCCACTACAGGAGTCATTGGTGGGGTGCAGTACTGGAGAGTGGGACATGGTCAGCGCCCTGAGCCCTCCCGGCCAGTTATACAGCCTTCTCGACCTGTTGTTCTTACCTTGCCATTTTCTAATTATAGGTTATAATGAACACAAATTTTGGTTGTACAATAATGGCCAGCTGCTTCTACCAGCGGTAACAGTGTGACTTGGGGCTGTTGCTAACCAATCATCTCTGAAATCTGCAGTAACATCAACATAATACTAACTCTTCCATATCAAATTATTGCCAAACATGGCAAACGCAGTAGAGCTAATGTGGGATCTCTTTCGAAAAACAAGCTAGTCCTGAAAGTAAGACTGAAAGTAATGTATATGAAAAAGAATGCACCATCAAGACTAAGTTACAACTCATGCAACAGCCCTTCTACATACATCAAGGAATGACTAAAATATACTACTGCCTTCTACACATTACTAAAAGACCTATAAGAGAAGACCACCAAGATACGGAATGATTTCTACCAGAAAGTTATTACCATTATTCGTAATATTATTACTACTACTTCATATTTTGTTATGCATGCGTGTATCGCCACTTTAGTTATGCAGTGTTAGTATGTTCAGCAAGTGTATGTTTCTTCGGCTGGCAACAGTCCAGCTACTTAGACCACACCCTAGCTGCTATTACACATAGTAGTGCAATTCTGTCTACATCCATTGTTGGATACGTTAAAACTGGAAATTCAGAACTTAAAAAGAACACTAGAAAGAATGGAAGATAAAAGCAGAAAACACAATGTAGTAATTTCAAGAGTTGAAGAGAAACGTGAAGTGGGAGTATACCAGGATTTAAGAGATCTACTAGTGAACAGATTGGAAATACATCTGAGAGGCCGTGAGATTTGCAACACATTCAGAATTGGCAAAAGCCCATGGAAAAGAAACATTCTTGTGAAGTACGCATACAGCTATACAAGTATTGAAACACACAAAAAAATTTAGAGGATCAACTATTTACATCAATAAGGAGTAAACTTATGCACAAAGGACGCAAATGAAGGAGTTACTCAATCAGCAAAAACAAGCAAGAAATGAAGGCAAAAGCGTATACATTAAAAACTTCAAGCTGAACGCAGTTGACCAGGAAGCAGAGAGGAAAAATGGACCAAGTGATAGGCAGTGGCAGGACCAGCAGTCACTGCAGCAAGAAAGGCAGAGAAATCAGCATTCATCAGCAGGAAATACCACAAAAACTAGACTATGCAGCATTTTACAACACGTGTGGTTCCAGTATCAAGGCATCGAGCTCAAGTGTGAGCAAAACACAAGGTGGAGATATGGAAATGTGTGGAGCTTGAAAGAAAGAGGGGAAAGAGCCAAGATGGAGGATAACAGTGGAGCGAAGGGAGGAAGCAGAAAAAAGTGTGACTGCAGAAAAAATGTCAAATTAAATAGCTAAGGAATCACGGAGGGTGAGGGGGGAAAGCAGAACTAAACAGGAGAGAGAGAGGGAGTGAGAGAGAGGAAAGGAGAGAGAGAGGAAAGGAGAGAGAGAAGGAAGGAGGGAGAGAGAGAGAAAGGGATATTTCATCAAGAGTAACATGGTTAAAAATGATTGAGTAATCCATGAATGAGATAGTAGAGGGTGAAAGTGAGGTTATAGTGAATCAGTGTAATTGGGATAATGAAGATTAGCGAAGTGTACAATGTAAACTGATTAATAAAAGTTATAAGAGTGAAGCTGAGAAGAAAACTTAAGAAAGAGGGAAAGTGAATTGAGTTGGGAAATGAAATAAAACAGAAATAAAAATTAAATAGTGGGAGCAGACTAAGATTAATGAAAAGGTTAACATGTGTAATGTGTATGTAAAAGGAAATTCTAATCTGATGTGTTGCACTCACATGACCACCATGTGCTAATAATTCTTGCAAACTCTTATTCCAGTATCTTTGTGTTAATTGAGATAAACATTTGCACAAATTATCCTATTGCTTACTTCCTTTGCTTATTACCTTGTAGGTGCAAGGGGAATATTAGAATACAGTAGGCTTTGAGCGACAGTCAAATCTTTGACATTCTGTTCTCTTTGCACAATTAACATATAAAAAAATGAACGACGATATTATATTTGACAGAACTATAAGTTCTGAAAAACTCACACCAATAACAAGGAAGTTGGTCTGGGTGGCTCAGTTGGTTAGATGCTGGCCTAAGATCCCAAAGTCGTGGGTTCAAATCTGGCTCAGACCGATGGTTTTTAAGTGTGCTTAAAAACAACAGCTCCATGTCAGTAGATTTACTGGCATGTAAAAGAACTCCTGCAGGCTGAAATTCTGGCACACCGGCAACGCTGATGTGATCTTAGCAATTGACAGCGTTGTTAAACAACAATATAATTTAATTTTAATAACAAGGCATATCTCTGAAATGGTTCACTCTACAAATTTATTTAGACAGATTGTGTATTTTAGCAACATCTACATTTTTTGTATAGTAAGATTTGGTCTTTCTCTTACGATTTACTAGTTGTGCAAAAGTCATCTAGAGTAAATACAACTACAAGGGCTATAGCCAGAAAAATCAAGATAAACAGTTCATTTGTCATAAAAATATCTCAAACATATGGCATTTCAATTAAAATTGTTAGACCTTTTTCTAAAAATGTTTTTTTTTTTTTTTTATTCAATGGGCCTCAAAACATAAATTTCTGGTGAAATCTCGACATCTAATATTTGGGTGGAATACAATAATTCCTCTACTAAACGTAGTACAGAAAGTAATGAAGAAGGGCTACTCTAATCAGCAAATGCGCTGGGGCCCAGCTTAGGGGTAGCCCAAGGTGTGGATTTGGTACTCAATAAATCATTCATTCATATCCACTGTATATCTTATATATTTAAATGAGCAATTCTTGTATATACATTCCGCGCATCTTGGAAACGGCTCCAACGATTTCAATCAAATTTTGTATTCAGATAAGGTTTTGCTTTTTAAGTTTATCTATATAGGTGTCATTCCTGAAAAAAATGTGACTTTACATAAAAATAACATTTTTTTATGAGCGGTAGAACTGGAACTTAAAAATTCAATGCCACAATTGGGATTTGAACCACAGACCTTCCGCTTACCAGGCGGCTGCTGTAACCATTGAGCTACTGTGACAACCTGCCAGAATGGCATTGAATTCTCAAACCAGTTCGTATTTCTCCTGGCAAACCACAAAGGCAGTCTTACATCAGACAATTACCCCAATGGTGACTTACTATTTTAAGTATGTATGTCCCACGATTAAATAACCTTCAGGTGGTAATTATTATTTATTTATGCCAACAAACTTACTGTTGGTGTTTTTAAACACACAAGCCGTGTGTGGGCAATGTTTGGGAGGTAGAACTGGAACTTAATTCAATGCCACAGCTGGGATTTGAACCACAGATCTTCCGCTTACCAGGCGGGTGCTCGAACCATTGAGCTACTGCAACAACCTTCCAGAATAGCATTGAATTCTCAAACCACCAACAGTAAGGTTGTTGGCATAAATAATAACATTTTTTATTCCCACTTCTACAGAGCAATTTTGAACCTTATTTTGGCTTTTTCTTCTCTTCTAATTGATCGATTTCAAAAAACGAAGTAGCATTTTAAAGTCCTCTTCCAGGGCTATCAGAATACATTAAGTTAATCTAGCTATATTAGTCTACGAGTAACAGTCACAATTACTCTAAACCTTATATTGGCCATAATTTCTTTGTTAATGGGCTAAATACAACAAACAAGGCTGGGTTTGAAAGATCTTGTCAAGAGCTTTCAGAAAGCCTAAAGAAATTGGACTTAGCTGCCTTAGTCTACGCGTAACTGTCATAATTAGTTGATACCTTATTTTGGCCATAATTTCTCTGTTAATGGGCTAATTCCAACAAACAGGATATTAAAGGATATTAAAGATCTCGTCAAGAGCTTTCAGAATACTAAGCACACTACTTGACCACACGACTACACACATGTAAAACACAACAACAACCTACATACCACTGAAGATGTCTGCCGTAGTCGCAGACGAAACGTTTGGGAAGAAGAAGGAACCCAATAGACCACGGCCCACAAGCCCGGTTAATATTATTGCATCTAGAACCTACATACCACCCACACCTCACGGGTACTTCACCCTCTACATAATCAATTGCCACCCAGACAAACAAAATACGTGGCTCGTAAGGAGCCTCATGACAAAGACGCACCAAAGTACCGACTCACTTTTCCGTGCACAGAGACTACAACGAAACACATTTTCCTTGACTTTCAAGAATCAACAGCAAGCCGTCACATTCACACAAGCAATCCCCATCCACAACTTTGGCAAGTATGCCCACTACGCAAACACTCAACCATAAAACCGACCCACACCAAACCCTGACTCAGAAACAAGACCAAAAAAAACCCTGACAGCAGTAATAAAAGGCATCCCCTATGACATCACTGACGACGAAATACTTCACGGCATACGAGACACGTACCCTGCAATCACCCGCGTTTCACGAATCATAAGCCACAACCGACAGACACAACTTGTGCGCATTTTCAGCACTTGCGTCACAACAACAAATACAATACTGAAAGAGGGCGCCGTCATCGAAAAACAAATTTTTTGAGCGGAACCCTCTAAACACACAGACAGACACATCCCATGCTGACAATGCCAAAAATACGGACACCATGAAGAAAACTGCATGCAACAACCCATATGCTTTTACTGTGGACATAATTCCGACACAAGACGGTGCAACCACCCTAACAAACACAGCACCCCCTACTGCGCTACCTGCTGACAGAATGGGCACTACACTGGGCAAGTAAAATGTCCAATGTACCCCAGACAACCTCCGACACAACCGGAACATACAGCTAAGACCTACATTTTCCCCCACAACATCCCCACACCACCCAAACCAACACAAGTGACTGACTGGCCCGAAACAAACTACCCAAAGATCCCTGAATCAAAAACACACATGACAAAACACGAAACTGTAAATACGTTCCAAGAAGTAATCTCACAGTCAGAGCAACAAATCAAATCCCTACAAGAGCAACTCAAAAACATACAGCAAAACATTACAAAGTACATACGCGACATCACAAACACGACAATTACACAAATACTGAGCACACTGATACCACCAATATATGACATCACACCACCCGCACACAGAGCACGTTTCCTTCAAAACCTGACACAGACAGCACAAAAGACGCTCAAAAAAGCAGTCAACACGACAAGAGTCAGCAACCAGCTGGCCATCTTCATTGACGAAAACACTTAACAAAAACACACGTACAAATACACCATTTACCATAAAAAACAAAAGCACACAGTAAACACAAACACACGTACACACAAAACACAAACATAGATATGCAACACAGACAAAAGCTACACATATGAGCTGTTGCAGCAACACACACACAAAACTACACAATTGAACAAAGTTACAATCTTCTCAGAGGGTAGAAGCCACCGCCACACATACAGGGATGAACACACACACCAACCCATACAGCCACACCACGAATACATAAAACCACAAAAGGCACTCATGAAAGACCCCTCCGCCCCGTAACAAAACAAAAATTTCAAAACGCGGCTGAAGAGGGATTGTCCCTATAACAGCCAGGGCATGTTGCAAAACATGCCCAAATACCTTTTTTTCATTTCATTTTTTTTTCAGAAAGCCTAAAGTAATTGGACTTAGCTGCCTTAGTCTACGCGTAACTGTCATAATTAGTTGATACCTTATTTTGGCCATAATTTCTCTGTTAATGGGCTAATTCCAACAAACAGGATATTAAAGGATATTAAAGATCTCGTCAAGAGCTTTCAGAAAACTCAAACAAAGTTGACTTAGCTATATTAATCTACACGTTACATCACATTAGTCTAAACCTTATTCTGGCCATAATTTTTCTGTTAATGGACCAATTTCAACAAACAAGCCAGGATGTTGAAGGTCTCGTCACGGAAATGGCTCCAACGATTAGCTAAATATAAATTTTTATCCTAACATTTTGCTTTTCAAGTTTATCTAAATCAGTATTTTTTCCCCTCCCCCCTCCAAAAAAAGATTAAAAAAAAAGGAAAAGAAAAGAAAAGTCAAGCAAAGCTCAGTCACCCAGGCACCACTAGCATTACATGCGCATGGCTTAATTATATGCCAAGGTAACATAACTTGTGTAACAATCTATATTCTGTATACCTTTAAAATACCATGATGTTTTAATGTTGGGGTGTAGCTTACGGTTGCAATTAACAATTACATATGTGAATCAATGAGTTTTAGGCTAATATTCAATTTGTTTATACTTTATTAATAGGGAGTGAACCTTCATACAGGGAACGAAAGGTTGCAGAATGTGGACTATAGGAAACAGGAGGGTTCAGTCTGCCTCATGATCACATCACACAAGATGCCAGATACAGTCGACTCTTGAACATTGTAGATAAATTGTTGCATAACTTATATTCCATGTTGTCACCATTTGCAGTAAAATATTCAGTCTCTAATTCTTGTTCAGCAGTACACGAATACTTTGATTTTCGTGCTGGAGGCACTGTACGCAGTGAACCCAGTTGTGTTTTGAGCAATGACGTCGCGCTCTGCCCATGTAGCAGTAACTTGTGATCACCTCATTTCATGATAGCTGTATAAAGGATCAAAGCCTGTTTCTTAATAACATGCCTTATAATGGAAAAACTGCTATACCTTGGTCAAATTTTGCCCATGTCCATTTGCAGATAGCCATAATGTATAGGCTACAATGCCTAGATTGGAGTGTTTACATGATCAGGATGACGGGGTCCTGTGTTATCACGGAGGAAACATTTACTCCCGTTACCATTAATCAGGTCATTTATAACACTATATATCAACTCCTACTAACTGACGCAGGTACAATACACTTAGCAATGTAACTATCATAATCTTACAGTCTCTAACACAATCTATAGAAACATGCATAATATAATAGCCCTGAAACCTCATATCAAATTATAACCAATAAATAGATAGTTAAATGTTTGTTTTACATTTCTTATATGCTGTAATATAACCATAGGTGTTGCAGAGTATAGAGATTTTATACAAATGCAGGTTACATGCAATTCCCAGCAAACAAAATTACACAGCTGTGTAAATACTGGGTACTGCTAAAATACTTCACATTGGTTATCGTGCACATGCAGCATTCTACTGCACAACTTGTACTAATAGACATAATTAACATTCACTCTCAAGATTGGTAGTTATACTTACATACTGAGCTAAATGTGTATGTATATGCTTGAAATAAAGTAATAGTGCCACTTGTGGCTGTATATTGCATCCACTAAAACACGCTTGTTGCGGAGCATTGAGTTGCACTTCTTTATTGCACTAGCTTCTATATAGCGTTTCACTCTTAGAAGACAGTATGGAGTTAAATGGGACATCTCTGACTCTATCTAGCGCATACAAGTTGCCATTAGCCACGTCCTTTTCTACCCTCGCTCTGTTGCCAGATTCCTAATAGCATGGTATAAATATTCATTTGTTATAAATTTCAGGTTTGAACACATTATCCTATGCAGAATTTTTTTCTCTATCAGGTTATATCCTTTTCAGAGTCATTATACATTTCTATAGGTCCAAATTTCTTCAGAAAACGTTTTTTTCAATAGAAGTCCGATATTTGCTGTTTCTACACTCATCACGCGCTAACTAACAAACTAACTGCTAGAATGCATCTATATTTTTTTTCTTAGGTAGAGTAAACTATAGTGCTACTACCTGCCTACTTTGAATTCTCTATGTTTACCCAGTTAAGTGTTATAATTTTTTAAATTAAATGTTTTCGGAAAATTTTATATATGTGCACTGCAAAAGTTACGCAGTGTGAAACTTTTTTGTTATTAAGTTTACATCAGGGAACCAGCGAGAACAAATGTTGAGGAAGGTTGGAGAAAGTTTTTAAAATAAACCAAAAGGCAGTAACCTCTTTCTTTTATCCAGTAGGGCAAACAAAAGGTATTCATCTATTCAGCGTCAGGCCTGACACAGAAGATAGTATAAGGAGCAGCACTGACATTAGTTCGAAAGAAGCCGTGTGTGTAACTGTGAGCTGTTATTGCGTTATTTGTTTAATATTTTTGTAAACATTTGTAGTTATGGAGGGTGAAGCTAGGAAGGGACGATATGTTGGTAAATAAAGAAGTAAGGAACGCCAAATAATTATGAATGTGTTAGATTATTTTTGAAGTAAAATGCGTTTAAGGCAGTAAAAGAAACAGCTAAGGCTGTTGAGTGTTCAGAAGCAGTAGTGTATAGGATTAAAAAGGAAGTAATGAAAGGACCTCTAAGAACGCCATCGAAAAACAAAGCAAAAAGGGCGGGACTACACAAAACGCTAGGTTAACGCAATATGATTGAATAGTGCAAGGTGAAGTGCGGCGAATTGTTCATTCTTTACAGTTTGCAAATATTCCACTCACGCTGAATATAATTTTGTCACAGTTCAACAGTGATGAGACCCTACCAAATTTCTCAAGGGCCACTCTGATTTGGGGTTCGAATATGAAAGAAAGGGTAACAAGTGCATATTAATAGAAAGAGACGATAACGATACCATCAGATGGCGACATAAATATCTAAAAGACGTAAAAGGTTTAGGGACCAGGGGAAATCAATTGTTTATACAGACGAGTCATTTGTAAATTTAGGTCATACAGTAACAAAGGCGTGGAGGGATACCAAAGTTAAAAGTGTCCGTCTCGTCAAGCAGCAATTGAAGGACTAAGTACAGGACTCCGGCCACCTCGAGTCGCTCGCGGAGAAAGATTCGCAACTAGTACATGTTGCAACACTGCGCTCCATTTAACGTGTACTGTCTTTTAAGGGTGAGACGCGCTTTAGTAATATGTGTAATAGACAGTAATTCACACTCAGTATATCATAGTATATATACAGCATGGAAGGGAGCTCATTACATTCCTTCTAATATGTGCCTCATAGAAGCATTACAAACAAAAAAGAATAATGGCATTTTGTTCTTTGATCAGCCAATTTTGAAAAAATAAATAGTTTTTTACCCAAATTGGACGTGTAATTCCACAAGAATGAACAAAGCTAACAGTTTGTTACTTGTAAGATGCGTAGAGTAACTTATTTGTGACATAGCTTCGGTAGTAATTGTGGGACATCACACAGAGTTTCAAAATAATTAATCGCTTAAAAGACGTGAAGGAATACTCCAAGCAGCTTTTCCACACATGCAGTAAGTCGACAACGTTGCATTGAGGTTGGTCAGGGAATTGACCTGGTTTGTGAATGTAAACATGTCCAGCACTTTTACTTTTGTCCTAATATTTTGAGAGCTAACACTTGTGATTGACCTACGCTGGCACAGTAAACACAGAAGCACAAGGCACGGTATCTGTTTATGTTCTCAAGACGCACCATTACTGTGTTTGTTTATGTACTGAGCTAGGGAAAGTGACGCCCACACAATCCGCAGTGTTGCCAGCTTGTTTTCGACAAAACTAAAATATCTCCGTAAGAAATTGTCAAAGACAAAAACGTAAGATACACAATGTGTTCCGAATACCAAGATCTATCACTGGTTTAAATTAACGTAATGACTTCCCTTCCACCCAGTATATTTACCAACCTAAAATAAAGCTACTAATTTAGTACAGTAGGAAAACCATAGTTTTTTCATGCAAATACTTTCATCAGCAAATTATAGAATTGGAATTTTAAGTGTGCTTAAAACTGACAAAAGAACTGCAGGACAAAATTCCAGCACACCAGTGAGGCTAATGTGATCCTGGCAATTGACAGTGTCGTTAAACAACAAAATAATTTTTAATTCGTGCACAAGAATTACACGTTTTAAACTTTTTATTTTGCTTTTCAACATACAATTCATATAATTTCATATAAGTTATATGTTATTAAATATATTTCATCTCCCTTTGCTTTTGAATATACAATTCATTTAATACCACGTAAAATCGCACAAAATACGGTCGAAATTGACCTTGATATCTCTAATTTTCTGGAACCAAATACATTTGACACCTGCTTCTTCCTTTTATACAAAGAGAATTAATTTGGCAGATATTAATTTTTTAAATGTCCCAAAAATCATGTGCACCATTTATTATGTATGATATTTTGTGCAATTTTACGTGGTATAATATGAACTGTATATTTAAGAACTGAGGAAGATGAAATATCATATTTAATAGTATATGATTTATGTAAAATTATATGTTGAACAGTGAAATTAAAAATTTAAAGCGAGTAATTCTTGTCTGCAAGCAATAGTATATGAAGTGCACATGCAAGAGAGGGTTAAGTATGTCACTGCAGAGAGTGGTGATGCTGGGAGCTTGCTTGGAGGGTGTGAGTAGTCATGTGAAGTGCGGTCACACTGGGAGACAGTCACATGTTACTGCAGAGGTGCGGTGGGAAGTTGCAGATTGAGGGCAAATTCCATGGGCCCCAGAATTCCAATATTGCCGAATTTTGGTCCTCATTGGCCAATACAAATGCTGGCTTCAACTGATCGACTGAGATGTTAACTCCCACTACTTTGATTTTAACAGAGAAATATTTATCATTTCTAGAAATTACAGGAAAAGGACCTTCATAGGGTGATTCCAATTCTTTCTTCACCCTGTCGATATGTATGAAAACATGAGTACATTTCTTCAGGTCTCTGGGCACGAAGATGCTTCTTACAGTTTCATGATGTACTGGTACAGGTTTAAATTGCCTCAGATATTTCTGAAGATCAGAAACAAAGCCTTTTGGATCTTGAATCGAAGAGCAGATATCGTAGCCATCAAGAGGAATGCAGGAAAGGGTCTCATTCTTGATCCAACTGTAAGAATGGAGCAACATTTACAGCAGGCGACACAGGTGAAGGAGGAAAAGGAAGCCATCTACCAACCATGCATTCCTCACCTTAGTGAGAGATATAATGTACCTGAAAATGCATGGGAGGTAAAAGGACTGCTCTTTGGTGCCCGCGGAACATGTTTTAAATTCACAAGTACCTGCCTCAAAGCACTGGGTGTGCAACAGTCCAAAATTGTAAATATATGTTTACATGTCCTAAAAGACTCTCTATATATTTTAAATAATCACTTATATTCAATGTGTTAACTGTTATCTTCTTGTTATAATCATTTAATGTTTCTTTATATATTTTGAATCATAATTTTAATCTTTTTTTTTTTTTTTCTTAAAATTTGACTCATATATCTTTGTATTCTGGATCTTTATGGTCACCTGCAATGTCAGGCAGATGTCACAATTTTTGTTTGTGAAATATATACTGGCTCACTGAATATTTCTGCTCGTAATTTAATAATGCAAACACCTTCATCAGCAAACTAAAGAATTGCAATCAATATATTGTGCAAGATTTTATTGTCTTTTTACTTTCCCTACTATGTATAGCAAACTAGAGTATGTATTGTATTCCACCCAAAAATTTGATGTTGCGATTTCACCAGAAATATATGTTTTGAGGTCCCCTGAATCCAAAAAAAGCATTTTAGAAAAAGGCCTGTATGTCAATCTGTGGACAGCATAACTCAAATACAAAAAGTCGGTTAAAAATCAAAGATGCGACACAAAGATTTTGAAGAAAATTCCTCCACCCTATACTACCCTTTACATGAACTTTTCAAAAATTTTGATTTTCTTGAAAATGGCTCAAACAATTTTGATTAAAATGGCATGTTAAGATATTTTTATGACAAATGAAATGTATATCTTGAATTTTCTGGCTGTAGCTCCTGTGGTCGTAGTTACCCTGGATGACTTTTGCATAACTGGTAAACCGTAAGAGATTGACCAAATCTTACTATAGAAAAATGTAGATCTTGCTAAAATACTCTATTTATGTCTGAATAATTTTTTGTATAGTGAACCATTTCAGGGATATGCCCTGTTATTAGTGTGAGCTTTTGAGAACTTATACTTCTGTCAAATATAACATTGCTATTCATTTTTTTATATGTTAATCATGCAAAGAGAACAGAATTTCAAAGCTTTAAAAGGTTTGACTTGCTAAAAGCCTACAGTATTCTCATACTCCCCTTGCTCCTACAAGGAAATAAGCAAAGGAAGTAAGCAGTAAGATAATTTTTGCAAATGTTTATCTCAACACGAAGAAGATATAGGAATACCAATTTGCAAGAATGGTTAGTACAAAAGTAGAGAAAGTCATGTGAATGCTTCACATCAGATTTTTTTTTTCAAATCCAATAAACAAAAACAATCGCCCTCCCATTTACCAGAGAGAATTTAAAACACATATATACAAAAATTAATTAACATATTATTGTTCCTACGATTTGCTTAAAACTGCTTATATGGAGCTAATCTTATCTTACCTAGGATCTAAAACATTTTATAAATATATTAGTATTAGTAAAAATGTAGGATAACTCACATGGAAGACCATCTGTAGTGTCTTTAGCGAACTCTGCGGATAACCTAAAGAAGTAGAGTCGCTTGAAAGGGACGGTGGGTGGCCCAAAGTCTTTAGCGAGGAAACAACATGTTCTAAAATCACTACTCATTAATCCTGTAGGAGTAAGTCGGCACGTGGGCGACAGCAAGGTAACTGTTGTTGTTATTAGGTTTTTTTTTTTTGCTCTATCGGAAGCTATACGGCCACACCACGGCCACAGTAACTATAGAGCACAGAACACTATATAGCAATAGAGGTAGTAATGTGTAGTACCAACAGTACGAAATTGAAGATATCATTAACCGAATGATATTGCGGGCACATTCATAAATGCAGGTTTACTACTAGATGCTAAAAGTAAGCAAAACGTGATTTAGTATATGATATAAAAATTCAGAGGAGAAGATCGGAGTAAAAAAAAAAAGAGTAAGAAAAATATCAAAATCGAAAACCACAACGTTGTATATGACGAAAAATCGCCTGTAAAACGCGCTCATTTTTTATAGTCAATAAATAATTGATTGACACCGGAAAAACTATAATTTGGGAGTATAGGTCTGAATAAAATCGTTCTACCTTGTGTGCAAGGTTCGGACATCCTAATAAAAGATGGTCTAAGGTGGCCTCTTGACCACAGTTCCAATAAGGTGTGCTCCCAGAACCATAGCGGAACAAATACGCCGGAGTGTAACAGTGACCCACACGCATTCGCGAGAACAGTGAGATGAAGTGACGCGGGTAACGTAAAGAAGCAAACCATGGACGATTGAGGGGCTGCAAGAGTGGAAGACAGGGACAAAAAACATGTTTTGTATTAGTAAAGGCTTCCCACTCCTGAATCCATTGAGAAAGAAGTGAATGTCTGCCAGATCTAAATAATTCCCGTGGGGGTACAGTGATTGGAAAAATTTCATCGGAAAAGCAAGCAGATTTGGCTAATTTATCGGCGATCTCGTTACCATAGATACCAGAATGACTAGGTATCCAAGCAAAGAGCACCCTTGTGATCCCTAGGGTAAGATGGAGTGATTTGAGTGCCTGTACATACCAACAAGTACTGGGTGATAACGAAGGGCTATGTAGTGTCTGCAACACACTCAAGGAATCAGTATAAATATTTGCTGTTATGAATTCCGTATTTCTAAGAAAGTCTAGCACCTTGTAGATGGCGAAAAGCTCTGCAAAATAATTAGAGCAAAAATCCGGTAGCCGAAGGTACGTCGTATTTCCAACTCTGGTGAGAAAAAAGCTGATCCTACCCTCGTAGGGTCCCCCTGACGTGATCCATCGGTAAAAAAAGTTAGGCGGCCATCTCCTGCCACAGGAATAGGAGCCTGGAATAATAGTCGTGCTCGGAAGCCTACAGGATAATCTAAAATGCGCACACAGGCCTAACATACGTAATGGTATGTAAGCCTGTGACAAAGTCAAAAGAATAGCATGGGTAAGTTTCTGCACGTTGTAAAAACCGGGCGTGATTTGTCAGAAATCGGTAGGCTAGCATGAGCGGTAAGGTCATGACTTCCGTATGAAGCCGCCCTTCTGGACAGCGTTCCAGTAACAATTGTAACTCAGGGAATAGTGGAAAAGTTATACTGCCCCAGCGGGCGAGAAGATAACGTAAAGCCACCACTGGGGCAAGATGTTTCAAAGGGTTGAGGCCTAGTTCTCTGTGCATTACCATTATTGGTGTCGAGTGGGCATAGCCCACTATAAGTCGAAGAAATCGATTGAGGCTGACTTGTAAGGGCATTAATGCACCTGTAGCAGCTATACCCCAGAGAAAGATTCCATAGGTGATCATACCCTGCACTACAGCCTTGTACAGGTGCAAAAGTACCTTGGGGTGGGAACCCCAGTTTTTCCATAATAACGCACGAAAGAAGTGGAGCTTACTGTCCAACCTGTTACGTAAGCGAGAAATATGTGCCCGCCAGTTTAGTCGATGATCAAGTGTGATACCCAAGAAGGTGTATGTATTAACCTCACGTACAGGTTGGGATTCCCAGTAAATTGGGGGAAGGCAAATGTGTCGACGATTGCGGGTAAAATGTACCAGAGCAGCTTTCTCTTTATTCACTGTTAGTCCGTTAGAGTCGGTCCACTCTCTCAAGGCTTTCACGGCGTTATTTAAGGAAACACGAGGTTGTGCTACATTGCCACCAGGCACGTATAGTACGATGTCATCCGCGTATACCAGTAGTCGAGCATGAGGTAGAACCACCTCCGCCATTCCTGTGATATAAACCAGAAATAGGAGTGGACTAAGGCATGAACCCTGTGGCAAACCCTCACTTGTAGTCCGGGGTCCCACCAAAGTACCCCCAGAACGCACTGTAATGCGGCGTTCCACAAATAGTTGATATAATAAGTTACAAAATCGCGTTGGTACACCGAGTTGTGGCAGCCGTTTAAAAGGTATGATCAGAGAAACACAATCAAAACCTCGTGCAATATCTAGAAAAAGTGCATCTAGAGTAGTATTATCTTTATAGGATAAGTAGATATCTGTTACCAGAAGGGATAAGCTATCGAGAGTAGAGCGGCCTCTGCGGAAGCCGTTGTACCATTTAGGGAAAAAATGTCGATGTTCCAGCCAATGATACAGCCGGGTGGCGAGGAGGCGTTCAAATATTTTGCGGGGGCAAGAGGATAAAGCAATGGGTCGAAAGTTAGATGGAGAAGTGGGAGTTCTTCCTGGTTTCAAGAAGGGGAGCACTGTGAAGTGCTTCCAGGTAACAGGCAGAATACCATAACTCAGAAAATAATTAAAGCAAAGTAAAAGTTGCTCCTTCCAGGAATGTGGCAGCTGCCGGAGCATTGCATAGGAGATCTCATCAGGACCAGGGGAGGTGGATTTAGTACCCGACAGAGCAACTACGAACTCCGACTGGGTGAAAGGATCCAGTAAGGGATCATCAGGTATGGAAACAAGCGAAAGCATACAAGGTGGAGGAGGTGATATTGAATCAGGCGTACAC
The DNA here is from genome assembly GCA_030765045.1 of Tenodera sinensis. Taxonomy (NCBI): domain Eukaryota; kingdom Metazoa; phylum Arthropoda; class Insecta; order Mantodea; family Mantidae; genus Tenodera; species Tenodera sinensis. Next base: position 171,856,380 of record CM060966.1, read on the forward strand.
ATATACAAAAAACTAGTGAGGACCTCAGGTTCTAAGGGATTCTGTAAGCTACGTGAAGGTAATTCACCTCTAAAGGAACGATGTAATATCCACAGTTCCTGCATAGGAGTTTCGAAGGAAAAGGAACTGACCTTCCTTAGCCAAGCAAGTCTCTTTACTGAGCGGAGATACCTTCTTGTCACCGCTACCAGTTTTTTATAGTGTAGATAGTCCGCGAGGGATAGCGAGCGCCGGTAAGTAGCCATTGCTTGTCTGCGTCGAGTTATATAATTGGAACATTCTGGGGTCCACCAAATTGGAAATCGTCGTCTCCTGGCACGAGGTACGTAGTAGGGATGAAATGTATCCAAGTAGGCATGTAGAATCTCCATGAATTCGGTATACTTATGTATCCCACGAGAATTTGACAATAATCCTAAGCGCTCCTTAAGGAAATTTCGGAAGTTATCCCAATTGATATGGGACAGTCTACGACGGAGCATAGGAGGAGGTGTTACATATTGTGAAGGGGAGCGATATTGCAGCAATATAGGGAAATGGTCACTTCCCCACGAATCGGGTAAAATGGACCAATTCCAAAGAGTAGAGTGACCAGGGCTGCACAAGGCCAAATCAAGTACTGTTGGAACAGTACCTGGTGCAGGAGTGCGTGTAGGTAAAGGATGATTTAAGCAGCTAATCTGGCGATGAAGTAGACAGTGTGCTAGGGAAGCACCTTCCCTCGTATCTAGAGAATTGCCCCAAAAGGAGTGTCGGAGATTAAAATCGCCTAAGATAATAAATGGTGGCCGCAAATGTTGGAAGAATCGATCCCATTGAGCCTCAGTAGGGCGAGAAGTAGGGGGATTATATATTGCAATAATTGTGAGGGAGCCGAGTAGTATTCCTACTGATTGTACGTTGGGTGGAGTGTACGGGCACATGTACTTCGTAAAAGAAAGTGATTGATGCACCATGAGTGCTACACCACCGTAACCATCCGCGCGGTCTGAACGGACAATACGAAAGGAAGGTAGAGAAAAGGGTACACCCGGTTTCAGCCACGTTTCGCAAAAGGCTGCCACATGTATATTATAGTTACATAGGTGAAATGTGAGTTCTGGAAGCTTAGAATGTAAACTTCGGGCATTCCATTGCAATAAATTAAGCATTGTCGGAAATTAGAGTTTCTAAGGAATCGGAGATATGAGGAATGTCACAAGAATAATCGGTAATAAGCTTCCGAGCGTAATCTAGAATTTGATGCATTTGGGTTACCGACAAATGGAGCCCAAAGTCACGACTGAAACATTCTGAGAGTTGCATGGCAGGGGCCACGGGTAGTGGCTGAATATCCCTAGGAGAAGTGGAGGATCGGTCTCTCGGTAACATAGGGTTGCCGTCACCTCCAGTAGGGGAATATATAGCTGAATGAGAAACCGAGGGGCATCTACCCGATGGAGCGTATAAAACATCAGTGTAAGATTTTAAGAGTTTTGGAGAGCCATGCTGTATGTTATCTTTCTGCAATTCTTTAACTTTGCGCTTTTTTGATGTGGTTGAAGAGAGGTGAGATGGAGCATTAGAAGAGTAAATATGACCAGTCGGGGGCGTCACTGAGCACAAACTACTCAAAGCAGAGACGGCCACTCTTTCCGGTGTACTCAAAAACTCTTTGTGGAAAATGGGTTTGTTCTGTGTAATCCGTGGTATCTGTTTAGCCGCCTGTAAAAAGGTACAATTTTCAGAGAGCATCGGGCGTTGTATTTGTAGTTGGCGTATTCGTTCCGAACAGTTTGACTCATTGGCCTCATGCGGACCCCCGCAATGAATACAACGAGCCACTTCAGATGAGCATGCGGAGAGCAAATGGGCTTCACCACAACGCACACATCGGGCTTTGCTGCGGCAAACCGTTGAAGTATGTCCATATCGCACACAATTTGTACAGAACCGCAATGCCGGTAGATAAGGTTCCACAGGAAGAGAACAATAGTATAAATATATTTTGTCTGGAAGGGAGGAAGCACGCCAAGTAATTACAATTGATGCGGTCGGTAGGTATTGTACTATGCCGTCAATCACAACTTTCCTGTTTAACCGGCGGACTCGACTAACCGGAAAATGCCCATTGGCCTGTAATTCAGTCAAAATTTCAGATTCCGGGCAATCCTTATCTACCTGGCGGACAATGCCCTGCTTATAAAGTAGATTGAAGGGAATAAAGCCCTTCAAGTGGTGTATCACTAATAAAGGGGATTGTAACAAATTGTTTGCCTGATCGGCAGTATTAAAAGTAACTATAACCTTTCGGTTACCACTTGGCCGGATAGAGTGTATTCCCCGAAAGTCATTTGTATGTAATAGTTTACCTATTGCAACGAAATTTAATGACTTACGTTCTTCCTGTAAGGGAACAAGATGGACTTCATATCGACCCAAATCGGTGTCCAGATACCTATCTGTACTCAGCGTGGGCCCTGGTGGGTCCTTCGTAGGTTGCGGGCGATCCTTCTCCATTTTTAGAACCCCTCCTAAATAGTCGTCACAAATGGGGACTCAAAAAGAACACACACAAACTTGAACGCTATGAAATAAAAAAAAAAGTAATGTCCTCCTGCAAGTTAATGTAGCCAGCTGTCGACTGAGCTCTACTAAGCCTGAGAGGAAAGTGATATCCTTATTTCTTTTTTTTAATTAAAAGAAAAAATATATATTTTTCACCACGCTATCTAACGCACAAGATGGAGTCCCACTCGCCTTAGCAACGAATGTTGTTATTAGGTTGTTGTTGTTATTGTTGTTGTTGGGGTTTTTTGGACGCACTATCACACTCCTGGCAGGAGTAATCGATGTCTGCGTCGAATCGAAATATGTAGGAGAACTGAGAAAAACGTTGCATCACTAAAGGAGGATCGGAGCACAGATCATAGTTTCATTTTGCAGTTAACGAGATGGCGAAGTAGTACCCGTGGCAAATCGGTATCCGCACTATATACCAGGGAGGAAATATTCCATGGGCCATTTCCATAACGCTTGGCTAGTCTGCTGATAAATTGCGTAACTGGGAGTGCGTGTGAGGGGCAATTAAGAAAGATGTGGTTGATATCACCGTAGGCACCACAATCACAATTTGGAGAGGCTCTTTGGCGGATTTTAAATAGGTAGGCCGGTGTAACGGCGACTCCTAATCGGAGTTTTGAGATCAATGAGATTGCAGCTCTACTGAGAGTGGATTTCTTAAACCATGGGTAGCACTCCGTTAGGGGAGGTGCGTCGGGATAGTTAGAGAGGTGTGAAACCACGTGGTTATATATAAGCCGTGCAGCATCTCTCCAAGGGAGGGTTATCGGTTCCATCGGTGCGGGGAGATGAGCCGCCTCTCTAGCCAGGCGGTCTGCGGTTTCGTTGCCCGAAATATTTGCATGTCCCGGGACCCACAAGAATTGAATTGTATTGCTGCGGTTAAAGTGTTTTGAGATTTCTAGTCGACACATCACCTCCCACCAATCCATCCCCGGATGCATACTGGGTGAGCTGATGCTTCGGAGGGCACTCAAAGAGTCTGAACAAAACAGGATCGTGGAGTTGGAAATTCCAAGAGTAGATCGTAGAGCTTGGTAGAGGGCATAAATCTCAGCAAAATAATTGCAGAACCCCGCAGGGAGAGAAACTCGTGCCGACGTTAGTGTTGTCCAATTTATGAACGCCGCTCCCGCACCTGTTGTGGTAACGGAGCCGTCGGTATATAGGTGGAAAAATGGTTGAGTCATGGATGCCTTGTGTTGGGACATGAAGTGGTGGAACCGTTGTGGAGTAGACGGGTCCCCGCGATGCAGATCGGCAGTCAGAAGAGTCGCCTGTGGTTGGTGGACTAAGTAGTCCACTAAGTATATCGGTAGCCTGGGGAAACTGGGCATGCCCTCTAATTCTTGGCATTTCCGAAATACTATTAAGTAAACCAACGGATGGCGTGTGGAAGCAACTACTTGGTAAAGTGGTAAGCGTGTACTTAACAGGAGTTTCGCGTACAATGGCGTTTCTCGATATTGAAATAGTTTGGCTATAAATCGGACAGCAAGAACCACCTGCCTATGCAGAAGAGGCTGCATTCCCAGCTCCTTGAAAACCTTATTCATAGAAGGTTTGCCCCCTACCCCAAGTATGGCTTTGCCAATGCGGTATAGGACCGAGTCTATTTTCCTCTGCCACACCTTAGGAAGATGAGTAATGACTATCAAGCCGTAGTCTAATTTTGCCTGACATAAAGATAAGAAAATGTTGTATAGACTCTGGGGGTGTGCTCCCCAGCTACGGCCTTGCAAGTAGCGGAACAGGGTACTAGAAGCCAAGAGGGATGAGTGCAGGTGTATCGCCTGCGATTTCCAACTCAGGTTATGGTCCAGGTGTAACCCAAGAAATTTGACGGATCGAGCTAAAGGCAGCGGATTTTCCCCTATGGTCATATTAGCATGTAGCAGAGGTGGACCGCATTTAAAGAAAATCGATACGCACTTGTCAGGGTGAACCGTCAGGCCAAGGTCTTTGAGCTTGCCAAGAAGGAGGTCTAAATCGTCCTGAAGGGTGGTCGGAGAGTGACTCACAGTATGTAGAGGGGTTTGGGAATATAAGACTAAGTCGTCGGCATATAAAAGTAGTTGGCTATGCTTAAATGGTAATGTACTTAATGTGTGAATGTAAAGGATAAAAAGGAGAGGACTGAGGGACGTGCCCTGGGGGAGACCTTGGGAACAAAAACGTGGGGATTGTAACGTATAGCGAGGATGAAGGTAAATGCAGCGATTTGACAGGAGGTTGATAAAAAGTGTAAGTAGGGAAGATGGGAAGGCAAAGTGACGTAATCCTTGGATTAATGGGCCAACAGACACAGAATCATAGGCATGTAATATGTCTAAAAAGTGGGCTAAAACCCCTTGGTTCTGATGCCACGAGACTCGAACGTCGTGTGTAAGTTGTACCAGATTATGCGTAGTAGAGAAACTCTTACGAAAGCCATACTGTCCCTTTGGCCACAGACCAACGCGTTCAAGGTAGAAGGATAGCCGCGAGACCAATATTTGCTCTAACAGCTTGCGCAGTACGGAGGCGAGCACTATCGGTCTATAGTGTGCTGCTTCGTCGCCCGACTTGCCCGGTTTGAGGATAGGGATCACATAAAATGTGTTCCAACCTCCGGGAATCGTTCCTGTGGTCAGGATGTGCGAATAGCATTCTGTAAGTAGGTGTAGAAGTTTGCTTGGAAAATGACGAATCATGTCATAGGAAATACCGTCTGGACCCGGCGTGGAAGAGTGGTTGTGTCGTTGGAGAGCCATTTTTAGTTCCTCGATCGTCACTGCGGAAATCAACTCTCGTCTCCCAGGAATACACTCCACACAACTGTCAGTTGTGTCTTCCACCTCCGGTTTCTCGGCTGCGTAATCTGGGGTTACGGAGCATAAAAATTCCTGTTGTAGCTCAGGGTTATATTCTATGGGAGACATTGGTCCCCGAACACGCGACGTGAACCATCGAAGTTTACGCCATATCTCACAGGATGAGACGTGGGGTGCGAGGTTAGAACAGTAATTCCTCCATCCGAGGCGCTTCGCCTGTTGTAGAATCCGTCGAGTTTGGGCATATTGTCGTTGCGTGGCCAAGTAGAGGGATCTGGTAGGAGATTCTTTGTACTGTCGCAGGGCCTGGCGCCGTTTAGCTACTGCCGCAGAGCACTCCGGTGTCCACCACGGAGGCTTCGCAGTTCGTGTCAAGGCATACTGACGAGATTTGGGGTAGTATTTAGGGAGGGTAGTGTTTAGCGTGGCATCCAATAGGTCGAGGGGATTAGAGGCTAGTTGTGTGGAAGTGATTTGAAGAAAGGCACTATCCAGGTCCTGCGTGAATTGGTTCCAGTCTTGTATTTGCGGGCGTATTGGGATATGGCGAAGGTGTTGAGCCGGACCAAGCGGAGAAATTTGCAGTAGTATGGGCCTGTGGTCACTGCCGAGGCTGTCAAGATCCACCTTCCAAGTAGATTGTGGCCAGAGTGAGTCAGAGATAAACGTAAGATCGGGAGACGTCGGGCGTTGGGGAGGTGGCCCATAGCGCGTAGGGTCATCGGTATTCAGAAGCAGGAGACGGGAAGAAGCCAAGAAGTGTAGCATCCGGTGCGTGTGTGCACCGTCCCGTATCTGCTGTGGTGTGAGTCCGAGGTTAAAGTCGCCACATATGAGGGTTGGTAGATGGGGTTTAAGCAAAACGTGGGAGTTCCAAAAGGTTTGCGATATATGGTGTGCCGGAGCATTGTAAACCGTGAGGATCTGCAGTTGAGGAAGTTGTAACAGCACTGCTTGAAATTGTTCATCAAAACTAGATATTTTCTGGACGGAAAGAATAGTAAGGGAGGGATGAAGTAGGAGGAGTAGACCTCCCCCCTCCCGGTTACGATCGTGTCTAATAATCCGGTGAGGAGTCCAGCGAAATGTGTGGTGTGGCGCTAGCCAGGATTCTGAAATAAGTACCAAATCAACATATTTATTAGCCAGGTACTGTTGGAGTTCCGCCCGTTTAGAGCGGATGCTACGTGCGTTCCACTGGAGTATAGATAGTGGCTTGTCCATGGGGCAATTAGGAGGCATACTGAAGCGTCTGTGCCTGGATCAGGCCCGCGAGAATACGCCCTGCCTGTTCGACCCAGTTCGACGCTTCTGATTCCACTAAGAGACGTAGATCTTCGAGTTGTCGGCGAAATGCGAAACTGTCTACTAGTTGTGTTACAACGTGAGGTTTGTTGGCGGGAGCCTCCGCTTGGGATGTGAATGAGCTCAAAGGAGCACTCGGGGTTTGAGAAGCATATACAGGTTGAGAGGGGCCTGCCTGAGGTGGGCGACCAGAGGAGTGGGGGAATGCGCGCTTCGGAGGCGGCTCTTGAGCCAGGCGAACACGTTTGGAAGTGCTAAAGTATGGCGAGGTTTTTTCGGCGACAGGGGGCGGGGGGGCACCGGTCCTTCCTCCAGCCAGACGTTTCTGTTTAGTCAACGTTAGAGTCTGGGGTGTCGGCGTTGTCTCCCCGGGTCGTTCTGTACGTGGAGCATTTTCTCGCACTTTATCGGCAAACGAGGAAGACCCCCTAAGCATCGCCAGAGCTTCGTAGCGCGTGACCCGGAGCTCGGCGACACGTTTCAGGACTGCTTCCTCTCTAAGGCGGATAAGGCAAGTTTTTGCATTTGCCGGATGTGCAAGCTTGCAGTGTACACATCGTAGGTTATTTGATGTGCAAGATGAGGTGGTATGTGATTCGGCACACTTAAAGCATACTGTATTGGTACGACAAGCTTTAGCCGAATGTCCATATTTGGCACAGTTGTAACACTGCATCACGCGGCTGATATAAGGGGTAATTTTAAAAGAGCTGTAATATAGTCGGAAAGAACGAGGAAGGGTTTGACTTCGGAAAGTAATGACACAAGTCTGTGTAGGGTGGTATACAGTTTCACCCTGCGGGGTTACTTCTTTGCGCTTGAATCGGTAAACATGGTGAATGGGGGTATTAGATTCTGTATTTCCAAATTCCATAATCTCCTGCTCAGTAATGTCAGTGTCCACATTTCTTATAATACCCTTCGTCTCAATGTAATGTTGAGGAATGAAAGAGCGCATATTATTCTCAGAGTCGAAACCGGATAGCAAAAATGCATTCGCCTCGGAATACTTTTCAAAATAAATTTCAAATCGATTTGTTCCAGCTTTTTGTAATTTAGAGATATGATATTTCGCATATTTTTCAAAGAGAAGTTTACCGAGCTTCAATGGGTGTAGAGAAGCTACATCACCCTTACTACTTACCTTGTTATTAGGTTCATTTCATGGAACTCGTTGGTGACGTATGTATTGCCAACGCTGGAAAATTGAAATTAGCGAAAATTGAATGTTGCCAACCAACTTGTTAAGGTTATTTGTTGTTGTTATTTATTGTTTTGTAATTAAGTGATGTGACTTAAGTTCTTGTGCGGTGCGGTTGTGGTTTTAATCTGTTTGATATGACACAATGTTGGAGGACGATAATTAAAAAAAATGTAAATTCTAGCCTTAAGTCGGGCCCTATGTACCGGCGGCAGGACAATACTCGAATAAATAAACTTGAACTTTGAGAGGTAGAACTGGAAATTCAAAATTCGATGTCACTGGTTTGAGAATTCAATGTCATTCTGGCAGATTGTCATAGTAGCTTAATGGTTTCTGTTTAAAAATACCAATAATAAGTTTGTTGGCATAAATAAATAATAAACTTCCACTTGTTGCGCATTTTCACAGTTGACCACACTTATCAAAGGTACAACAATCCTTATTTCAGATTGTATAATACGGTAATTTTATTACACATTACGCAATAGTGCAACAATAATAATGAAGTAATTAATAATATTGAGGTTGTGTAATACAGTAATGTTATTACAGATTACACAGTATTAACAACAACAACAATATTAATAAATAAATAATAGTACATTGCTTTGGCATTTTGTGATGCGTGGTTGGCAGTTTTAGCGAGTTGTACAATGTTAAGTTGGCAACAGATATTTATGCCCTTCTGCGCCATCTTCTTCCGTTGTAGGTCAGTGACATAATAGAACTGTCAGTGAATCACGTGCCGAAGGTTCCTACAGTTTTACCCAACTTTACTCCTACCCAGGATTCGCTAACCTAAGTATTTCTGACGAAACAGCGTTTTTCGCACATACGCAATCATTGTTACAAGATCAAAAGATTAATGGTCTAAAGTTAATAGTTAAGCAATTTTATTACACACCCACGTAAACAAACAATACAATCCAACACACTTTTCTTATCTTATCTTTCTAGCCTACATTTTTTTAAATCACTATCAGTGTTGCCAATCCCTTTACTTTGAAAATCTGTAGATAGAGAAATTTGTATATTGGGTGTAAACATCTTTGTTGCACTCACATGACTTTCTTTACTCTTGTTCAAACCATGCTTACAAACGCTTATTTCTCATTCTAATCGAATGTAACATTTGCAGACATTATCGTATAGCAAATCTTCTTGTAGGTGCAAGGGGAATATCGTTTTACGCAATACTAAAATTATAGGGAGGTTGGGGGGGGGGGGACGCTTTGGGCGATACCGACCCAGATCCGCCACAGCAGACCCGCAGTGTGATGCTGGCTGCTTGGCGGGGCCTAGCGCCGGGATGAAGACATCTCAGCACTGGTTAGGGGGCTTCCGCGCATCTCGATGGGCCTGTCTGATAGTACCCCTTCGGTTCCTTCATTCATCCCTGCCTCCTGGGAGGGTGGTAGTCACAATAGACCTGTGTAGGTCGACGTGAGTGAGGTGTCCGCCTGCGTACTGTAACCCTTTTTCTAATAATTTAGGGGGTTACTTTCTTGCCGGTAGTATAGCTTACCTTGGCACAGTTTGAGTGCACACAATTTAGAATATTTCTTCACACTCCTAAAAGTAGTTGTTTCCTCTCGGCCAGTAAATGTTTTTGGATGACCCAGTTTGAGATGACAAATAGACTCATGTCCTCATTTACGTATCTATTATAGTATATTGCGTACTAAGAACTGTAAGTGATACTTATCAGCTCGAGAATGCATTTAAAGAATACGAGTCCCGCAGGGACGAGCTTTCCCAAACATTCGAGATCTGATAAGTAACTTACTGTTCGTGGTTAGTGAATTACTTTTTCCAATACTTGAAAAAAGTAATAATAAATAAAAACTACTTTTCCATGTTTCATTCGACATTAAGGAAAAAATGAATTCTTAATGTGAACAAATGAAAAGTTACATATAAATGATATGGTTATCCACTCCTTTGTTAATGACTTTACACCTCAAGGTATACTGAAGAAATAAGAAGAATTGAATCGTTTCTTAATGTTAACATGTCCAATGATTAGACGTTTAATATTTCGATCATATAATTCATACATTTGTATATTTTGCCAAGGAACTTATTTATAGGTTACTATGCTTTTGGGTGCTACGTGATTTTCTACTGGTACCCTAAGTATTAATGGCCAGTTTTAGCCTTTTTGCCATGGAAACTGATAAATGAATTGTCAATTTAGCTAGCACTGCCAAATGTGTGTTAACAATGATTATCTTACATATTAAGTATTGCAGAAGTTATATTTCCAACTGTACTTTTCTTCACTTATAACATATCGACAATCATTCTGTAAATCTTGCCTTTTTCGTAGTGGAGGATCATTCGTCTTTGCTCAAATTTCGTATTCTTACCTCTATGTCAATCTGGGTGGCTCAGCTGGTTAGACGGTAGCCTACTGATTTCAGGATCGTAGGTTCAAATCTGGCCCACACCGATGGTTTTTAAGTGTGCTTAAAAACGACAGCTCCGTGTCAGTAGATTTACTGGCATGTTAAAGAACTCCTGTGGGAAAAAATTTCGGTACACCGGCGACGCTGACGTGTTCCCGGCAATTGACAGCGTCGTTAAACAGCAAAATAATTTTTTAAGTTACCTCTGTGCCCCATTTCGCCTAACTGTACTATTTGTTTTGATTACACGGGTAAGCCTATTTACTACCCATATCTAGACCTATTGTGCTTCCCCCCGGTGAGGATGTGAAACTAGTAGGGCGTACAGAAAGAAGTGCAATATTCATTTTGCCTAAAATTATGTGAATATTTGAACATACAACTGTTATAGTTTATACAATACGTATGACAAGTATAAATCTAATTTCCGAGATACTGGGTTTATAAAAACATGATGTTCAGTTTCAGGTTTTTGTTATACAGCTAAAATAGAAGGGATACTATTGAGTCTCCCAATAACTTTTTATTCTGTACATAGAACAGGTTCGTTCAGAGCCCAAAATTTTGCGGTGATGCGTATGCCGAAATTTAATAAAGACATTGTAACAGTTCAACTTACGAAACGAAATCTGTTCACGTTACTAACACAGTGAAGTGTTATACTAGAAGGTTTAGTGTACTCCTTTCCACGTGGTTCAAGTGTTGAGGAAATATAACTTTTGAGATTGTAACGGCTAAAAATCCTCCACTCCTGTTTAGAAAGAAATACGGAAAGTGGAGAGAAAACAACTACATTAAATGTTTTTAACAAATTCTGTGAAAAATATGCACTTTCACTAAAAAAGAATGTGATCGGCTATAGTTTATTACTAACTGAACATCTCTTTTGTAATGCAAGAGACCAGAGGAGGTTCTAGTCGAACGGGGCTTGCTCCGCTCGTGTGTCGTGCCGTTACACGGCTTTACCTGCGAGATGTAGTTGAGTGGAGGTTCTACTAGGGAATCAACTGGGAATGTGTTTTTTTGTTATCCTGTTTGGGATAGTTGCTTGGGACTGATTGGTCCGGGGACGGATTGTGCCCGTCCACTGACTGACCGCTTTCAGCCAATCAGGTGGCCGCGCTGATCTCCCACAAGGTTCAGGCCAGCAGTCATGCCCTGAAAGGTTAACTGATTGATGTTCTCCGTTTTGGTTACGGTTTCTGTCGCTTTTCCCATCTCCAGGCTATCCAAGTGGGCCTAATATGTCCCTCGGCAGTCCGAAGGTTGTAGTCGGCGCGGCTGTCTCTGGTCATATCTTCCCAGAGGGTCTACCAGCGGATTGGGATGGGTCTGAAGTTTGTTATGCATTGATCGAGCGCGCGTTATCACGTCGATAATGTACGGGATGCTGGAATGTTCATTTAGGATATGAGCAGGAAATCTCCAGCCAGTGTCTTAGATCCTCCGTAATGCCTGGTTCTGCAACGTCTGGATTTCGATGTAGGTGGAATTTGCCATCGTTCCCCAGATCTCACATCCGTACAGAACCAGGGGCGGGATAATCGAACGGTACAGCTATAGTTTCAGGCAGAGACACATGGTTTTGGAACTAAGGATGGGATATAACTGCCGGAGAGCTGCATGCCCTGGTAGCACCTTGCTCCTGACGTGATGTCTGTACGTAAGCCTTCGGTCCAGCATAACCCCGAGATACTTCGCCATGTTCACCCATTGTAAAGCAATATTCACTGCTCAGATTGTTTGTACTGCATTTTATTTCTGTTGTATTTTCGAACATACACCGATTATTACTTTAACTCGTTGACTCATGTAAATTTAAAGCCAAGGTGGTACACTGATATTAGTCATTAAATTAATGAGTTCTAAAACCTAAAATTAAGAGCAGTTTAATTCAGTGCCTGTAATCACACATGGCAGTTGATAGGTAGAGCTACGAAGCTATTCCGGTACCACCTATATTTGCCTACTCTTATAAGTTTAAAATGTAAGGCAAAATATAATAAACCCATAAACCATTCATTATGTTTAAAGTTAGTGATCCCCAAGCTGTCGAATGTATCTTACTCGCATGTTGTTTGGAGCAATTTCCTCTGAAGGGTACTTAGTTCCCATCATTCCTCCACTGGGTGCCGTTATGTGGCCGGCGGAGTGTGTAATTAAGGAATAAAGTTGCTTCCGACCTTGTAGGCCGTGGTTGACGAATAGGAATTGTTCCTGACGCTTCGCTCAAATCTGCGTTAAACATCATCGGAGGACCCAACGATGACCCCACTCACATTTGGTTCTGAGATGATGCTCAACGCAGATTTGAGCGAAACGTCAGAAACAATTCCTAGTCGTCGACCACGGCCTAAAGCCCAGAAGAAACTATTCCAAATGGATGCCGGCCGTGAAAACCTAAGCACACACATATGAATAATTAAGGTTAAACTAATGGAGCAGCTCTCACCTAAGTTCATCCTCTAGTCATTATGGAGCTCCTGCGGCTTCCTGAAGTGGCAGAAGTTGTTCACAAATGCATCATGCATAGTCAAAACATATGGGGGATCGAATAAACCTCCAATCACTGGGTGAAATAATCCATAGCCTACGATAATTACGGGGGCATACGGTAATTTTAATGTTTGTACACATGCTTGCCAACCCGTGCGATAAATTGAATCTATGATAATTCGATACCGGCGCAATATCATTTTCACTGGTTTGTCACACCAGTGAAATGAAACTAATTACAAATAGCGACACCACGTTTGCCCTGATGGCCTCTTCCACCACTCTAAGGCAGCCGTTTCTTACCCTAGTAAGCCTCCTAGCTTTATCCTCTGAAGCCGAAATTGTGAACGCCTTAATTACGGACATAATACTGTATCACATGGCGGAATTAAATAATCAGAAAATGTTAAAATCGTTACATGTATAAAAGCTACACAATCTGGGAGATTAGTTGTGACTAAAATTGTCAAAAGGCACGAAAAGGTACAGACAAGTCATTAGGGGCGAGCTTCAGGTAGTCCAGCGAGACCTGGTAAGACCAGTTTTCCTGGAAATCGCTCAGCTTCGGTGTGAGCCGGAAAACAGGGGATGGTCGTTTCTTCGAAACCCTGTTGCTAATTAGGAAGTGAAAGGTATAGAGAGCGTCATAACGCACGGAGACTTACCTGCGAGAACCCGGAGAGAAAGGGTCGTTTAGAGTTGCCCTCCAGAACCCAACGCGGCAGTACAGTGGCCCTCCAGAATCCGACTGGGCAGTACACGTGCCGCCCATACCGCCGAGTGAGCATTTCAGCTACGGGACTTTTATTCCGGATCCTCAACTGTGAGGACACATTATAGTTAATAACAATCTTCGGTCTTAGTAAAGACACAGTAACGACTCAACCTACTTAATAACGATCGGCAAATCTCACGCTTTCTTATTTTGGGGAGAATAAAAGTGTTTCAACGAAGTTCTGGTTTGATTCGCAAACACTCACGCATACCCTGAGGTTAAGATCACATGCCAGAGCAGCCGGAGCAGAAGACACCGGAAAGCAGCAGTCGGAGTAGGAGAGTGGAACGGAGGAGAGACGATTCCATGTTGTTGTTGTTGTAGTGTTTAACGCCCGCTTTTACTACTACGGCACCGCAGGCGGTGACACTGATGATACATGAAGATGGAGCACCGGTGGAATGAGATGGCGGGGGAAACCGGAGTACCCGGAGAAAACCCGCCCTGACGCCGCTTCGTCCACCACGAATACCACATGCGGGTCCCTGGGATCGAACCCGGGCCGCCTAGGTGGTAGGCGAGCGCGCTAACCGCTCGGCCACGGCGCCGCCAGATACGATTCCACATCACCTCTTATTGCTAGTATGGCCAGATCTGGCAATCTCAATGAAAAAGGCACTGTTCAGAAAATTGATTATCAATGGAGAAAACTCGAAATAAGTGATATTCCGTGTGAATTTAAGAACATGCCTGAACCTGGCAGTTTCTGGAGCGCTGTTAAACACATGTCACCCTGGTGGAAATACTGATTTCAAAGAACTAGCAGCCTTTGCATTATCAGTGATTTCGTTGCCCCACAAAAGCGCTTCCTGTGAAAGAGTTTTTTGTAAACTGGGTTTAATAAAAACCAAAGTTAGAAACAGATTGGCACTAGATATGACAAATGAACTTATCCTGTTGTCTCAGCTTATGAAAGAATGTGGTAGATCCGTAAACCTGCAAGTCACCAAGATGTTAAGGTTTATCTCTACAACAAAGCTGTATAATGCTACAACGGTTGAGGTAGATGAACTTTCAGACGAATGGTGCGAGAAACATAAGTGCTGAAGTTGTAGGTAATACTGGTTGAGGTCATCAATCTTGTAAGTGGATACCATAAACACCAATACATTTTCATAAGTGTTATACTGACATTTTTATTGTAGCATTTGGTTTATGATGTACGATAATTTTACTTTTAAATGTTGGCAACCCTGGGTGCTTCCTGCATGGGTTTCCTCGAGAACTTCCTTTACCTTAATCCTCAGAAGCATCACCTGTTTTACCTTGATTTTCACTTTTATAGATTTCTAAATCCACTTCAGTTTGTTATTTGCTACCAGGGAGTTTCACTGCGTTCATTAGTCCTTATAGGCCAGTCTTTTAAAGTACAATTTGCCCACACTGGTTACCAGATTCATCATCCTTCAGGATCGGCCCCTATCTCGATAATTCACGCACCTTAGGATCTCCTCGTCCCAAACAACTGCAGGTTGCACCGAGCCTGGTTGTAGGCTGCAGCACTCTCCTTCGTTGTTGATCCAGGCACTGATACAGTGTATCATCCTATCATCCTCTTTATTTTCTTTAGTCTGCTCATCCAGCCATTTTCTCTGACTCATCTACATCAGGCATTGGCAAACATGTACTCAATGAGGCCTCGCAACTATGACATGTCAGGGGCAGCGCTTACTCTGTCTCCCCCTCCCTCGCAGCCTTAACTGGCACTGCATACACACCGATCACGGGCGAACTGTCCTGTCGTATATACCTGCACTTCTAAACATGTCTGTCAAAGTGTAATTAAACACTGAGACTTAAAGATAAATTTCTTTATTTATAACTTTGAAAAATATTAGTTTATCTTGAAGTTTTAGTATATTCATAGAATTAGAGTGCATCTAATTATTCCTGGTCTATTAAATTTGATATATAGAATAGCACTTTGATGATTTCTTCTCTCATCATGTAAGGAACGTAAGGTGTTTGTTGTGCTCTAAAGTTCAAAATGACACTCATCAATGGAACATCAAGCGACATTGTGATACATGTCATAAGATCACCATACAATTATAGACAAGCATGTATTCATAAATTTACACCATGATTTAAAGTAGCATAACACTGACGTAGTGTCCTTTATTCATTTTTTTTTTTTTTCGGGTTTGGATTGACTAACCAACTGCAACAGCTCAAAGAGCAATATTCAGATAATACACCTAATATTAATTCAAATATTATAACTGATAGACAACTTCATTACAGCTATGCTGTTGCAGTGGAGATTGCTCAGTCACAGGTGTTTTAGTGATGGGAGATTTCATAAAAAGTGTGAGAGTAAAGTTGCCAACATAATTTGTCCTGAACAATATGATATTTTTAATAATATTGTATAATCACCACGAACCATACAGAGAAGGATACATAAAATAGCAGAAAAAAGACTACAAACCGAGGTCAATAAATTTATAGCCGTTTCTCTCGCGTTGGATGACAGCACTGGCAACGTTGACACAGCACAATTGGTCATTTTCACTCGTGGAGTTACTAACAACCTCTCGATACAAGAATATATGCTTCAAGTCATTCCACTTAGGCTTGGCACCTTCTATGGATAACCGAGACCTGAAGCTGTGACACAGAATACACATGTTCCACATAATTGTTTAAACTGTCGTAGGTCACAGGGTAAGCGCAGGGCTCAGCTTCAGTTTTAGAATATTGAGGCAAATGACAGGTCAATCTGTTTTTATCACTTTATTTCTTCTTTAATTAACACGCAACTGTTAATGCCCTGCTAACCAGTATTTACTGTACTGCTTGCAATTCACAGCTGTTCCCTATCACCAAATAACTACTGACTGCTCACTCCACTGCATAAGCCAGTCTGAAAAATATGTAGTCCCTGAATTACAGCAGAATTTTCTGGAAATTGAAAGATCTCAGCTCGAACCATAAACAAAGCTTCTAGAAATGTATGGAAGTGTACTAACTCCTTTGCAACTCAGCTGATTGTTGAACTTAAACCTCATTTAACATCTGAGTTAATCACTGGCACTGTATATTTTTTGAGGGGAGTGGCAGGATTTTGCAATAAAGTTGGTATTAATAAAATATTCAATCTGATAATAAAATGAAAGATATGAACTCACAGTAGTTTCGCAATTGCCTTAAAATTATACAGAGTGGAAGGGAAGCGATTACATTCCTTCTAATATGTGCTTCATAGAAGCATTACAAACAAAAACGTCTAATGGCATTTTGTTCTTTGATCAGAGAATTTCGAAAAAATAAATGGTTTTTGATCCAACTTGAATGTGTAATTCCACAGGAATGTACAAAGATAACAGTTTGTAACTTGTAAGATGTGTAGAGTAACTTATTTCTGACATACCTTCAGTAGTAATTATGCGACATCACATAGGGTTTCGAAATAATTAATCACTTAAAAGATGTGAAGAAATACTTCAAGTAGCTTTTTCACATTTGCAGTAAGTGGACAACATAGCGTTGAGGTTGGTCAGGGAATTGACCTGGTTTGTGAATGTAAACACGACTGCCACTTTCGCTTTAATGTTTTGGAAGCTAATGCTTGTGATTGGCCTACACTGGCGCAGCAAACACAGGACACGGCGGGGTATTTGTTTGTGTTCTTAAGAAGCACCGATACTGTGTGCGCTTAAGTACTGAGCTAGGGAAAGTGACACCCATATAATGTGCAGTGTTGCCAGCTTCTTTTCAAGAAAACTAAAATATCTCCATAGGAAATGGTCAGAGACAAAAACGTAAGCACAAAGTGTGTTCCAAATATTGAGATCTATCACTGGTTTAAATTAATGTAACGACTTCCCTTCCACCCGGTATACTAGGTGACAGACCCTAGAGGCGTATCAGAAAGAATGTGAAACTACACAGTTGTTTATTCAGCTTATCACACATGCAAAGTGAGTTAGTAAGTGTACACTCTGTCCAAATGCAATCATGTCTTTAGGACAGCACTGTGTCATATTTGGCAAGCAGGAGAGATCATCATTTGTGTTGCATTACTGAAGCACTCTGACAGCCAAGATCAATACGTCGGGTCGCTTTGCCAGGTGGTAAATGGTTCATTAGTTTAAAGTTTGAAGACAAATAATGCCAGGTCTGCTGGGTCTTGCACTGCTGTCTCAGTACCTACATTCCTGATACGAGTGTTTGAGGTTGTCAACACATGGACTTGTGAACATGAGCTCTGTGGTTCAAATCCCACAAGGATCTCCCTCTCTCACAGATGTTTTCCAGGGTTTCCTCAGTCCTCCACTAGTAAATGCTGGGGAGGTATCCTAACATATGAACATAACAGAACATAAAAAATGTCCAGTCGGTGTCGACTCGTGGTGATTACTCCACAGAAACATCAAAAAATTCATGTCAGACTGACGAAACGAACAATTGTGAAGCTAATGCCCCTGTATTAGAGATTAGCAAATAATCAACTCTTGAAAAGACGTGAAAGGGGGCAGACATAGAACACAAATCTAAGTTTTCACTCTCGTATTTGACACAAATGCACCAAACAAATATTTTGTTTCCGAAGCAAAAGTAGATATAAAAGATGCAAATGCTGTGGATGAATTCAATATGCTTGCCAGAAAATGAAAATGGGAATTTATGCAAGAATAATTTGTGACAGCACCCACAGGATAAACAGAAAAGCATGATAGAAAAAGCAAACTGATGTGGTAATGAATAAGGAGGAAAAAAGTATTGCAAGAAAGAAGAGGTCAAGAAAGGAGATGTGTATGGTACTGGGAAGCTTAAGTTTTGAAACAGGTATTACACCTGAATGCACGTTTTAAGTTTTTCTTGATATTAGGTTTTTCAACATTCAAAATGCTCCAGTGCACCAGTTTTGGTTTAATTAGCTTAGAAATTTGTAAACATTTAGGAAAATGTCATTTCTTTAGTAAGTGTTACGCATTTTCAAATATATTGAAAATTACTAAAAAATTGATTAAAAACTAAAAAACATTTAATATTCCAAAGAATTAAGCATAGATAAACACTCTTTTTTTATTGTTTAATAGTGTGTACATTATTACAAATAATACAAATTATTTGAGAGGGAGAATTAGAACTGAAAAATTCAATGCCACAGCTGGATATGAACCACAGATCCCCCACTTACCAGGCGGCTGTTCCAACCAGTATGTTTGTTGGCATAAATAAATAATAGTTATTATTCACACATACTGCAACGCCAACCGTGCGGTGCTCATGAAAGGATGGCCAGGGTCAACCATCTTACATCACATACCAGGCCAGCGAGCAAACAAACGCTGCCCCACACCACTCACGGAGAGCAAACACGTGACAACAATCAGAGCAGCAGAACAGAGCAGTTTTCTAGATTGTTCATAAATCATTTGGCTGCTGGAAAGTTCCAGAAAAAGGAAGTTTGAAAAAAATCTGGCTGCGCCATCACTGGTATAAAAGCTTGTAGGGCACATGAGAAGGGTTCAGTCAATCAATTTAAGTTTTAGTGTGTGTGTGTGTGTGTGTGTTAGTGTTTAGTATGGAGTGAGACAGCTGTATGTGCACAGTTGTGAGAGAAGTGTTGCATCGAAAGGACAATAGTGAAGCAGTTTAATGAGTGATTATATTATCAGAGCTAGCTTTTGAGACACAGAGAGAACTGAAGGACAGAAAATTGTGTGTTAAGGTTACAAGAAGAAAGCAGTTATGAGTTGTAATATCATTGAGGACTGCAGACTGCGTTAACATCAGTAAAAGAGAACTGTGGTGTAGTGCACTCAGTTGAAAGAAGATAAAGTGAAAACAGTAACTGGACTCAACTTGTCATTTTTTTCACAATATGTTATAATTCACAAGAAAAAACATCAATGCAAAACCTAAAATAATCATGCACATGTAACATTTTGAAACATGTTATAGGCACAATCTGCATAAAATATCCTGTAAAATGGAAATTTATTAATGAAATTACTCCAAATTTTGTAGTTACTTTAATTTTAACTAGGCCAATTAACCTACCAAGTTCTATGCAAATTGCAAAAGTTTAAAAATTCAGTAGACTTCCTTACTCAACTGAAACCAACATTGCAAGATCATTGCTTTTGTTTAACATTTGAACTCTGCATCTGAAATAAATGTAAAGTTTTTCAATATCTTGAGAGGTAGAATCAGAACTGGAAAATTCAATGCCACAGCTGGGATTAGAACCACAAACCCTCCGTTTACCAGGCAGGTGCCCTAACCATTAAGCTACTGTGACAACCTGCCAGAATGACACTGAATTCTCAAACCATTCGTATTTCTCCTGGTTAACCACAAAGGCAGTCTCACATCAGAGACAAATTACCCCAATGGTGACTTATTTTGTAAGTACTTTATGTCCCAGTATTAAATAACCTTCAGATGGTAATTATTATTCATTTATACCAATAACTCAGTGGCCATGATAACTCAGTGGATGCAGAAGTCGGACAGTAACTGGTAGATCTGTGGTTCAAATCCCGGTCATGGCATTGAGTTTTTCAGTCCCACTCTACCCTTTCCAATCTCTTATCACACTTTTCATGTACAAACCGTATTCATTCATGAATTAAACTTGTTGTTGGTTAATGCTGAATTTCTGACAATGAAGTCATTAGTCCTCTTGCTCTCCAATATTTCTCACTGAAGGATGGGGCACTAGAAGAGGCTGGGCGTGTTTGAAGGTGGTCTTGGTCCATTTCCTCTTGCAGATCACACAGAGGACAGAATGGTGAAGAATATATCCCAATTCTGCTCAATCATGTCCTGTAATCAACCTGAAGGTTGCTCATGAATTTAACTATGCCTTTTCAAATAATCTGGTCTATGATAGCTCTTATCACACCTGTCACATTTAAACTGTATTCCCTCATGAGTTAAACTATGTGTTCTCAAACTTGATGATGTAGCGTAGCCCTTATCACACTTCTCACATTTAAACCATACTCCCTCATGAGTTAAACTATGTGTTCTCAAACTTGATGATGTAGTAAAGCTCTTATCACACCTGTCACATTTAAACCGTATTCCCTCATGAGTTAAACTATGTGTTCTCAAATTTGATGATGTAGTAAAGCTCTTATCACACCTGTCACATTTAAACCGTATTTACTCATGAGTTAAACTATGTGTTCTCAAATTTGATGATGTAGTAAAGCTCTTATCACACCTGTCACATTTAAACCGTATTTACTCATGAGTTAAACTATGTGTTCTCAAATTTGATGATGTAGTAAAGCTCTTATCACACCTGTCACATTTAAACCGTATTTACTCATGAGTTAAACTATGTGTTCTCAAATTTGATGATGTAGTAAAGCTCTTATCACACCTGTCACATTTAAACCGTATTTACTCATGAGTTAAACTATGTGTTCTCAAATTTGATGATGTAGTAAAGCTCTTATCACACCTGTCACATTTAAACCGTATTCCCTCATGAGTTAAACTATGTGTTCTCAAATTTGATGATGTAGTAAAGCTCTTATCACACCTGTCACATTTAAACCGTATTCCCTCATGAGTTAAACTATGTGTTCTCAAATTTGATGATGTAGTAAAGCTCTTATCACACCTGTCACATTTAAACCGTATTCCCTCATGAGTTAAACTATGTGTTCTCAAATTTGATGATGTAGTAAAGCTCTTATCACACCTGTCACATTTAAACCGTATTCCCTCATGAGTTAAACTATGTCTTCTCAAACTTGATGATGCAGCATAGCCCTTATCACACTTCTCACATTTAAACCACACTCCCTCATGAGTTAAACTATGTGTTCTCAAAGTTGATGGCATAGTAAAGCTCTTAGCACACCTGTCACATTTAAACCGTATTCCCTCATGAGTTAAACTATGTGCTCTCAAACCTGATGGTGTAGCAAAGCTCTTATCACACCTGTCACATTTAAACCGTATTCCCTCATGAGTGAAACTATGTGCTCTCAAACCTGATGATGTAGTAAAGCTTTTATCACACTTCTCACATATGAACCGTATTTCCTCATGAGTTAAACTATGTTCTCTCAAACTTGATGATGTAGTAAAGCTCTTATCACACTTATTACATTTAATCCGTTTTCCCTCATGAACTGAAATATTATGCCTCTTCAAAGTTGATTCCATAGCGAAGTCCTTATTACAAATGCTGCATTTGTATCGACTTTTATCGTGAGTTAAACTATGGCGTTTGAAAGAATGTAGACCATGAAAGATCTTGTTACAAATCCTGCATATGTGTGGCTTTTTGCGCTTATGCCTGTTTAAAGAATAAGCATCATGAAAACCCTCGCTGCAAATGTTACACCTGTATTTCTTTCTGTGTTCGTGAAGTTCAATGTGAGTTTGTAAAGAAGATGCTGCACTAAAGCACATGCTGTAGAATTCACCCCTGTGTGATATTCTGGTATTCTCAGCCTCTCCATTATCAACTGTGAAAGCTGCACTTGTGTTGACATGATGAAGGTTGCTACTTTCTTCCAGTTTTAAGCAGCTTTCATCCAATTCTGCTGTTATGATGTCAGATTCATAGTTCCTCATAGACCCCATATCCAGTCTGAAATAGAAATATGTGCAGTAGTGAGGCATAGGGAGTAGGAAAACCTAAACAATACAATTTATTTAAAGATAAATAAAGATGAAAATAGTAACATGTATAAACAATTTAAAGTCCTTTTAAATATTGGTGCAGTTTTTATAAAAGATAGACAACACATATCAGCGTGAATATAACAGCAGGAATAATGTTTTTACTGAAAGGTGGAAAGTTTGTTATAGCAGACGCTACTCTTATCTACGGGGTCGATGGATACAGAATGGAATGCACGAATCAACGTTCCTTTTATCACAACATATTTATTCGTTCATTTACACTTTCAGCACTGTGCCAATTAGTTAACAACTTTCAAAATTCGATAGAATCTACACTGGTTAAAAGTTTGGGTGTAATTTACATGTTCACACGCTATCAACAATTATACATCCTTTCACCTTGAGCATACAGACGCTAATGATAAACTAGTCCTTTGGCGTCGGTATGACGCAACACCGCCATTCTTTTGTATTCATCCGCGCAACAGTTCTCATTGGTTGAACTCAAAGTGACGAGAAAACATTGTTTATCTTGAAAAAAATAAGTCCCTAATACACCCAAATTAAAAGAATTAGAAATTTACACACTCTTACAAAAATATTTACATGAACAATTTTCTATTGATCAATATTCTGTCTCATATGCCCCTTGTTTTGTTTTTCAAGTTGTCACCTTATTTACAATCTTGAAACACAATACAATACTTCTCCCTACTCCTATGATTCAATCACTTTGTACAATTTTTTTTTTTTTTTTTTTTTTTTATTCTTCTTCACTGTTTGTCTTTGTCCTTCGTTTTGACATGATACAGCATGTCTTTATAAATTTCACATATTCGATTACTACACAATGCATTCAGTTATTATACAATACATATCCAGTTATTGTACAACACATTTAGTTATTACACAATATGTCCAATTATTATACAATATATATTCAGTCATTGTACAATATACCCAGTTATCATATCACATATGTTGTTATTATACAATACACCTTCAGTCATTATACAATACATATTCAGTTATTGTACAACACATTTGATTACTACACAACATGTCCAATTATTACACAATACATATTCAGTTATTGTACAATATATCCTGCTATCATACCACATATGTTCTGTTATTATGCAATATATATTCAGTTATTACACAATACACATTCAGTTTTTGCATAATGCATTTAGTTATTACTCCACATATTCAGTTATTACACAATATATCCAGTTATCATACAATACATATTCAGTTATTGTACAACACATATTCAGTTCTTATACAACACATACTCAGTTATTGTACATTTGACATTGACACAAATATAATTTAAGTGTTTCATGTGGTTTTTGACTTGTATTCATTGCTATGAGGAGAGAAAAACAGGATACAAATTTTGAGCTAATGATTATGATCATGTTTATGGCAATATTTTATTCAGTTCTTTGCCTTCTTTGTCTTATAAGCTTATTATGTATAGGCAGGTTGTTGAGTCGGTTCTTAAACTCTGATGTTACTAATGGTACTAATTTTCTTGATTGGGTTATTATTCATTGTTGTTTGGTTCAACGTTTCTTCGAGCTTAGCATTGGCTATATTCATCCTAATTCATGGGCATTGTTTTTCTGGTTATGGTTTTCCTCATTTCACTAATTGTCATTTCTTTGTCTCTTATTTCTATAAGAGAAAACTTCTATACTTACAATTATTCTGTAATTGTATTATTTTTCTTCTCAATTTACCCTCGACATCTTTGTGTCGAAATATTATATCTTTTTCATCATAATTGATTCATTTTTATTTTTGTCCCTGACATCCTTATGTCAAAAACATATTATCTTCCGTCGCTATAATTCATTTATTTAATGACAATCAGTGTCCTCGTCTGTTTTTGTTGACAATGCTCTTTGTGGTCGATATAGCCAATGACTATGTTGATTTTCTTCCTTGTTGTAATCCTAATCTGAACACAATTTTCTATAAGTAACCCATTAAAAATTGTTATCTTCTTTCATCTCTACTACTCCTACCTTACACATTCGTTGGCAAAGACTATTTGGTCCTTTCTTTGTATGGCTTCAATTTGTTTTTATGGTATCTTCCTACCAACTTGCCATTTGTATTCTGTAGCTCATATGTGTGGTCACCCAGCTGTTTTGTTATGACCAGTGGTTCCATCTTTCTCTCTGTGTAGCCATCATGGTGTCGATGTCAATTGTAAGTTGCTGAGATTTTGTTGTTTGTCATCTAGCCAGTTGGAACGAACTTAGTTGTTGTAATTTCCCTGAGTGTTGGTGGTGGTTGTTGTTTCTGTATTCTGTGCAGTGTCTGCCCTATCTGGCACATTTTCATCTACTTCCTGCTGTCTTATGTTGTTAGTGTACCATTGATCTCTGCCCCTTTGGCGTGAACCTCTGTCATATGACGGTCTGTGGTTGTTCAAGTGTTCCCTACTGAATCGTATGTGATTCACTTGATGGGTATGGTCTCCTGGTCTTCCACGATCATATGTATATGTTCTGTATCTCGATTCACCATTCGGTATTGTGTCGTGGTACCGCTGTCTTGTGTTCTCCATCCTCTCGCCATGATTATGTGGTTGTGGGAAATGGTGTGCCCCTCTCCCCCTTTCATGGGTACTCCTAGTATTTCTATGTTCTCCCTCACTCTGGTTGTTCGTAGTCGTGTTTCGGTTTAGGATGGGTGAGTTTGGGTGACCGTTCCTATGTCTATGCTCAACCATTTTGTGTTTCGAAGGCTGTCAGCAATTCTATCATATCTGCAAAATCTACTGGCCTCGCAACAATTAATCCTGTTCTCACTGTGTCTGGGAAATGCCTTGTTATGCTGGCAATTAGTTCTGCCTCCGACAAGTTGGGGTCTAATAGCTTTCCTTTGTTGGCTACTTTCATAAAATAATCGACTAACGACAACCCTTTGGTTGGATCGTATCTACCTGTCGCTAGCTCTACCCTAGTTTGGTTTTGTTTAGCTGGGCCCCAATACCTTGATAGGAATAAATTTCTGAATGAGCTATACGACTCATGACCAGCTAGTGTTAACCTGAGCCATTCTAATGCCTTGTTTTTTAAGCTTTTCTTAACTATCATCATTCTAAGCTCGTTTGGTATCCTTTTCACTTTAAAATATTCTTCCATCTCTTTAACAAAGAGTTTTGGATCGTCTCCCTTCTCCTCGTCAAATGTAGGTGGTGTGATTTCATGTAATATGCTGTTGGTGTAACATGTGTTGTGTGTCGTGTCATTGTTTGGTTGTGAACCTCTTTCTCTGTATGGTGAGTCAACATTTTGTACATTACTCAAGTAACTCTCATCTTGTACATTACTTACATCTAAATCATCTTGTCTTTGTAATGCCTTCACAACATCATTTACATTAGCCAAACTTTCTTTCCCTTTTTTCATTTCTTCACAAACTGATTTTAAATCATTCTTTATTTCTAAGTGGCTTTGTTTCATATCATTTATAGCATCCTGTTGTGAAAGCATCACATCATTCATTGTCTTAATTTTAGGAATTACAATTTGTTCTACAGTTTCATTAATAATGTCTTTCTTTACTACCTCAATCTCTTTCCTTAATTCCTCAGTTATTTCTGCTTTTACATTTGTTATCTTACAGGCTACACTTGTATTACATTCTGTTATTTCATCCCTACATCTAGCAATTTCTCCTTCTAACACAATTTTATTCTCTCTCATCTCTGATTCTATCTTTCCCATCCTATCTCCTACAATTTCTATCCTAGCTTCTAAGGCTTCCTTTGTTTCATTTAAGTTTTTATGTACTAATTTTAAATTAGTTTCCATTACTTTCATATTTTCTTTACACTCCTGTCTTCCTAATTCTATTTTCTGTTCTAAGTTCTGTCTATCTAATTCCATTTTCTGTTCTAAGTCTTTTCTCACTTCCTCCATTTTCTGACCTATCTCTTCCTTATTCTGTTCCAGTTTCTGACCTAATTCTTTTTTATTATTTTCCAAGTCCTCTCTCACTCCCTCTATCTTCTGACCTATACTCTGACCTAAACTTTGTTCTATGTCTTGTTTCAATTCTATGTTATTTTGTTCCATTTTCTAACCTAATTCTACCTTGTTTTGTTCCAGTTTCTGTTCTAGTCTTTCAAACATCATCATCATTAACCTTTGGTCTTTGTTTATTTCCACCTGTTCCTCACCCTCTAATCCTATCTGATAACTAGGCCTATCTGCCCCTTCCCCCACTCCTGTTTCTATCTCTTTTCGCGACATTTTAATTCCTTTATCCAATTCACTTAATGTTGAAAGTCCCAATATTTTGCCACTTCTCAGTAGCATATGCAATGGAAATAAAATGTATGTAAAAACAAAAAATTTTGATCCTACTTTCTTTTCTGTTGGTTCTTCGTCCAGTTATTTACGTCTCCTGGGTAGTTGGCTTCGCTAGATGATCTCCGGTGTTTTTCCCACGTTGATTCTCCGTGTATCGATGTTTTGTTGATATCAGACGATGGTCTAATGGCGTCTTTCTCCTGCGCGATGAGATGGCGTCATTCGATGTTAACACTTTGCTCTCGTAATTTTGCATTCCATTCTAAATTCGCGCTCCACGTTGGGTAAGCCATTTTGGTGCAGTTTTTATAAATGATAGACAACACATATCAGCGTGAATATAACAGCAGGAATAATGTTTTTACTGAAAGGAGGAAAGTTTGTTATAGCAGACGCTACTCTTATCTACGGGGTCGATGGATACAGAATGGAATGCACGAATCAACGTTCCTTTTATCACAACATATTTATTCGTTCATTTACACTTTCAGCACCGTGCCAATTAGTTAACAACTTTCAAAATTCGATAGAATCTACACTGGTTAAAAGTTTGGGTGTAATTTACATGTTCACACGCTATCAACAATTATACATCCTTTCACCTTGAGCATACAGACGCTAATGATAAACTAGTCCTTTGGCGTCGGTATGACGCAACACCGCCATTCTTTTGTATTCATCCGCGCAACAGTTCTCATTGGTTGAACTCAAAGTGACGAGAAAACATTGTTTATCTTGAAAAAAATAAGTCCCTAATACACCCAAATTAAAAGAATTAGAAATTTACACACTCTTACAAAAATATTTACATGAACAATTTTCTATTGATCAATATTCTGTCTCAATATGTACAACTACAAATCACTATAAATGAACCCACAAGAGTAACCGACAAAAGTGCAACAATACTGGATCAAATTTTAACGAATCTCGATCAAGATGAATATAAGGTACAAGTATTAAATGGTCATCTGTGATTCCCAGCAACTAAGCATATTTCCTAGGGATTTGATTAAAAAAAATCTTAGTAAGGAAATGCAAGAAATCAATGAGGCAAACATTGTCTATCTTTGCAACATAATAGCTAATGAAAAATGGATAAATGTTTTTAAAGAAGTTGATACAAACAAAAAATGGAATAATTTTTACATGATTTTTAATTACTACTGAGACAGGATATTGTAAGACCCCAAAAGAAAATCATTTATGTGAATATTTGTTGAGAGTGTAATTTGTTTTTGGTGTTGATACGAGTTGGTTGAGTGACGAAAACGTGTTGCTATTGTTCATTGTTACAAAAAATTAAGTTTGTTTAAAGACGTCAGAAATATTTCCATATATAAATTTAATATATATGTATAAATAAAAGAATTATATGTGTTCAATATTGAAAGCGAAGGCAGAATAGCTAAAGATCGCTTACCTAACAATACGGGAACTATTTCATGAACGCATACGCGGATGTACACAAAAGGAAGGTAGCATCATGTGATGCAGCGGTAGAATTTAATAATAGCATCCGTGTCTTTGATGTGAGAAGACGTGTTTTTATAGTGCTCTTGGATGCGAGTAGAAAATTGACTAAACCTTCATGAAGCTTTTGTTCTAAAGTTGTTAAAAAACTGGAAAGACTATCAATATAATATAAATTGGTGCGACGAAAGTGTAAAGACGAGAAAAAGTGTTAATAAAGTAATATATCATAGTGAAGTAACTTCGAGTGTTTATTCATTTCATCTAGTACCACGACCTGGGGTAGAAAAACAATCTCATAGCTCAGCGCAAACTGAAGCAATATTATTATAAAAACAGCACCACTACTTTGATATTGCATGCCCAAAAAGAGTAAAGAAAATAAAGAACTACACAGTGAATAAATGGATAAACAAAGATTATACAGATGGTAAAACAAAAATGAAATATTATTATGATAAATACAGAAAAACAAATAAAATAACAGACAAAGATGTGTATATAAATTTTAAAAAGTTCTATAGAAAATTAATTAAAAAATCCAAAAGGGAGCATTATAATAATGTAATTAATAACTTGGTTAATATCTCAAAAACAACTTGGAATGTGGTAAATAATTAACTTGGCAATAACAAAAACAAATTAGATAACATACGGATAAAAACAGCGCACAAGATAAGTAAAGATCCCAATGTAATAAGTAATATGTTCAATGATAGTTTTATAAACAACATGAATAAACTAAACTAGTTGAATATTATTTATTTATGCCAACAAACTTTCTGTTGGTGCTTTTAAACACACAAGCCGTGTGTGGACAAAGTTTGAGAGGTAGAACTGGAACCTAAAAATTCAATGCCACAACTGGGATTTGAACCACAGACCTTCCGCTTGCCGGGCGGACGCTCTAACCATTGAGCTATTGTGACAAACTGCCAGAATGGCATTAAATTCTCAAACCAGTTCATATTTCTCCTGATAAACCACAAAGGCAGTCTCACATCAGAGACAAATTACCCCAATGGTGACTTACTATTGTAAGTACTTTATGTCCCAGGATTAAATAACCTTCAGATGGTAATTATTATTTATTTATGCCAACAAACTTTCTGTTGGTGTTTTTAAACACACAAGCCGTGTGTGGGCAAAGTTTGAGAGGTAGGATCATGGCCAACTAAGAGGTAACTTAACTATCACTTTACCAAATATTCTTGAATTCTATGATAAAAAAACCTAATAAATCTTTACAACCAATTTTGCAGCTTCAGAAATAATAACATTAATCTATGGAAATGCTTGCCTGGTTTTATGCACTGAATTAAGTTTAAGCTGAATTAATACCAGAAAAGTTTGAGCTAAAGCTTAGCCTATAAACAGAAGGTGAATCAAGGCACAGTCTAATGTAGTGTACAGATTCTAGCAGTCTTACCTTGTTGGTTCTGGCGACAGTAACTTTTGATCTCCATCTAATAATGGATCCTGCAACAATAGAGTGTACTGTAATACCAGTTTGCCTCCCACTTACAGAGAAACACTTCAAATTTTCTTTTTACATGCAAGACTAAACAATGTACTGAGGGATCCAAAAACATCCAAACCGCTGCACGGTATTTTTCCACTGCACACACAGAAACACAATGATGCAGCTGCTGTACACAAGGTCATGTGGTTGAGTTGTTTTTCTCTGCTCTGAAAGTACAGTATTAAGCTGACGTGATAGTGTGTGACTGAGTTATTACCAGTCTGATTTATTATTTTGTCCAGCACTTACTCACAAAGTGTATTATGCCTCAGCATTTGTTTTCTACTGCACAGCGTGTATTTATTTATGATTATACCGCTCGCAAAAGTTAAAGGCATGTGAACGCTGGCCAATGCTCAAGGAAAGCACTGTTGCCAAGCGTAGTGCGTGTATCGACAGAGGTTCTCTACATAAGGGTGTGTGAGATGCATGCACCATATTTGGCAGCGCTGGTAGGAGGGGCAAGCGTAGGATTCACTGGAGTCCGCATTATGCCAAGTTTTGTGAAGATTATAGTAAGTGTTAACTCAGCTCGCCAAGTGAAAGTGCAATTTGCAGAAAGATTTTCAGGTGATCTGCGATTTCAATCTCTGGGGTAACTTAAAGCATAAAGTATACAAGACAAACCTACACACCCTGGAAGAATTGAAACAAAATATCAACCAGGAAATTGCCAGCATTTCTCAACCTGAATTACAGTGTGTGATAGGATAGTTTAATAAAGAGGTGACAAAAATGTATGAACGACGGTGGTCAGTTTCAGCATCTCCTTTAATAACATGGGCAATTAAAGCCTTTAAAAGTAGTTTTAAAAATGTTGTACGGTTTCATCCACATTATTCTATGACAGCGGCAGTTGGCTACGAGCGCCGAGGATGCATATAGACAAAACACAGCACAGCCAGCTCCGTTAGATATGTCAAAGAAAGAATTAGAAATGAAAAATCCTGACTATGCCATTGAATTTTTAATTTCTGGTTCTACTTTTCAAAGTGAAGGAAAGTGGCAGCATAAAACACACAGAAATTGCTAAGAAACTAGGGACTGCTCTGTCTACTGAAGAGCTATACCATAAATCAGT
Source organism: Tenodera sinensis (assembly GCA_030765045.1). NCBI lineage: Eukaryota > Metazoa > Arthropoda > Insecta > Mantodea > Mantidae > Tenodera > Tenodera sinensis. The sequence goes on from CM060966.1 coordinate 171,886,960, forward strand.
GTCTTTTAATGAGCAGTCATATTTTGCACCTTGCAATGCACCCTGAGAGGTCCTGCCCAAGGCTAACATGTTGTTGTTGTTGTTGTTGTTAGCTAATGCTGGATTTCTGACATTGAAGTCATTAATCCTCTTGCTCTCCAATATTTTTCACTGATGGATGGGGCACTAGAAGTGGCCGGGCATATTTGAAGGTAGTCTCGATCCATTTCCTCTTGCAGATCACATAGAGGACAGAGTGGTGAAGAATACTATATCCCAATTCTGTTTAAACGTTTTGCCAGACAATCATGTCCTGTAATCAACCTGAAGGTTGCAACTGCTGATTTTCGAGGATAGTCAGGAATTACTGTTTGAATGTTTGGTAGTGCCCATCCTTTATTCTTTGATTTTTCACAGTAATATTTTGCAATAATTTTTTTGAATTCAGAGTTGACTAATCTTTTAACTGCATAAAATGGTAGATTAACTATAGATTTTTGTACACTGCTGGTACCCTTTTTTGCAAGAAAATCAACTTTCTCATTACCACTCAGTCCACAGTGAGCTGGTATCCATTGGAAGACTAGGTGTTTTTGAAGTGCTGTTAGATGGGTAAGGATTTTCCAACATTCTATAATTGTTTGGTTTTTTGGTGACAACTTGGAAATAATTGCTATAATTGCTGCCCTGGAATCTGAGAGAATAACTGCTTGCTGAAAATGTGAAATTCTGTACAAAAGATTTTGTAGGGCCATTCGAATTGCTTCAATTTCTCCATCAAAGTTAGTAGTTCCATAACTTAAAGATTTGTAATAGGAGAAGAGGTGACATGTGACTCCAGCACCTGCTCCATCTTGGTTTGATATCAATGATCCATCAGTATAAACATGGAGCCATTCATGTTCTGGAAATCTAGTATGGATTGTCTCTAATGCCAATAATTTTAGAACACTAGTTGGAGTATCACTTTTCTTAACTTCTTCTGTCAGGTGTAAATAATATGTGATGTCTAATGTTTGTGTCAGATTGACTGTAGATATGAAGTTTTCCTTTGAATTAGGAAGGTGTACATTCTTCCTGATGTCTTGAATTATGGAAAGAGAGCTCTCCTGAGTCTTTAGTGTATGTGTAAAATTTTTCTTGTGCCATGTATTGAATGGGAGTCTGATCAACTTTTCGTGTTGAATAAGAGCCGCCTTTTCTATTTCATATTCAATGGGGTATTGGCTGGTTAGTATTTCCATAGCTGCTATTGGTGTGGTTTTGATAGCACCTGTAATTAATTTCAGACTTTGGTTTTGAAAGATTTGAATTTTTTTTTGTGTTTGCTGTTACAAGAACTTCGCTGCAGTAAGTAAATAATGGCTTTATATATACATTGTATGTTGTGTTAAGAGTTGCTCTGGAACATCCCCACTTCATTCCTGTTAGACGTTTTAATAGTGAAAGGCGCCTCTCTGCTCTTTGTATTAAATTTTCTATTTGTTTGGTCCATGTAAGTTTGGTACCACATGTAACTCCTAAATACTTTGCTTCCTTTGTTTCTGGTAATTGTTGACCCTCAAAATTTAGTTTTATTTTTAGTGGTTTTTTTTTTCTTAGTGAAAAGATTTGGTAGTTTGATTTTGTTGTATTAACAGTTATTAAATTTTCTTTGGTCCACCTGTGTAAGTTGGTTAAGGATTGTTGCATGGTTTTTTCTAGTTCTGTACTTCTGCTTTTTGGTTTTGAAGTCCACATTACTAAGTCATCAGCAAATAGTGCACACTTCACACCTGATTCTTGTATTTGTTGTGGCAGATCGTTAATAAATATATTAAAAAGTGTTGTTCTGAGCACTGCGCCTTGTGTTAAGCCACGGTGTACTTCTTTGTATTTAGATATATTTCTTCCATATCTGGTTGCAATAAAGCGTTGTGTTAGGAAATGACATAGCCATGAAAACATTGGACCTTGTATCCCTATTTTTTTTTTACTTTCTTTAGTAGTTTTGTTCTGCATATAGAATTATATGCACTTTGGAATTCAATAAAAACTGACAAACTATCTTCTTTTCTATTGAAGGAGTCTTTGATTTCTTGACTGAGAAGTAAGACTTGTTCATTTGTAGAGTGGAACTCTCTGAATCCAGCTTGACATGGGGATATTAAATTTTGTGATTCTAGAAACCAATTTAACCTGTTTGACACCATTCTTTCCATCACTTTTGCTATTTCGCTAGTAAGAGCTATTGGTCTATAATTTTTTATTTCTGATGCTGTTTTGTCTTTCTTCAAGAGTGGGACAATTATTGCTTTCACCCATTCAGCAGGTACAGTGGTTTTCCAGGATAGATTGTAGAGTTTCAGAAGTTGTTGTTTTGCTGTTTTTCCAAGGTTTTTTATGAACTCTGGGTGTATGTGATCTGGTCCAGGAGACTAACATATTTATGAAATGTAAGTTGCCATTGGGGTACGAGATCTTAAATATGAATTTGAGATTTCCTTGTGGTCAATTGAGGAATTTAACATTGTACCAGTGTGGCGGGGTTTTATTATTAAGTGATGGTTATCACATATTAGCGTGAGTATAGCAGCAAATGGAGCACTGTTTTTGCTAAAAGGTGGAAAGTTTGTTAGAGCAGACGCCACTCTTTTCTGCAGGGGATGTGGTCGCAGAATGGAATGCATAAACCAACGTACTTTTATTATAAACACATTTATTCGTTCATCTACACTTCTTTTCACAAAGCAATTAGTTAACAACTCTTAAAATTGGATAGCGTCCATGCTGGCTAGAAGTTTGGATGTAATTCACATATTCACACGCCATCAACACTCATACGTCCTTACACTTTGAAGTCACAGACGCTAATGAAAGTAGTTTCTGAGCGTCTCTATGACGCAACACCGCCATTCTTGTGTATTCATCCGCGCAACAGTTCTCATTGGTTGAATTCAAAGTGACGAGAAGACATTGTCTATTTTGAGTATTATCAAAAGAAATAAGTCCCTGATACACCCAAATTAAAAGAATTAAAAATTTACACACTCTTACAAAAATATTTACATGAACAACCCTCTATTAGTCAATATTCTGTCTCATATGCCCCTTGTTTTGTTTTTCAAATTGTCACCTTATTTACAATCTTGAAACACAATACAACACTTCTCCCTACTTCTATGATTCAATCACTTTGTACAATATATTTTTTTTTTTTTTCTTTACAGTCTTCTTCACTGTTTGTCTTTGTCCTTTGTTTTGACATAATACAACATGTCTTTATAAGTTTCACATATTCGGTTACTACATAATGTATTCGGTTATTATACAATACATATCCAGTTATTGCACAACATATTTAGTTATTACACAATATGTCCAATTATTATGCAATACATATTCAGTCATTGTACAATATACCCAGTTATCATATCACATATGTTGTTATTATACAACACACCTTCAGTCATTATACAATACATATTCAGTTATTGTACAACACATTTGATTACTATACAACATGTCTAATTATTACACAATATATGTTCAGTTATTGCACAATATATCCTGCTATCCTAACACATATGTGTTCTGTTATTATGCAATACATATTCAGTTATTACACAATACACATTCAGTTTTTGCATAATGCATTTAGTTATTACTCAACATATTCAGTTATTACATAATATATCCAGTTATCATACAATACATATTCAGTTATTATACAACACATACTCAGTTCTTATACAACACATACTCAGTTATTGTACATTTGACATTGACACAAATATAATTTAAGTGTTTCATGTGGTTTTTGACTTGTATTCATTGCTATGAGGAGAGAAAAACAGGATACAAATTTTGAGCTAATGATTATGATCATGTTTATGGCAATATTTTATTTAGTTCTTTGCCTTCTTTGTCTTATAAGCTTATGTATAGGCAGGTTATTGAGTCGGTTCTTAAACTCTGATGTTACTAATGGTACTAACTTTCTTGATTGGGTTATTATTCATTGTTGTTTGGTTCAACATTTCTTCGAGCTTAGCATTGGCTATATTCATCTTAATTCATGGGCATTGTTTTTCTGGTTATGGTTTTCCTTACTTCACTAATTGTCATTTCTTCGTCTCTTATTTTTATAAGAGAAAACTTCTATACTTACAATTATTCTGTAATTGTATTATTTTTCTTCTCCATTTACCCTCGACATCTTTGTGTCGAAATATTATATCTTTTTCATCATAATTAATTCATTTTTATTTTTGTCCCTGACATCCTTATGTCAAAAACATATTATCTTCCGTCGCTATGATTCATTTATTTAATGACAATCAGTGTCCTCATCTGTCTTTGTTGACAATGCTCTTTGTGGTCGATATAGCCAATGACTATGTTGATTTTCTTCCTTGTTGTAATCCTATTTTGAATATAATTTTCTATAAGTAACCCATCAAAAATTGTTATCTTCTTTCATCTCTGCTACTCCTGCCTTACACATTTGTTGACGAAGGCTATCTGGTTCTTTCTTTGTATGGCTTCAATTTATTTTTGTGGTATCTTCCTACCAACTTGCCATTTGTATTCTGTAGCTCATACGTGTGGTCACCCAGCTGTTTTGTTATGACCAGTGGTTCCATCTCTCTCTTCGTGTAGCCATCATGGTGTCGATGTCAATTGTAAGTTGCCGAGATTTTGTTGTTTGTCATCCAGCCAGTTGGGACGAACTTAGTTGTTGTGATTTCCCTGAGTGTTGGTGGTGGTGGTTGTTTCTGTATTCTGTGCAGCATCTGCCCTATTTGGCACATCTTCACCTACTTCCTGCTGTCTTGTGTTGTCAGTGTACCATTGGTCTCTGCCCCTTTGGCGTGAACCTCTGTCATGTGACGGTCTGTGGTTGTTCGAGTGTTCCCTACTGAATCGTATGTGATTCACTTGATGGGTATGGTCTCCTAGTCTTCCACGATCATATGTATATGTTTGGTGCCTCGATTCACCCCTCGGTATCGTGTCGTGGTACCGCTGTCTTGTGTTCTCCATCCTCTCGCCATGGTTATGTGGTTGTGGGAAATGGTGTGCCCCTCTCCCCCTTTCATGGGTACTCCTAGTATTTGTATGTTCTCCTTCGCTTTGGTTGTTCGTAGCCATGTTTCGGTTTAGGATGGGTGAGTTTGGGTGACCGTTTCTCTGTCTATGCTCATTAGGCCGACCATTTTGTGTTTCGAAGGCTGTCAGCAGTTCTATCATATCTGCAAAATCTACTGGCCTCGCAACAATTAATCCTGTTCTCACTGTGTCTGGGAAATGTCTCGTTATGCTGGCAATTAGTTCTGCCTCCGACAAGTTAGGGTCTAATAGCTTTCCTTTGTTGGCTACTTTCATGAAATAGTCGACTAATGACAATCCTTTGGCTGGATCGTATCTACCTGTCGCTAGCTCTACCCTAGTTTGGTTTTGTTTAGCTGGGCCCCAATACCTTGATAGGAACAAATTTCTGAATGAGCTATAAGACTCATGACCAGCTAGTGTTAACCTGAGCCATTCTAATGCCTTGTTTTTTAAGCTTTTCTTAACTATCATCATCCTAAGCTCGTTTGGTATCCTTTTCACTTTAAAGTATTCTTCCATCTCTTTAACAAAGAGTTTTGGATCGTCTCCCTTCTCCTCGTCAAATGTAGGTGGTGTGATTTCATGTAATATGCTGTTGGTGTAACATGTGTTATGTGTTGTGTCATTGTTTGGTTGTGAACCTCTTTCTCTGTATGGTGAGTCAACATTTTGTACATTACTCAAATAACTCTCATCTTGTATATTACTTACATCTAAATCATCTTGTCTTTGTAATGCCTTCACAACATCATTTACATTAGCCAAATTTTCTTTCCCTTTTTTCATTTCTTCACAAATTGATTTTAAATCATTCTTTATTTCTAAGTGGCTTTGTTTCATATCATTTATAGCATCCTGTTGTGAAAGCATCACATCATTCATTGTCTTAATTTTAGGAATTACAATTTGTTCTACAGTTTCATTAATAATGTCTTTCTTTACTACCACAATCTCTTTCCTTAATTCCTCAGTTATTTCTGCTTTTACATTTGTTATCTTACAGTCTACACTTGTGTTACATTCTGTTATTTCATCCCTACATCTAGCAATTTCTTCTTCCAACACTATTTTATTCTCTTTCATCTCTGATTCTATTTTTCCCATCCTATCTCCTACAATTTCTATCCTAGCTTCTAAAGCTTCCTTTGTTTCATTTAAGTTTTTATGTACTAATTTTAAATTAGTTTCCATTACTTTCATATTTTCTTTACATTCCTGTCTTCCTAATTCTATTTTCTGTTCTAGGTTCTGTCTACCTAATTCCATTTGCTGTTCTAAGTTCTGTCTACCTAATTCCATTTTCTGTTCTAAGTCTTTTCTCACTTCCTCCATTTTCTGACCTATCTCTTCCTTATTCTGTTCCAGTTTCTGACCTAAACTTTGTTCCATGTCCTGTTTTAATTCTGCATTATTTTGTTTCATTTTCTGACCTAAACTTTGTTCTATGTCATGTTTTAATTCTGCCCTATTCTGTTCCATGTCCTGTTTTAATTCTGCATTATTTTGTTCCATTTTCTGACCTAATTCTACCTTGTTTTGTTCCAGTTTCTGACCTAATTCTTTTTTATTATTTTCCAAGTCCTCTCTCACTCCCTCTATTTTCTGACCTATACTCTGACTTAAACTTTGTTCCAGTCTTTCAAACATCATCATCATTAACCTTTGGTCTTTGCTTATTTCCGCCTGTTCCTCCCCTTCTAATCCTTCCTGATAACTAGGCCTATCTGCCCCTTCCCCCACTCCTGTTTCTATCTCTTTTCGCGACATTTTAATTCCTTTATCTAATTCACTTTTGGTTAAAAGTCCCGCTACTTTTCCACTTCTAAGTATCATTAACTAATGGAAATAAAATAAAGACACAAAAAATTTTGATCCTACTTTCTTTTCTGCTGATTCTTCGTCCGGTTATTTGCGTCTCCTGGGTAGTTGGTTTCGCCAGATGATCTCCGGTGTTTTTCCCACGTTGATTCTCCGTGTATCGATGTTTTGTTGATATCAGACGATGGTCTAATGGCGTCTTTCTCCTGCACGATGAGATAGCGTCCTTTTGTTGTTAGCACTTCGCACCCTCAACTTTGCATTCCACTCCAAATTCGCGCTCCACGTTGGGCAAGCCATTTGTGGCGGGGTTTTATTATTAAGTGATGGTTATCACATATTAGCGTGAGTATAGCAGCAAATGGAGCACTGTTTTTGCTAAAAGGTGGAAAGTTTGTTAGAGCAGACGCCACTCTTTTCTGCAGGGGATGTGGTCGTAGAATGGAATGCATAAACCAACGTACTTTTATTATAAACACATTTATTCGTTCATCTACACTTCTTTTCACAAAGCAATTAGTTAACAACTCTTAAAATTGGATAGCGTCCATGCTGGCTAGAAGTTTGGATGTAATTCACATATTCACACGCCATCAACACTTATACGTCCTTACACTTTGAAGTCACAGACGCTAATGAAAGTAGTTTCTGAGCGTCTCTATGACGCAACACCGCCATTCTTGTGTATTCATCCGCGCAACAGTTCTCATTGGTTGAATTCAAAGTGACGAGAAGACATTGTCTATTTTGAGTATTATCAAAAGAAATAAGTCCCTGATACACCCAAATTAAAAGAATTAAAAATTTACACACTCTTACAAAAATATTTACATGAACAACCCTCTATTAGTCAATATTCTGTCTCACCAGCATGTTGCTGGTAAAGTAGCCTCGCATAGAGGGGAACATCTGTGGTTCAATTCCCGACTATGGCATTCAATATTTCAGTTGTGATTCTACCTTTCAAACATCTGCATTTGTTTAAAATCTAAACTTTCAAATACAACTACATTCCCCATTAAATAAACTCCTAATCAAATATTAATGCTTCCAGTATAGATTGCTGGTGAAATAATATTCCCAAAATGTCTTTATATTACCATTTATCTTAAAGATTTACTATTAATCTTAACCATTATTTCAGTTTACAACTTTACATTTTCTATGTAAAGTTTAAGCTTTAAACAGTTATTGTAAGTCTGACAATGCAATAAATGCACTGTGATGTGATAAACTAAATAAACAAACAAATTAGTAATTATAAATAACAATAATAATAATAATGATGATGAATTCTATAGAGTTTAACACCCACTTTTGCTACATACGGCACCGCAGGCGGTGACTCTGATAATACATGCAATGAAGATGGAGCACTGGTGGAATGAGATGGTGGGGGAAACAGGAGACTTTGGTGAGAAGCGAATGGTTTAACCACTTGGCTATAGTGCAGCCGCATGATGATAATGTTAAAAATTAATAATAATAATAATAATAATAATAATAATAATAATAATAATAATAATAATAATAATAATAATAATAATAAGAAGAAGAAGAAGAAGAAGAAGAAGAAGAAGAAGAATCCTTACCTCAGTATCAGAGTGTAATGACACATCTTTAAAATGGATCTCTTCTGATTCGGGTATCATTGGAGTTGTACTTTCCAAAAATATAGGTTCTTCCTTGATCTCAATTTTGGTATTTTTAAGATCATCTCCACATAAGTCAAACTTAGGTTCCACAGCTAAAGTAGCTAACTTGCTCTTCACCTGAACTTCTGAACCAAGAGTATCCTCCAATTCAGACTGCTGTTCAGTTAACGCCCTTTCCAAGACTTTAGGCTCTCCTTTGATTCTGATTATGTCTGTTTCATGGTCAACCCCATGCATGTCAGAGTCAGGATCTACTTCATGATCCACATCATGTACATTCGAGTCAGTGTCTACTTTAAGATCAACCCCATGTATATCTGAGTAAGTGTCTACTTCATGATCAACCCCATGTTTGCCACAGTCAGTCTCCATTATAAAACCTGAAGCTGAAGGAGAAGATTCACTCTTTATGTAAGCATCTGAACCAAAGGGCCCCTCTGGTTCAGTGGACGTTCTTTTCAGGAAACAAGATTCCTGCTTAATTTCTACATTGGTGTCCATTTCAGTTGTGACAATATAATTCTTAAACTTCATCACAGAACAGTTTTATTCCTAAAATGAGTTTCCTAAAAGAAAGATGCCATTTGGGATTGAATTTAACTTCACTGGAGCTTTTTGCAAAATTTTCTTGAATTTCTTATCTGGCATCCTGCCAATCATCCCCATGTACGGCTCTGGTATTCTCATTGTTACATAAAACCTGAAGACAAAGAAATCTGCAATCAATTATCTGGCATTGCCAATAAGTAAAATTTGCAAAGAAGCACACAAATGGGTGTATTGTTGGTTCAAAATGTTTTATATTTATGCACATTAAAGAAAGAGGTATATCCTGTTCACTAGCGATTAATCATCTAGCATTAAGATAAAATGACAGGTCATAGGAGCTTTTACTTTTTTTTTTTTTCTTTACCTGATTACTCTCCCCTTAAGTAGGACTTACAAATCAGTGCCCAGGGTAAGATGCCTATCGGGGAGCACACAAACCTATGGACTGGACAGAGTGAACACCTGGAAGCGGGTGGTCAACCAAGCACCAGGTATGATGGTGAGGAAGAGGACGATATAAAATGCAGTCATAACCAATGACTAGAAAGATGATTATGGAGGAATTGGTAAAATGAGTGGCAAGGAAAACCAGAGAACCCAGAGAAAACCCACCCTGATGCCACTTCATCCACCCAAATACCACATGCAGGACCCTCGGATCGAACCCGCGCTATCTAGGTGGTAGGCAAATGCTCTAACCGCTCGACCATGGCGCTGCCTGCATTTACTTTTCTGGCATCATTCCCTACGGTAGCAACTATGCATTGCAACACATTCCCACAAGACTGTCTTCATTTCCCCTAATAGCATTTATCTCAGTCTATGAAAAATACTCATAGTTTCTTTGTTTCTCTTATGAAAAGACGAGTCAAGATAAATGGAATAGCCAAAGTATGATACCAATACAAACTTTAGATTATGGCCAAAGCAAAACACTATACTGATTTGCATATTTCTGTTTATCTTCTTCCAGCTTATCTGGAGAGAAAAAATAAAAGAGAAACATAAAAATATAAATAAATCATTGCACCCTATCGACATACAACTTATTTATGAAGTTCTAATGTTGTCTGGCATATACTATTCATCATTCTCCCTATGTGAAGCTAATTGCAGCAAATTTAGGCATTACACTATCAATTTAATTTAAAAGGTGAGTTATTAATTAACACTGAACAACACTTACAACATATTTTTCCGGGACGCGTTTCGAAGGTAACTTTCCTCCATTATCAACCGGACAATAACTGGGTTTCCATGGTGCTTGATGGTGCAGATGGTGATGCTTCTGGTGTTTCTTCTGGTGGCGGTTCGATGAACTTACTGAAAATGTCTCTCGGAGGAATGTCGAAATTAAATACTCGGTTTCTATTTTTTAAAATAATGATTTGTTCCCATGTGGACAGTTCTTGTTTTTCGGTTATGTGTTTAAGAAGTTTCGGTTCTAGCTTTATGTCATGATTTTTTGTCCAAAAGTGAAATGCAACCGCTGATTTTTCTAATTGTTTACTCTTAATGTTTCTAACGTGTTCCTTGGATCTAATTTCTAAATTTCTTTTGGTTTTTCCTATGTATATTTCATTACAATCACTGCATTCAATTTGGTATATGCCAGATTTTTTGTTAGGTGGAATAGCATCTTTGATGTTTGAAAGTAGTAGGTTTTTTATGGAGTAATGGTTTACTGCTGCTAGCTCAATGTTGTATTCCTTGAACACCTTTTTAAATTTATCAAAAGCCCATGGATGATATGTGAATTTTTTGAATATCATTTTTGTTTTTGCTGCTGTGAGAGTTGTAGTTTCTTTTAATAATTTTTTCTTTTCTGCTTGTTTTACCTTTTTATCTACTAATTCTTTGGGAAAGCCGTTTTTATGTGCTATTTCAATTATTTTGTAATATTCTGTTTTATATTCTTCTGCTGAAAGAGGGATGTTCACCAATCTATGTGTTAAACTATTGAAAATTGCTTGTTTGTGGCTTCTTGGATTGTAACTATTAGCTTTTATGTAGTTGTCTGTCTGCGTTGGTTTTCTGTGAATACCGAAATTTATTCTATCCTTGTTTTTGATTAATTTTAGATCTAAAAATGGTAATTTATTATCTTTCTACTTCCACTGTGAAATTTATACTTTTGTCCTGTATGTTCAGAAGTTTTAATGCGTCACTGATGTGTCTTTTTTGAACTATTGCAAATATATCATCCACATATCGCTGCCAGAGTATGAACATCCACGGGAAACCTTTTGTGATCCTTATTTCCAATGAACTCATGTAAATATCTGCTAAGAATGGCGAGAGAGGGTTGCCCATTGCTAAACCTGAAGTTTGACGGAAATACTTTGTTTGGAACTGGAAGAAATCTTGTTCTGTGCATAATTTGGTGAGTTCTATGTATTCTGCAATTTCTGACGATGACATTCCAAGTGATTTGAGCCAATTTTTGATCAGTGATGGGAGCTTTTCTATTGGTATACTGGGAAATAGTGACTCTACGTCAAAGGAGACAAGGGTGTCCTCTTCTGTTAATTAAAGGATCACAAAAGGTTTCCCGTGGATGTTCAAACTCTGGCAGCGATATGTGGATGATATATTTGCAATAGTTCCAAAAAGACACATCAGTGACACATTAAAACTTCTGAACATACAGGACAAAAGTATAAATTTCAAAGTGGAAGTAGAAAAAGATAATAAATTACCATTTTTAGATCTAAAATTAATCAAAAACAAGGATAGAATAAATTTCGGTATTCACAGAAAACCAACGCAGACAGACAACTACATAAAAGCTAATAGTTACAATCCAAGAAGCCACAAACAAGCAATTTTCAATAGTTTAACACATAGATTGGTGAACATCCCTCTTTCAGCAGAAGAATATAAAACAGAATATTACAACATAATTGAAATAGCACAAAAAAAACGGCTTTCCCAAAGAATTAGTAGATAAAAAGGTAAAACAAGCAGAAAAGAAAAAATTATTAAAAGAAACTACAACTCTCACAGCAGCAAAAACAAAAATGATATTCAAAAAATTCACATCTCATCCATGGGCCTTTGATAAATTTAAAAAGGTGTTCAAGGAATACAACATTGAGCTAGCAGCAGTAAACCATTACTCCACAAAAACCTACTACTTTCAAACATAAAAGATGCTATTCCACCTAACAAAAAATCTGGCATATACCAAATTGAATGCAGTGATTGTAATGAAATATACATAGGAAAAACCAAAAGAAATTTAGAAATTAGATCCAAGGAACACGTTAGAAACATTAAGAGTAAACAATTAGAAAAATCAGCGGTTGCATTTCACTTTTGGACAAAAAATCATGACATAAAGCCAGAACCGAAACTTCTTAAACACATAACCGGAAAACAAGAACTGTCCACATGGGAACAAATCATTATTTTAAAAAATAGAAACCGAGTATTTAATTTCGACATTCCTCCGAGAGACATTTTCAGTAAGTTCATCGAACCGTCACCAGAAGAAACACCAGAAGAAGCATCACCATCTGCACCATCAAGCACCATGGAAAGCCAGTTATTGTCCGGTTGATAATGGAGGAAAGTTACCTTCGAAACGCGTCCCGGAAAAATATGTTGTAAGTGTTGTTCAGTGTTATTAATTAACTCACCTTTTAAATTAAATTAATTACAACAACACTGTTTTCAAACTTCTATGAAAGAAAGATATTACACTATCAACCCATCCTACCAGGTTTCAACTTGGAGTGTCCTTTTACCATTATTCAAATAAATGCCTGTCTATATTATATAGCCAGCTAAACCAAAAAGTTTTAGGTCTGTAATACGATTGTTCTTAGAATCTCAATGAGTACTAATTCAATAAACAGGAAGCTAAAAGATACAGATTTAAGGTTGTGTAAATAATCAATACTTGGTTCTGGTGTACGTCTCCCATACTTATAATACTTAAAAACATAGCAGTATGTCACTGGTAAATCTTGAAAGGTTTTTAATAATTTCAGCTTTATAAGGAAAATAACATTAGTCACTGTAGTGGGCAGAGGTGGGGGACGCAGTGGCTGGATGGCAAGCCTTGGCCCTTCATGGGCTGTTGCACTAGGGGTTTTACCATGTACAGTCGGCTCCAAATGTTTTCAGAAAGGAATAGAGGGTGTAGGGGAAAGAGACAAAAAATTTCATATCAACCACTTGTGCCTAGTTCACCTGGCCTAGTGATGGCTTCACCAGAGTTATTTAGTTTTGTGTGTGTCCCTCTGAGGTGTGGTCAGCAGGGAGGACAAGAAGCTAAATAATAATGTTATTCTATCCAAACAAACAAATCAGCACATTTTTTCTGCATGTATTTGAACAAGTAACATTGCTTTTTGTGGTAACCTTAACAATGTTTAAGAAACAAAGATAATGCATAAGATGTATTCCTTGTTAATAATAAACATGCGTTTTTACGATTTGCAGTAGTTCTATTACTTGTGTTAGCTAAACTTTAATTTTCTGTTGAAGTTCTGTTTTCTTGCTATTTCGGACAAACAGTCATCCATTGTTTTAAGCTTTGATGTGAAATTTCAGATCAAACACACAATATCATTCTAAAGTAAGAACAAATTAGAAACTAAAAACTTCACTTATCTTAGTAATGTTGCACTTTTTTTTTTTTTTTTTTTTTTGCACAAACTGACCCAGGGTTTCAAGTTGTCTCCAACTCATTCTCAGCCCTGGTCAGTTTGAGCAAAAAAAAAAAAAAAAAAAAAAAAGGGCAACATTATCATGGAGGACTGCAGACTGTGTTAACATCAGTAAAAGATGCATCACAACCAATAAGGTTGCCACAGAGGTTTCAAGAAGGATGGCAGACATCGCCCTGCCCTGCCCCTGCCAAGAGGCACTACCAAACAATTGCCAAGCATCATGCCACCTAAAGAAGAGGTTTGATGGCAAAGTCTACCAAATTCTGGCACTGCACCAAGGAAAGATGCTGGTGGTACATCGGGATCATCTGGCCAACTGCGATGTCGGGACAACCAGTACTGAGGAGAGAGCAGTATGATGCCAGCCAGTGGCAGCAGCAGCAACAGCAAAGGCTTGGGGCCGGGCTGCCTCACAGCACTCGCCGTGCATATAACAAAAGTGCTCAAGATCACGTTGCCTTGCATAATTGTTGCAAACAGTGACAATTAGAGTGGCAGAACAAAAAGGGATTTTTCGACATTATTTGTGATGTGTCCAATGGCTGGCATATTTGCAGAAGTTCTAGAAAGTTCCATGTTACGTCATCCTAGCTATATAAGGAGGCGAGACAATGAGTTATAGACATGAGTCGTCGGGCAAGTCAGTTAGCTTTTAGTTTTTGTATGTGTGAGCCGGCTGATTACGGTTGCAGCAAAAGAACAGGAAAGCAGTTAATGAATGTAGAGTGATTGTATCACCAAAGTCAGCTCTTTGAGAGACAAAGAAAGTGAAGAAAGAAGAAAATAGTGGGTCAAGGTTATGAGAGGAAACAGTTGAGAGTTGCAATATCACAAAAGACTGTAGACTATGTTAACGTTAACGTCAGTAAAAGAGAACTGTGTTGTTATGCATTCAGTTACAAGAATATAAAGTAAGATTAAAAGTAATTGGACTGGAGTTGTATCATTTTTGTTACAATATACATATAAAAGAACTAGCCTAAGCTCCCATGAATCAGAAACCTAAGCTTATTACAAAGAAAACTAAACTAAACCTAACCTAACTTAACCTTATATAAAGCTAACTTTGATGCAATCAGAGCACAAAAGAGTACCTACATACATTCCTTTATTGGCACCAATGCTCATTACTTTTTAACCAAATTTTACCTTTCTTCAAGAATGAAACCAAAACAAACTTTATAAACTAAAAAGCTGCCTCTTTTTGCACTCAGTCATCTGTAGTTTTCCCTTCCGGCATTCTAATTTTATCGCTCTTTCTTTCTTCTATCTGGCTGGAACCACATTTTCATAAACATGACACAAATATAGGTACTTAATGAATAATGCCATGCTCTGTTAATAAATTCAAGAGATTTCCATTCTCCACATCTACTCTCCTTATCACTCTGGAGACAAAAGTTTACACAACCTCTGCACAACATTTTGACAGGTCTACCACTCCAAACACAATGCAATACCTCAGAGAAGCAGAAGTAGTAGAAGACAGCCATTCTAGGGGGCTTCAGTTCATGTGCTACGTTGGCAGCAAAAGAAAAAGGTGTCATTATATTACAAGATGATTTTCATATGAAACAAATACTTGTTAAAAACACAATCTGGGCATATTACTGACATCGGATGGAGAAATGTTATCCAAAACATACTGAGACAGTTATATGTATCCCCAGAAATATTCAAACCAAACATAAACTTGACTTTGTTTATTCAGCATTATTCTTCTGTTATCTGGAATATTACTAATTTGAGATGATGATCATTGTCAATTTCTATATCTCAATCAAGTTCATATAATCAATGATTATTTTTGTGTAATATCACATCAGAAGTGTTAAAAATGTAAATTGACAGAATTTTCTTGCCATGTCTGAGATATTATAAAATCAAATATAATACATGAAATATGACATCATTAGACGTCGTAAGTATGCATTGCTAAGAGCCAATATACAAATGCTATTGTCATAGCAATGCATGAATTTTCAATAAGCTTCAATCGACAAGTCCAAGGAAGATAGACATTTCACAGAATTGTTCTGAGAAATTGCAAATAATATAGTTTTAATATTTTCAGATTGAGGCATTCATATAAAAAAAGGTGCTATTTCTCGACGATACTTAGAAAAATTGGAGTATGCATCATGTTAAACATAACAATACTCTGTAAACAATGAGTTCAAGTAAGTTATATGCCATTCTTAGCAATATTCTGCTAAATCATACAATATCATTTTGGACATGTCAAACGTTATGAAACAGTATAAAACGAAAGTATTGAGATTGTATAACAATTCAGTAATTGTGTTATCTTACGAGGGTGCAAATAAATATCCCAACTAGTTTAAAATGGAGTTCAATAATATGCCTTGTTCTATACTTTCCCCTGAAAAACCAAAAGAGTCTTCAGAGCCACAATTGCCTTCCCTCAAAAAGCTGTACCGATACTATAAAAGTATTGTAATGACTTTTATGAAATATAATTACCTTGGGTTGGTCTATCAGAGTCATGTCTGGAACGCCTTAATGGTAGAGAAATACTCCACTAGTAACTTGCAGTTTTCAACAAGTAGGTATGTCTGACTGTCTGTTGTGGGAGCGGGTGGGTGTGTGAGTATGTGTGCATGTGCATCTATGTGTGTTCCAGACGACGTGTTTTTTTTGTTCATGGGGTACATATAGCAATAACGTATAAAGTATGCACACCTGGATTGACGTTTTGTCATAGCAAGCAAATAGTTTTAAGCTTACAGGTACATTACACCCATTTCCCCCCTTCACTACCCTTTGCTAATAGGATGCTGTTTCTGTTACACAATATTTAATTATAACTTGTACATATATTTTTTGTTGTTAGCAACGTCTTAAAGTTTTGTTTGTGCTTACCTTTACCCTTAGCACAACAGCCCATGAAGGGCCAAGGCTTGCCATCCAGATGCTGCATCTCCCACCTCTGCCCACTACAGGAGTCATTGGTGGGGTGCAGTACTGGAGAGTGGGACATGGTCAGCGCCCTGAGCCCTCCCGGCCAGTTATACAGCCTTCTCGACCTGTTGTTCTTACCTTGCCATTTTCTAATTATAGGTTATAATGAACACAAATTTTGGTTGTACAATAATGGCCAGCTGCTTCTACCAGCGGTAACAGTGTGACTTGGGGCTGTTGCTAACCAATCATCTCTGAAATCTGCAGTAACAGCAACATAATACTAACTCTTCCATATCAAATTATTGCCAAACATGGCAAACGCAGTAGAGCTAATGTGGGATCTCTTTCGAAAAACAAGCTAGTCCTGAAAGTAAGACTGAAAGTAATGTATATGAAAAAGAATGCACCATCAAGACTAAGTTACAACTCATGCAACAGCCCTTCTACATACATCAAGGAATGACTAAAATATACTACTGCCTTCTACACATTACTAAAAGACCTATAAGAGAAGTCCACCAAGATACGGAATGATTTCTACCAGAAAGTTATTACCATTATTCGTAATATTATTACTACTACTTCATATTTTGTTATGCATGCGTGTATCGCCACTTTAGTTATGCAGTGTTAGTATGTTCAGCAAGTGTATGTTTCTTCGGCTGGCAACAGTCCAGCTACTTAGACCACACCCTAGCTGCTATTACACATAGTAGTGCAATTCTGTCTACATCCATTGTTGGATACGTTAAAACTGGAAATTCAGAACTTAAAAAGAACACTAGAAAGAATGGAAGATAAAAGCAGAAAACACAATGTAGTAATTTCAAGAGTTGAAGAGAAACGTGAAGTGGGAGTATACCAGGATTTAAGAGATCTACTAGTGAACAGATTGGAAATACATCTGAGAGGCCGTGAGATTTGCAACACATTCAGAATTGGTAAAAACCCATGGAAAAGAAACATTCTTGTGAAGTACGCATACAGCTATAGAAGTATTGAAACACACAAAAAACTTTAGAGGATCAACTATTTACATCAATAAGGAGTAAACTTATGCACAAAGGACGCAAATGAAGGAGCTACTCAATCAGCAAAAACAAGCAAGAAATGAAGGCAAAAGCGTATACATTAAAAACTTCAAGCTGAACGCAGTTGACCAGGAAGCAGAGAGGAAAAATGGACCAAGTGATAGGCAGTGGCAGGACCAGCAGTCACTGCACCAAGAAAGGCAGAGAAATCAGCATTCATCAGCAGGAAATACCACAAAAACTAGACTATGCAGCATTTGACAACACGTGTGGTTCCAGTATCAAGGCATCGACCTCAAGTGTGAGCAAAACACAAGGTGGAGATATGGAAATGTGTGGAGCTTGAAAGAAAGAGGGGAAAGAGCCAAGATGGGGGATAACAGTGGAGTGACGGGAGGAAGCAGAAAAAAGTGTGACTGCAGAAAAAATGTCAAATTAAATAGCTAAGGAATCAAGGAGGGTGAGGGGGGAAAGCAGAACTAAACAGGAGAGAGAGAGGGAGTGAGAGAGAGGAAAGGAGGGAGAGAGAGAGAAAGGGATATTTCATCAAGAGTAAAATGGTTAAAATGATTGAGTAATCCATGAATGAGATAGTAGAGGGTGAAAGTGAGGTTATAGTGAATCAGTGTAATTGGGATAATGAAGATTAGCGAAGTGCACAATGTAAACTGATTAATAAAAGTTATAAGAGTGAAGCTGAGAAGAAAACTTAAGAAAGAGGGAAAGTGAATTGAGTTGGGAAATGAAATAAAACAGAAATAAAAATTAAATAGTGGGAGCAGACTAAGATTAATGAAAAGGTTAACATGTGTAATGTGTATGTAAAAGGAAATTATAATCTGATGTGTTGCACTCACATGACCACCATGTGCTAATAATTCTTGCAAACTCTTATTCCTGTATCTTCGTGTTAATTGAGATAAACATTTGCACAAATTATCCTATTGCTTACTTCCTTTGCTTATTACCTTGTAGGTGCAAGGGGAATATTAGAATACAGTAGGCTTTGAGCGACAGTCAAATCTTTGACATTTCGTTCTCTTTGCACAATTAACATATAAAAAAATGAATAACGATATTATATTTGACAGAACTATAAGTTCTGAAAAACTCACACCAATAACAAGGAAGTCGGTCTGGGTGGCTCAGTTGGTTAGATGCTGGCCTAAGATCCCAAAGTCGTGGGTTCAAATCTGGCTCAGACCGATGGTTTTTAAGTGTGCTTAAAAACAATAGCTCCATGTCAGTAGATTTACTGGCATGTAAAAGAATTCCTGCGGCCTGAAATTCTGGCACACTGGCGACGCTGATGTGATCTTAGCAATTGACAGCGTTGTTAAACAACAATATAATTTAATTTTAATAGCAAGGCATATCTTTGAAATGGTTCACTCTACAAATTTATTTAGACAAATTGTGTATTTTAGCAACATCTACATTTTTTGTATAAGTTAGCATAATTATTTTTCAATGTGTCTTACACACTATAATTGATCCTGTTATTTAGTAAAGAATGAATCTCGCTTTTTCTTTTTTTTTATCAAATTAATCCCATACTGGTTGAAAATTATTCTTAGTGCATTTTCATAACCTGTAATATGCACAAACACACACAGTGTTTATGCTAGAGTCAAAACAAACAAGAATTAATTTTTCTCACTTAATGCTTGGTTACCTCAATGCAGCTTTCCTCTTCCAAACTTAACTTGTGCTCCCTTATAAGCTGATAGTGATGCTCTTTTCTTTTGAGTACATGGGTTAATTGAGAATTCCAATGTGCTCTCAAAGCAGAAGCATAGCTCACAATCATTTGGTTAAAGCATATGGATACTACAGCTTTATGGGTCATAGAAGAGTACTTATGTAATAGTATAACTTTCACAAATGTTATGCACAAGTCGAGAAATCACCAAGTAATAGAAGTAATATAGGCTAGTTCACAGTAACCTGAGAATGAAAACTAGAACATAAACAAAAGTAGATTTTGTGCATTGGGGCATCATTTGTTTCCAACAACCAATAATTCTTTTTAAGAGGTAGAATCAGGACTGAACAATTCAGTGCCATTGCTGGCAGGTTGCCACTGGGATTTGAACCACAGATCTTCCACTTCACACGTGACTGCTCTTACCACTGAGCTACCATGGCAACCTACCAGCATGACATAAAATTCCCCAACCAATTCGTAATTTCCTGTGGGCCACTAGGAAATCTCACATCGTAGATAAGTATCCCAAGGGTGACTTACAATCTTAAGTACTTTATGTCCCAGGACATACTGTCAAGGTCTACTGGTCAGTTAAATCTTGGCTGTGGACAACCTTAGATTCCCACCAAGTGTGGGTTACACAGGGGTTTAGTTCTATGGGCAGATGGGCATAATGCAGCAAAAATCCACTGTATAATGAGCTGAGTGTATGCCTGAGATCTTTTGTTTAATTCCAGTTATTTTTGCACATGGCACCACATGACTGTGATGATTTGTGAAATGAAATAATTAGGAAAGGAAAGGAAAGGCTGATGTCACTGGCTGGACTAGTGGTTCCACTGTAAGAGGGCTACAGCTGGCCTGGATGTATGGAAAAGTCAAGGTTTATGCATTTTATATATGCCTGATGGGAGTATTCTGGGAGTTGAACAGAGAGGCTAGCTTGAAGCAATAGCAGAAGCAGAGTGACAAGAAGAACCGCAAAGTTAGATCAGCTCACTGTGTGAAAGAAGGATTCAGCATAGGGAAAAGCTCTGGGTCCATTGTCCTATAATGTGGAAAGATTATTGGGAAATTGCTACGTTGGCAACTTCTGCACACATTATTGCTGTTGTGGAAACTTGGCTATGGAAAAGTGCAATTATAGAGTTAAATAGCTATGAATACTTCACGAAAATGGTGAGGAAGGAGAAGGTAAAAGTCAAGCAACAGGGTAGAATATAAAAAAGAAAAAGAAGGATTTAGAAGTAAAAATAGTAGAGGAGTGGAGTGATAGCTGTGTAATATAGTTATTAATTATAGGCAGTTCAGTGGAAAGGAGTAATTTGGGAATAGGTGTTTTTGCGATCTGCCAATAGCTCAGAATTTCCTAATCAAGCTATGTTGAATAAATCTAGTAATGAGAAGAGTAAGGGAGAGATGAATAATAGGTTTTTAAAAATAGAATTTGTTGTTATTGCTAATGTTAATACCAGAATTGGGGAAGAGCAAATTCAAATACTAGGTACTGGGAGTGAAACTGAAAAAGGAGAAAGTGTGATTAGACATAACAAAGATAAGACATGTAGTAAAGAGGGAGAGACACTAGTAGAATTTGTGAAGAAAACAATGTATTGATTTGTAGTGGAATGAAAGGAATAATGAATATACTTTTGTGACTGCAAATGGGCAAAGTGTTGTATATGTTGTGTTCAAGGAACATAGCATTGTAATAGGGTTTAAGGTAATGAACTTGGGCTTAACTAGTAGTCACTTTCCACTGTGGGCTAAATTGGGGTGAAGTAAGGGGAGCAATATAGCGCAGCAGGCAAATTTAGGGAAACCAGTCGTATAATATAGGTGGAAGAAGGAAGAGAAACAGGCATTCTTGAATAATATTCAATGGAATAAAATTGGTAATGTATTATGGGGAGGGTATAGGAGAGAACTTAATGGAAAAATTTGAGAAGACCATGAAAAAAAACATGGGAGAGGGGATGAAATTAAGAAAATCCAATTGGAGAAATAGGGGTGGGGCAGATGGTATGAGTGTTTAATAATTAACAAGAGAGTAGAAAGAGAGCTAAAATGAGGAAGAAAGAAGGGAAGTCTAGAATCTGAGGCTAGTTTTCTTAATGGAGAGATGGTGTTACAGAGGTATTTTTAGAGGTGGCACGTGACCTTGCTCGGATATGCGCGAGTGACATCACGCAAAGCGATTGTGGGGGTAAGTTTCCACCAGCTGGCTAGCGGGCTAGAAGTCGAAGAGGTACTAACCAGACGCCCCTTTTATCTTGCAATAGACAAGTGGACTCGACCATGAACTACTGCGCAACATTACGTCACACGCCACCTCTAAAAAATACCTCTGTACAGGTGTTGATTCAATTTTAAGGAAAAATAAGTAGGGCAGAATACTAGCCAGGAACTAATGTAAGCAGAAGGATGTGTGATAAGGAAAAGACATAGGAAATAATAAAGAAAATGTACAGTGCAAAGATCAGAAATAATATCTCGGTTCAGAAGTGGTGTGAGTATTTTAGAGAATTGTTGTAGGTAAATAGTTTGGAGTTGGATAGGAGTGCTGGAGTACAGACAAGGTGGATCGAAGATGTATATATGGCTATTACAGAAATGGAAGTAGAAGAAGAGGTTAGGAATTCCTGAGGAATGGCAGAAAATAGATATTTATTAGGTACTGAAGCATTTACATCTTGGGCTGCCCTTGAACTTGGGCTCTGGCCCTTTTGTCATAGGGCAGCCTCTTGCATATATTTACATTTTGAAGTGGTCATCTCTTGCTCTCTTCCGACCCCGATGCTATTACGGTTCCCAAGGGCTAGGGAGTCTTTATTTTTCCAACCTCTCCATTTCTCTAATTTCTCTATAAAATCTTAACCCCTAACATGCTGACCTGTCATGGCATGTAATACGTCCTCTGATTGGTAATCAGAGGATATGGTCGGTGAATTTATTTTGATAATTCTCCCGGTCAGGTCGGTGAGACCCGTAAACCAACGACAGGTGTGGTCCTCCAGACATTCTGGGGGTTGTGAGAGAGCGATGTGACCGCCAAAACATAGAAATATGGTGCTCTCTAAAAAGCGGTTACCATTACTGCTATTGCTCTCTTCTATATCATCAGTGAAAAATATTGGAGAGCAAGAGGATTAATGACTTCATTGTCAGAAATCCAGCATTAGGTAACAACATTTTTTGTATAGTAAGATTTGGTCTTTCTCTTACGATTTACTAGTTGTGCAAAAGTCATCTAGAGTAAATACAACTACAGGGGCTAGAGCCAGAAAAATCAATATAAACATTTCATTTGTCATAAAAGTATCTCAAACATATGGCATTTCAATTAAAATTGTTAGACCTTTTTCTAAAAATTTTTTATTTTTTATTCAAGGGGCCTCAAAACATATATTTCCGGTGAAATCTCGACATCTAATATTTGGGTGGAATACAATAATTCCTCTACTAAACGTAGTAGAGAAAGTAATGAAGAAGGGCTACTCTAATCAGCAAATGGGCTGGGGCCCAGCTTAGGGGTAGCCCAAGGTGTGGATTTGGTACTCAATAAATCATTCATTATCCACTGTACATCTTATATATTTAAATGAGCAATTCTTGTATATACATTCCGCGCATCTTGGAAACGGCTCTAACGATTTCAATCAAATTTTGTATTCAGATAAGGTTTTGCTTTTTAAGTTTATCTATATAGGTGTCATTCCTGAAAAAAAATGTGACTTTACATAAAAATAACATTTTTTTATGAGAGGTTGAACTGGAACTTAAAAATTCAATGCCACAATTGGGATTTGAACCACAGACCTTCCGCTTACCAGGCGGGTGCTCTAACCATTGAGCTACTGTGACAACCTGCCAGAATGGCATTGAATTCTCAAACCAGTTCGTATTTCTCCTGGCAAACCACAAAGGCAGTCTTACATCAGACAATTACCCCAATGGTGACTTAATATTGTAAGTATGTATGTCCCACGATTAAATAACCTTCAGATGGTAATTATTATTTATTTATGCCAACAAACTTACTGTTGGTGTTTTTAAACACACAAGCCCTGTGTGGGCAATCTTTGGGAGGTAGAACTGGAACTTGAAAATTCAATGCCACAGCTGGGATTTGAACCACAGACTTTCCGCTTACCAGGCGGGTGCTCGAACCATTGAGCTACTGTAACAACCTTCCAGAATAGCATTGAATTCTCAAACCACCAACAGTAAGGTTGTTGGCATAAATAATAACATTTTTTATTCCCACTTCTACAGAGCAATTGAACCTTATTTTGGCTTTTTCTTCTCTTCTAATGGATCGATTTCAAAAAACAAAGTAGCATTTTAAAGTCCTCTTCCAGGGCTATCAGAATTCATTAAGTTAATCTAGCTATATTAGTCTACGAGTAACAGTCACAATTACTCTAAACCTTATATTGGCCATAATTTCTTTGTTAATGGGCTAATTGCAACAAAAAGGCTGGGTTTGAAAGATCTTGTCAAGAGCTTTCAGAAAGCCTAAAGAAAGTGGACTTAGCTGCCTTAGTCTACGCGTAATTGTCATAATTAGTTGAAACCTTATTTTGGCCATAATTTCTCTATTAATGGGCTAATTCCAACAAACAGGATATTAAAGGATATTAAAGATCTCGTCAAGAGCTTTCAGAAAACTCAAACAAAGTTGACTTAGCTATATTAGTCTACGCGTAACATCACATTAGTCTAAACCTTATTCTGGCCATAATTTTTCTCTTAATGGACCAATTTCAACAAACAAGCCAGGATGTTGAAGGTCTCGTCACGGAAATGGCTCAAACGATTAGCTAAATATACATTTTTATCCTAACAGTTTGCTTTTCAAGTGTATCTAAATAAGTATTTTTTCCCCTCCCCCCTCCAAAAAAGGTTAAAAAAAAAAGGAAAAGAAAAGAAAAGTCAAGCGAAGCTCAGTCACCAAGGCACCACTAGCATTACATGTGCACGGCTTAATTATATGCCAAGGTAACATAACTTGTGTAACAATCTATATTCTGTATACCTTTAAAATACCATGATGTTTTAATGTTGTGGTGTAGCTTGTAGTTGCAATTAACAATTACATATGTGAATCAATGAGTTTTAGGCTAATATTCAATTGGTTTATACTTTATTAATAGGGAGTGAACCTTCATACATGGAACGAAAGGTTGCAGAATGTGGACTATAGGAAACAGGAGGGCTCAGTCTGCCTCATGATCACATCACACAAGATGCCAGATACAGTCGACTCTTGAACATTGTAGATAAATTGTTGCATAACTTATATTCCATGCTGTCACCATTTGCAGTAAAATATTCAGTCTCTAATTCTTGTTCAGCAGTACACGAATACTTTGATTTTCGTGCTGGAGGCACTGTACGCAGTGAACTCAGTTGTTTTGAGCAATGACGTCGCGCTCTGCCCATGTAGCAGTAACTTGTGATCACCTCATATCATGATAGCTGTATAAAGGATCAAAGCCTGTTTCTTAATAACATGCCTTATAATGGAAAAACTGCTATACCTTGGTCAAATTTTGCCCATGTCCATTTGCAGATAACCATAATGTATAGGCTACAATGCCTAGATTGGAGTGTTTACATGATCAGGATGACGGGGTCCTGTGTTATCACGGAGGAAACATTTACTCCCGTTACCTTTAATCAGGTCATTTATAACACTATATATCAACTCCTACTAACTGACGCAGGTACAATACACTTAGCTATGTAACTATCATAATCTTACAGTCTCTAACACAATCTATAGAAACATGCATAATATAATAGCCCTGAAACCTCATATCAAATTATAACCAATAAATAGATAGTTAAATTTTAAGAGGTAGAACTGGAACTTAAAAATTCAATGCCACAACTGGGATTTGAACCACAGACCTTCCGCTTACCAGGAAAGGTAAGTTGGTTTACCAGGAGAAATACGAACTGGCTTGAGAATTTAATGCCATTCTGGCAGTTTGTCACAATAGCTCAGTGGTTAGAGCGTCCGCCTGGTAAGCGGAAGGTCTGTGGTTCAAATCCCAGTTGTGGCATTGAATTTTTAAGTTCCAGTTCTACCTCTTAAACTTTGCCCACACACGGCTTGTGTGTTTAAAAACACCAACAGTAAGTTTGTTGGCATAAATAAATAATAATTACCATGTGAAGGTTATTTAATCCTGGGATATAAAGTACTTGCAATAGTAAGTCACCATTGGGGTAATTGTCTCTGGTGTGAGACTGCCTTTGTGGTTTACCAGGAGAAATACGAACTGGCTTGAGAATTTAATGCCATTCTGGCAGTTTGTCACAATAGCTCAGTGGTTAGAGCGTCCGCCCGGTAAGCGGAAGGTCTGTGGTTCAAATCCCAGTTGTGGCATTGAATTTTTAAGTTCCAGTTCTACCTCTTAAACTCTGCCCACACACGGCTTGTGTGTTTAAAAACACCAAAAGTAAGTTTGTTGGCATAAATAAATAATAATTACCATGTGAAGGTTATTTAATCCTGGGATATAAAGTACTTGCAATAGTAAGTCACCATTGGGGTAATTGTCTCTGATGTGAGACTGCCTTTGTGGTTTACCAGGAGAAATACGAACTGGCTTGAGAATTTAATGCCATTCTGGCAGTTTGTCACAATAGCTCAGTGGTTAGAGCGTCCGCCCGGTAAGCGGAAGGTCTGTGGTTCAAATCCCAGTTGTAGCATTGAATTTTTAAGTTCCAGTTCTACCTCTTAAACTTTGCCCACACACGGCTTGTGTGTTTAAAAACACCAACAGTAAGTTTGTTGGCATAAATAAATAGATAGTTAAATGTTTGTTTTACATTTCTTATATGCTGTAATATCACCATAGGTGTTGCAGAGTATAGAGATTTTATACAAATGCAGGTTACATGCAATTCCCAGCAAACAAAATTACACAGCTGTGTAAATACTGGGTACTGCTAAAATACTTCACATTGGTTATCGTGCACATGCAGCATTCTACTGCACAACTTGTACTAATAGACATAATTAACATTCACTCTCAAGATTGGTAGTTATACTTACATACTGAGCTAAATGTGTATGTATATGCTTGAAATAAAGTAATAGTGCCACTTGTGGCTGTATATTGCATCCACTAATACACGCTTGTTGCGGAGCATTGAGTTGCACTTCTTTATTGCACTAGCTTCTAGTAATATGTGTAATAGACAGTAATTCACACTCAGTATATCATAGTATATATACAGCATGGAAGGGAGCTCATTACATTCCTTCTAATATGTGCTTCATAGAAGCATTACAAACAAAAAAGTATAATGGCATTTTGTTCTTTGATCAGCCAATTTTGAAAAAAATAAATAGTTTTTTACCCAAATTGGACGTGTAATTCCACAAGAATGAACAAAGCTAACAGTTTGTTACTTGTAAGATGCGTAGAGTAACTTATTTGTGACATAGCTTCGGTAGTAATTATGGGACATCACACAGAGTTTCAAAATAATTAATCACTTAAAAGACGTGAAGGAATACTCCAAGCAGCTTTTCCACACATGCAGTAAGTCGACAACGTTGCATTGAGGTTGGTCAGGCAATTGACCTGGTTTGTGAATGTAAACATGTCCAGCACTTTTACTTTTGTCCTAATATTTTGAGAGCTAACACTTGTGATTGACCTACGCTGGCACAGTAAACACAGAAGCACAAGGCACGGTATCTGTTTATGTTCTCAAGACGCACCATTACTGTGTTTGTTTATGTACTGAGCTAGGGAAAGTGACGCCCACACAATCCGCAGTGTTGCCAGCTTGTTTTCGACAAAACTAAAATATCTCCGTAAGAAATTGTCAAAGACAAAAACGTAAGATACACAATGTGTTCCGAATACCAAGATCTATCACTGCTTTAAATTAACGTAATGACTTCCCTTCCACCCAGTATATTTACCAACCTAAAATAAAGCTACTAATTTAGTACAGTAGGAAAACCATAGTTTTTTCATGCAAATACTTTCATCAGCAAATTATAGAATTGGAATTTTAAGAGTGCTTAAAACCAACAAAAGAACTGCAGGACAAAATTCCAGCACACCAGTGAGGCTAATGTGATCCTGGCAATTGACAGTGTCGTTAAACAACAAAATAATTTTTAATTCATGCACAAGAATTACACGTTTTAAACTTTTTATTTTGCTTTTCAACATACAATTCATATAATTTCATATAAGTTATATGTTATTAAATATATTTCATCTCCCTTTGCTTTTGAACATACAATTCATATAATACCACGTAAAATCGCACAAAATACAGTCGAAATTGACCTTGATATCTCTAATTTTCTGGAACCAAATACATTTGACACCTGCTTCTTCCTTTTATACAAAGAGAATTAATTTGGCAGATATTAATTTTTTAAATGTCCCAAAAATCATGTGCACCATTTATTATGTATGATATTTTATGCAATTTTACGTGGTATAATATGAACTGTATATTTAAGAACTGAGGAAGGTGAAATATCATATTTAATAGTATATGATTTATGTAAAATTATATGTTGAACAGTGAAATTAAAAATTTAAAGCGAGTAATTCTTGTCTGCAAGCAATAGTATATGAAGTGCACATGCAAGAGAGGGTTAAGTATGTCACTGCAGAGGGTGGTGATGCTGGGAGCTTGCTTGGAGGGTGTGAGTGGTCATGTGAAGTGCGGTCACACTGGGAGACAGTCACATGTTACTGCAGAGGTGCGGTGGGAAGTTGCAGATTGAGGGCAAATTCCATGGGCCCCAGAATTCCAATATTGCCGAATTTTGGTCCTCATTGGCTAATACAAATGCTGGCTTCAACTGATCGACTGAGATGTTAACTCCCACTACTTTGATTTTAACAGAGAAATATTTATCATTTCTAGAAATTACAGGAAAAGGACCTTCATAGGGTGGTTCCAATTCTTTCTTCACCCTGTCGATATGTATGAAAACATGAGTACATTTCTTCAGGTCTCTGGGCACGAAGATGCTTCTTACAGTTTCATGATGTACTGGTACAGGTTTAAATTGCCTCAGATATTTCTGAAGATCAGAAACAAAGCTTTTTGGATCTTGAATCAAAGAGCAGATATCGTAGCCATCAAGAGGAATGCAGGAAAGGGTCTCATTCTTGATCCAACTGTAAGAATGGAGCAACATTTACAGCAGACGACACAGGTGAACGAGGAAAAGGAAGCCATCTACCAACCATGCATTCCTCACCTTAGTGAGAGATATAATGTACCTGAAAATGCATGGGAGGTAAAAGGACTGCTCTTTGGTGCCCGCGGAACATGTTTTAAATTCACAAGTACCTGCCTCAAAGCACTGGGTGTGCAACAGTCCAAAATTGTAAATATATGTTTACATGTCCTAAAAGACTCTCTATATATTTTAAATAATCACTTATATTTAATGTGTTAACTGTTATCTTCTTGTTATAATCATTTAATGTTTCTTTATATATTTTGAATCTTAATTTTAATCTTTTTTTTTTTTTTTTTCTTAAAATTTGACTCATATATCTTTGATTTCTGGATCTTTATGGTCACCTGCAATGTCAGGCAGATGTCACAATTTTTGTTTGTGAAATATATACTGGCTCACTGAATATTTCTGCTCGTAATTTAATAATGCAAACAGCTTCATCAGCAAACTAAAGAATTGGAATCAATATATTGTGCAAGATTTTATTGTCTTTTTACTTTCCCTACTATGTATAGCAAACTAGAGTATGTATTGTATTCCACCCAAACATTTGATGTTGCGATTTCACCAGAAATATATGTTTTGAGGTCCCCTGAATCCAAAAAAAGCATTTTAGAAAAAGGCCTGTATGTCAATCTGTGGACAGCATAATTCAAATACAAAAAGTCGGTTAAAAATCAAAGATGCGACAAAGATTTTGAAGAAAATTCCTCCACCCTATACTACCCTTTACATGAACTTTTCAAAAATTTTGATTTTCTTGAAAATGGCTCAAACAATTTTGATTAAAATGGCATGTTAAGATATTTTTATGACAAATGAAATGTATATCTTGAATTTTCTGGCTATAGCTCCTCTGGTCGTAGTTACCCTGGATGACTTTTGCATAACTGGTAAACCGTAAGAGATTGACCAAATCTTACTATAGAAAAATGTAGATCTTGCTAAAATACTCTATTTATGTCTGAATAATTTTTTGTATAGTGAACCATTTCAGGGATATGCCCTGTTATTAGTGTGAGCTTTTGAGAACTTATACTTCTGTCAAATATAACATTGCTATTCATTTTTTTATATGTTAATCATGCAAAGAGAACAGAATTTCAAAGCTTTAAAAGATTTGACTTGCTAAAAGCCTACAGTATTCTCATACTCCCCTTGCTCCTACAAGGAAATAAGCAAAGGAAGTAAGCAGTAAGATAATTTTTGCAAATGTTTATCTCAACACGAAGAAGATATAGGAATACCAATTTGCAAGAATGGTTAGTACAAAAGTAGAGAAAGTCATGTGAATGCTTCACATCAGATTTTTAAATTTTTTTTTTTTTCAAATCCAATAAACAAAAACAATCGCCCTCCCATTTACCAGAGAGAATTTAAAACACATATATACAAAAATTAATTAACATATTATTGTTCCTACGATTTTCTTAAAACTGCTTATATGGAGCTAATCTTATCTAACCTAGGATCTAAACCATTTTATAAATATATTAGTAAAAATGTAGGATAACTCACATGGAAGACCATCTGTAGTGTCTTTAGCGAACTCTGCGGATAACCTAAAGAAGTAGAGTCGCTTGAAAGGGACGCCACACTAACTATAGAGCACAGAACACTCTATAGAGCAATAGAGGTAGTAATGTGTAGTACCAACAGTACGAAATTGAAGATATCATTAACCGAATGATATTGCGGGCACATTCATAAATGCAGGTTTACTACTAGATGCTAAAAGTAAGCAAAACGTGATTTAGTATATGATATAAAAATTCAGAGGAGAAGATCGGAGTAAAAAAAAAAAGAGTAAGAAAAATATCAAAATCGAAAACCACAACGTTGTATATGACGAAAAATCGCCTGTAAAACGCGCTCATTTTTTATAGTCAATAAATAATTGATTGACACCGGAAAAACTATAATTTGGGAGTATAGGTCTGAATAAAATCGTTCTACCTTGTGTGCAAGGTTCGGACATCCTAATAAAAGATGGTCTAAGGTGGCCTCTTGACCACAGTTCCAATAAGGTGTGCTCCCAGAACCATAGCGGAACAAATACGCCGGAGTGTAACAGTGACCCACACGCATTCGCGAGAACAGTGAGATGAAGTGACGCGGGTAACGTAAAGAAGCAAACCATGGACGATTGAGGGGCTGCAAGAGTGGAAGACAGGGACAAAAAACATGTTTTGTATTAGTAAAGGCTTCCCACGCCTGAATCCATTGAGAAAGAAGTGAATGTCTGCCAGATCTAAATAATTCCCGTGGGGGTACAGTGATTGGAAAAATTTCATCGGAAAAGCAAGCAGATTTGGCTAATTTATCGGCGATCTCGTTACCATAGATACCAGAATGACTAGGTATCCAAGCAAAGAGCACCCTTGTGATCCCTAGGGTAAGATGGAGTGATTTGAGTGCCTGTACATACCAACAAGTACTGGGTGATAACGAAGGGCTATGTAGTGTCTGCAACACACTCAAGGAATCAGTATAAATATTTGCTGTTATGAATTCCGTATTTCTAAGAAAGTCTAGCACCTTGTAGATGGCGAAAAGCTCTGCAAAATAATTAGAGCAAAAATCCGGTAGCCGAAAGGTACGTCGTATTTCCAACTCTGGTGAGAAAAAAGCTGATCCTACCCTCGGAGGGTCCCCCTGACGTGATCCATCGGTAAAAAAAGTTAGGCGGCCATCTCCTGCCACAGGAACAGGAGCCTGGAATAATAGTCGTGCTCGGAAGCCTACAGGATAATCTAAAATGCGCACACAGGCCGTAACATACGTAATGGTATGTAAGCCTGTGACAAAGTCAAAAGAATAGCATGGGTAAGTTTCTGCACGTTGTAAAAACCGGGCGTGATTTGTCAGAAATCGGTAGGCTAGCATGAGCGGTAAGGTCATGACTTCCGTATGAAGCCGCCCTTCTGGACAGCGTTCCAGTAACAATTGTAACTTAGGGAATAGTGGAAAAGTTATACTGCCCCAGCGGGCGAGAAGATAACGTAAAGCCACCACTGGGGCAAGATGTTTCAAAGGGGTGAGGCCTAGTTCTCTGTGCATTACCATTATTGGTGTCGAGTGGGCATAGCCCACTATAAGTCGAAGAAATCGATTGAGGCTGACTTGTAAGGGCATTAATGCACCTGTAGCAGCTATACCCCAGAGAAAGATTCCATAGGTGATCATACCCTGCACTACAGCCTTGTACAGGTGCAAAAGTACCTTGTGGTGGGAACCCCAGTTTTTCCATAATAACGCACGAAAGAAGTGGAGCTTACTGTCCAACCTGTTACGTAAGCGAGAAATATGTGCCCGCCAGTTTAGTCGATGATCAAGTGTGATACCCAAGAAGGTGTATGTATTAACCTCACGTACAGGTTG
This sequence comes from Tenodera sinensis, assembly GCA_030765045.1. NCBI lineage: Eukaryota > Metazoa > Arthropoda > Insecta > Mantodea > Mantidae > Tenodera > Tenodera sinensis. The sequence goes on from CM060966.1 coordinate 171,919,023, forward strand.
GGATTCCCCGTAAATTGGGGGAAGGCAAATGTGTCGACGATTGCGGGTAAAATGTACCAGAGCAGCTTTCTCCTTATTCACTGTTAGTCCGTTAGAGTCGGTCCACTCTCTCAAGGCTTTCACGGCGTTATTTAAGGAAACACGAGGTTGTGCTACATTGCCACCAGGCACGTATAGTACGATGTCATCCGCGTATACCAGTAGTCGAGCATGAGGTAGAACCACCTCCGCCATTCCTGTGATATAAACCAGAAATAGGAGTGGACTAAGGCATGAACCCTGTGGCAAACCCTTACTTGTAGTCCGGGGTCCCACCAAAGTACCCCCAGAACGCACTGTAATGCGGCGTTCCACAAATAGTTGATATAATAAGTTACAAAATCGCGTTGGTACACCGAGCTGTGTCAGCCGTTTAAAAGGTATGATCAGAGAAACACAATCAAAACCTCGTGCAATATCTAGAAAAAGTGCATCTAGAGTAGTATTATCTTTATAGGATAAGTAGATATCTGTTACCAGAAGGGATAAGCTATCGAGAGTAGAGCGGCCTCTGCGGAAGCCGTTGTACCATTTAGGGAAAAAATGTCGATGTTCCAGCCAATGATACAGCCGGGTGGCGAGGAGGCGTTCAAATATTTTGCGGGGGCAAGAGGATAAAGCAATGGGTCGAAAGTTAGATGGACAATTGGGAGTTCTTCCTGGTTTCAAGAAGGGGAGCACTGTGAAGTGCTTCCAGGTAACAGGCAGAATACCATAACTCAGAAAATAATTAAAGCAAAGTAAAAGTTGCTCCTTCCAGGAATGTGGCAGCTGCCGGAGCATCGCATAGGAGATCTCATCAGGACCAGGGGAGGTGGATTTAGTACCCGACAGAGCAACTACGAACTCCGACTGGGTGAAAGGATCCAGTAAGCGATCATCAGGTATGGAAACAAGCGAAAGCATACAAGGTGGAGGAGGTGATATTGAATCAGGCGTACACATATACAAAAAACTAGTGAGGACCTCAGGTTCTAAGGGATTCTGTAAGCTACGTGAAGGTAATTCACCTCTAAAGGAACGATGTAATGTCCACAGTTCCTGCATAGGAGTTTCGAAGGAAAAGGAACTGACCTTCCTTAGCCAAGCAAGTCTCTTTACTGAGCGGAGATACCTTCTTGTCACCGCTACCAGTTTTTTATAGTGTAGATAGTCCGCGAGGGATAGCGAGCGCCGGTAAGTAGCCATTGCTTGTCTGCGTCGAGTTATATAATTGGAACATTCTGGGGTCCACCAAATTGGAAATCGTCGTCTCCTGGCACGAGGTACGTAGTAGGGATGAAATGTATCCAAGTAGGCATGTAGAATCTCCATGAATTCGGTATACTTATGTATCCCACGAGAATTAGACAATAATCCTAAGCGCTCCTTAAGGAAATTTCGGAAGTTATCCCAATTGATATGGGACAGTCTACGACGGGGTATAGGAGGAGGTGTTACATATTGTGAAGGGGAGCGATATTGCAGCAATATAGGGAAATGGTCACTTCCACACGAATCGGGTAAAATGGACCAATTCCAAAGAGTAGAGTGACCAGGGCTGCACAAGGCCAAATCAAGTACTGTTGGAACAGTACCTGGTGCAGGAGTGCGTGTAGGTAAAGGATGATTTAAGCAGCTAATCTGGCGATGAAGTAGACAGTGTGCTAGGGAAGCACCTTCCCTCGTATCTAGAGAATTGCCCCAAAAGGAGTGTCGGAGATTAAAATCGCCTAAGATAATAAATGGTGGCCGCAAATGTTGGAAGAATCGATCCCATTGAGCCTCAGTAGGGCGAGAAGTAGGGGGATTATATATTGCAATAATTCTGAGGGAGCCGAGTAGTATTCCTACTGATTGTACGTTGGGTGGAGTGTACGGGCACATGTACTCCGTAAAAGAAAGTGATTGATGCACCATGAGTGCTACACCACCGTAACCATCCGCGCGGTCTGAACGGACAATACGAAAGGAAGGTAGAGAAAAGGGTACACCCAGTTTCAGCCACGTTTCGCAAAAGGCTGCCACATGTATATTATAGTTACATAGGTGAAATGTGAATTCTGGAAGCTTAGAATGTAAACTTCGGGCATTCCACTGCAATAAATTAAGCATTGTCGGAAATTAGAGTTTCTAAGGAATCGGAGATATGAGGAATGTCACAAGAATAATCGGTAATAAGCTTCCGAGCGTAATCTAGAATTTGATGCATTTGGGTTACCGACAAATGGAGCCCAAAGTCACGACTGAAACATTCTGAGAGTTGCATGGCAGGGGCCACGGGTAGTGGCTGAATATCCCTAGGAGAAGTGGAGGATCGGTCTCTCGGTAACATAGGGTTGCCGTCACCTCCAGTAGGGGAATATATAGCTGAATGAGAAACCGAGGGGCATCTACCCGATGGAGCGTATAAAACATCAGTGTAAGATTTTAAGAGTTTTGGAGAGCCATGCTGTATGTTATATTTCTGCAATTCTTTAACTTTGCGCTTTTTTGATGTGGTTGAAGAGAGGTGAGATGGAGCATTAGAAGAGTAAATATGACCAGTCGGGGGCGTCACTGAGCACAAACTACTCAAAGCAGAGACGGCCACTCTTTCCGGTGTACTCAAAAACTCTTTGTGGAAAATGGGTTTGTTCTGTGTAATCCGTGGTATCTGTTTAGCCGCCTGTAAAAAGGTACAATTTTCAGAGAGCATCAGGCGTTGTATTTGTAGTTGGCGTATTCGTTCCGAACAGTTTGACTCATTGGCCTCATGCGGACCCCCGCAATGAATACAACGAGCCACTTCAGATGAGCATGCGGAGAGCAAATGGGCTTCACCACAACGCACACATCGGGCTTTGCTGCGGCAAACCGTTGAAGTATGTCCATATCGCACACAATTTGTACAGAACCGCAATGCCGGTAGATAAGGTTCCACAGGAAGAGAACAATAGTATAAATATATTTTGTCTGGAAGGGAGGAAGCACGCCAAGTAATTACAATTGATGCGGTCGGTAGGTATTGTACTATGCCGTCAATCACAACTTTCCTGTTTAATCGGCGGACTCGACTAACCGGAAAATGCCCATTGGCCTGTAATTCAGTCAAAATTTCAGATTCCGGGCAATCCTTATCTACCTGGCGGACAATGCCCTGCTTATAAAGTAGATTGAAGGGAATAAAGCCCTTCAAGTGGTGTATCACTAATAAAGGGGATTGTAACAAATTGTTTGCCTGATCGGTAGTATTAAAAGTAACTATAACCTTTCGGTTACCACTTGGCCGGATAGAGTGTATTCCCCGAAAGTAATTTGTATGTAATAGTTTACCTATTGCAACGAAATTTAATGACTTACGTTCTTCCTGTAAGGGAACAAGATGGACTTCATATGGACCCAAATCGGTGTCCAGATACCTATCTGTACTCAGCGTGGGCCCTGGTGGGTCCTTCGTAGGTTGCGGGCGATCCTTCTCCATTTTTGGAACCCCTCCTAAATAGTCGTCACAAATGAGGACTCAAAAAGAACACACACAAACTTGAACGCTATGAAATAAAAAAAAAAAAAGTAATGTCCTCCTGCAAGTTAATGTAGCCAGCTGTCGACTGAGCTCTACTAAGCCTGAGAGGAAAGTGATATCCTTATTTCTTCACGCTATCTAACGCACAAGATGGAGTCCCACTCGCCGTAACAACGAATGTTGTAATGAACCTCGTTGGTGACGTATGTATTGCCAACGCTGGAAAATTGAAATTAGCGAAAATTGAATGTTGCCAACCAACTTGTTAAGGTTATTTGTTGTTGTTATTTATTGTTTTGTAATTAAGTGATGTGACTTAAGTTCTTGTGCGGTGCGGTTGTGGTTTTAATCTGTTTGATATGACACAATGTTGGAGGACGATAATTAAAAAAAAAATGTAAATTCTAGCCTTAAGTCGGGCCCTATGTACCGGCGGCAGGACAATACTCGAATAAATAAACTTGAACTTTGAGAGGTAGAACTGGAAATTCAAAATTCGATGTCACTGGTTTGAGAATTCAATGTCATTCTGGCAGATTGTCACAGTAGCTTAATGGTTTCTGTTTAAAAATACCAATAATAAGTTTGTTGGCATAAATAAATAATAAACTTCCACTTGTTGCGCATTTTCACAGTTGACCACACTTATCAAAGGTACAACAATCCTTATTTCAGATTGTATAATACGGTAATTTTATTACACATTACGCAATAGTGCAACAATAATAATGAAGTAATTAATAATATTGAGGTTGTGTAATACAGCAATGTTATTACAGATTACACAGTATTAACAACAACAACAATATTAATAAATAAATAATAGTACATTGCTTTGGCATTTTGTGATGCGTGGTTGGCAGTTTTAGCGAGTTGTACAATGCCCTTCTGCGCCATCTTCTTCCGTTATAGGTCAGTGACATAATAGAACTGTCAGTGAATCACGTGCCGAAGGCTCCTACAGTTTTACCCAACTTTACTCCTACCCAGGATTCGCTAACCTAAGTATTTCTGACGAAACAGCGTTTTTCGCACATACGCAATCATTGTCACAAGATCAAAAGATTAATGGTCTAAAGTTAATAGTTAAGCAATTTTATTACACACCCACGTAAACAAACAATACAATCCAACACACTTTTCTTATCTTATCTTTCTAGCCTACATTTTTTTAAATCACTATCAGTGTTGCCAATCCCTTTACTTTGAAAATCTGTAGATAGAGAAATTTCTATATTGGGTGTAAACATCTTTGTTGCACTCACATGACTTTCTTTACTCTTGTTCAAACCATGCTTACAAACGCTTATTTCTCATTCTAATCGAATGTAACATTTGCAGACATTATCGTATAGCAAATCTTCTTGTAGGTGCAAGGGGAATATCGTTTTACGCAATACTAAAATTATAGGGAGGTTGGGGGGGGGGGGTGACGCTTTGGGCGATACCGACCCAGATCCGCCACAGCAGACCCGCAGTGTGATGCTGGCTGCTTGGTGGGGCCTAGCGCCGGGATGAAGACATCTCAGCACTGGTTAGGGGGCTTCCGCGCATCTCAATAGTACCCCGTCGGTTCCTTCATTCATCCCTGCCTCCTGGGAGGGTGGTAGTCACAATAGACCTGTGTAGGTCGACGTGAGTGAGGTGTCCGCCTGCGTACTGTAACCGTTTTTCTAATAATTTAGGGGGTTACTTTCTTGCCGGTAGTATAGCTTACCTTGGCACAGTTTGAGTGCACACAATTTAGAATATTTCTTCACACTCCTAAAAGTAGTTGTTTCCTCTCGGCCAGTAAATGTTTTTGGATGACCCAGTTTGAGGTGTCAAATAGACTCATGTCCTCATTTACGTATCTATTATAGTATATTGCGTACTAAGAACTGTAAGTGATACTTATCAGCTCGAGAATGCATTTAGAGAATACGAGTCCCGCAGGGACGAGCTTTCCCAAACATTCGAGATCTGATAAGTAACTTACTGTTCGTGGTTAGTGAATTACTTTTTCCAATACTTGAAAAAAGTAATAATAAATAAAAACTACTTTTCCATGTTTCATTCGACATTAAGGAAAAAATGAATTCTTAATGTGAACAAATGAAAAGTTACATATAAATGATATGGTTATCCACTCCTTTGTTAATGACTTTACACCTCAAGGTATACTGAAGAAATAAGAAGAATTGAATCGTTTCTTAATGTTAACATGTCCAATGATTGCACGTTTAATATTTCGATCATATAATTCATACATTTGTATATTTTGCCAAGGAACTTATTTTTAGGTTACTATGCTTTTGGGTGCTACGTGATTTTCTACTGGTACCCTAAGTATTAATGGCCAGTTTTAGCCTTGTTGCCATGGAAACTGATAAATGAATTGTCAATTTAGCTAGCACTGCCAAATGTGTGTTAACAATGATTATCTTACATATTAAGTATTGCAGAAGTTATATTTCCAACTGTACTCTTCTTCACTTATAACATCGACAATCATTCTGTAAATCTTGCCTTTTTCGTAATGGAGGATCATTCGTCTTTGCTCAAATTTCGTATTCTTACCTCTATGTCAATCTGGGTGGCTCAGCTGGTTAGACGGTAGCCTACTGATTTCAGGATCGTAGGTTCAAATCTGGCCCACACCGATGGTTTTTAAGTGTGCTTAAAAACGACAGCTCCGTGTCAGTAGATTTACTGGCATGTTAAAGAACTCCTGTGGGAAAAAATTTCGGTACACCGGCGACGCTGACGTGTTCCCGGCAATTGACAGCGTCGTTAAACAGCAAAATAATTTTTTAAGTTACCTCTGTGCCCCATTTCGCCTAACTGTACTATTTGTTTTGATTACACGGGTAAGACTGTTTACTACCCATATCTAGACCTATTGTGCTTCCCCCCGGTGAGGATGTGAAACTAGTAGGGCGTACAGAAAGAAGTGCAATATTCATTTTGCCTAAAATTATGTGAATATTTGAACATACAACTGTTATAGTTTATACAATACGTATGACAAGTATAAATCTAATTTCCGAGATACTGGGTTTATAAAAACATGATGTTCAGTTTCAGGTTTTTGTTATACAGCTAAAATAGAAGGGATACTATTGAGTCTCCCAATAACTTTTTATTCTGTACATAGAACAGGTTCGTTCAGAGCCCAACATTTTGCGGTGATGCGTATACCGAAATTTAATAAAGACATTGTAACAGTTCAACTTACGAAACGAAACGAAATCTGTTCACGTTACTAACACAGTGAAGTGTTATACTAGAAGGTTTAGTGTACTCCTTGCCACGTGGTTCAAGTGTTGAGGAAATATAACTTTTGAGATTGTAACGGCTGAAAATCCTCCACTCCTGTTTAGAAAGAAATACGGAAAGTGGAGAGAAAACAATTACATTAAATGTTTTTAACAAATTCTGTGAAAAATATGCACTTTCACTAAAAAAGAATGTGATCGGCTATAGTTTATTACTAACTGAACATCTCTTTTGTAATGCAAGAGACCAGAGGAGGTTCTAGACGAACGGGGCTTGCTCCGCTCGTGTGTCGTGCCGTTACACGGCTTTACCTGCGAGATGTAGTTGAGTGGAGCTTCTACTAGGGAATCAACTGGGAATGTGTTTTTTTGTTATCCTGTTTGGGATAGTTGCTTGGGACTGATTGGTCCGCGGACGGATTGTGCCCGTCCACTGACTGACCGCTTTCAGCCAATCAGGTGGCCGCGCTGATCTCCCACAAGGTTCAGGCCAGCAGTCAGGCCCTGAAAGGTTAACTGATTGATGTTCTCCGTTTTGGTTACGGTTTCTGTCGCTTTTCCCATCTCCAGGCTATCCAAGTGGGCCTAATATGTCCCTCGGCAGTCCGAAGGTGGTAGTCGGCGCGGCTGTCTCTGGTCATATCTTCCCAGAGGGTCTACCAGCGGATTGGGATGGGTCTGAAGTTTGTTATGCATTGATCGAGCGCGCGTTATCACGTCGATAATGTACGGGATGCTGGAATGTTCATTTAGGATATGAGTAGGAAATCTCCAGCCAGTGTCTTAGATCCTCCGTAATGCCTGATTCTGCAACGTCTGGAGTTCGATGTAGCTGGAATTTGCCATCGTTCCCCAGATCTCACATCCGTACAGAACCAGGGGCGGGATAATCGAACGGTACAGCTATAGTTTCAGGCAGAGAGACATGGTTTTGGAACTAAGGATGGGATATAACTGCCGGAGAGCTGCGTGCCCTGGTAGCACCTTGCTCCTGACGTGATGTCTGTACGTAAGCCTTCGGTCCAGCATAACCCCGAGATACTTCGCCATGTTCACCCATTGTAAAGCAATATTCACTGCTCAGATTGTACTGCATTTGATTTCTGTTGTATTTTCAAACATACACCGATTATTACTTTAACTCGTTGACTCATGTAAATTTAAAGCCAAGGTGGTACACTGATATTAGTCATTAAATTAATGAGTTCTAAAACCTAAACTTAAGAGCAGTTTAATTCAGTGCCTGTAATCACACATGGCAGTGGATAGGTAGAGCTACGAAGCTATTCCGGTACCACCTATATTTGCCTACTCTTATAAGTTTAAAATGTAAGGCAAAATATAATAAACCCATAAACCATTCATTATGTTTAAAGTTAGTGATCCCCAAGCTGTCGAATGTATCTTACTCGCATATTGTTTGGAGCAATTTCCTCTGAAGGGTACTTAGTTCCCATCATTCCTCCACTGGGTGCCGTTATGTGGCCGGCGGAGTGTGTAATTAAGGAATAAAGTTGCTTCCGACCTTGTAGGCCGTGGTTGACGAATAGGAATTGTTCCTGGCGCTTCGCTCAAATCTGCGTTAAACATCATCGGAGGACCCAACGATGACCCCACTCACATTTGGTTCTGAGATGATGCTCAACGCAGATTTGAGCGAAACGTCAGAAACAATTCCTAGTCGTCGACCACGGCCTAAAACCCAGAAGAAACTGTTCCAAATGGATGCCGGCCGTGAAAACCTAAGCACACACATATGAATAATTAAGGTTAAACTAATGGAGCAGCTCTCACCTAAGTTCATCCTCTAGTCATTATGGAGCTCCTGCGGCTCCCTGAAGTGGCAGAAGTTGTTCACAAATGCATCATGCATAGTCAAAGCATATGGGGGATCGAATAAACCTCTAATCACTGGGTGAAATAATCCATAGCCTACGATAATTACGGGGGCATACGGTAATTTTAATGTTTGTACACATGCTTGCCAACCCGTGCGATAAATTGAATCTATGATAGTTCGATACCGGCGCAATATCATTTTCATTGGTTTGTCACACCAGTGAAATGAAACTAATTACAAATAGCGACACCACGTTTGCCCTGATGGCCTCTTCCACCACTCTAAGGCAGCCGTTTCTTGCCCTAGTAAGCCTCCTAGCTTTATCCTCTGAAGCCGAAATTGTGAACGCCATAATTACGGACATAATACTGTATCACATGGCGGAATTAAATAATCAGAAAATGTTAAAATCGTTACATGTATAAAAGCTACACAATCTGGGAGATTAGTTGTGACTAAAATTGTCAAAAGGCACGAAAAGGTACAGACAAGTCATTAGGGGCGAGCTTCAGGTAGTCCAGCGAGACCTGGTAAGACCAGTTTTCCTGGAAATCGCTCAGCGCCGGTGTGAGCCGGAAAACAGGGGATGGTCGTTTCTTCGAAACCCTGTTGCTAATTAGGAAGTGAAAGGTATAGAGAGCGTCATAACGCACGGAGACTTGCCTGCGAGAACCCGGAGAGAAAGGGTCGTTTAGAGTTGCCCTCCAGAACCCAACGGGGCAGTACAGTGGCCCTCCAGAATCCGACTGGGCAGTACACGTGCCGCCCATACCGCCGAGTGAGCATTTCAGCTACGGGACTTTTATTCCGGATCCTCAACTGTGAGGACACATTATAGTTAACAACAATCTTCGGTCTTAGTAAAGACACAGTAACGACTCAACCTACTTAATAACGATCGGCAAATCTCACGCTTTCTTATTTTGGGGAGAATAAAAGTGTTTCAACGAAGTTCTGGTTTGATTCGCAAACACTCACGCATACCCTGAGGTTAAGATCACATGCCAGAGCAGCCGGAGCATTAGACACCGGAAAGCAGCAGTCGGAGTAGGAGAGTGGAACGGAGGAGAGACGATTCCACATCACCTCTTATTGCTAGTATGGCCAGATCTGGCAATCTCAATGAAAAAGGCACTGTTCAGAAAATTGATTATCAATGGAGAAAAATCGAAATAAGTGTAATTCCATGTGAATTTAAGAACATGCCTGAACCTGGCAGTTTCTGGAGCGCTGTTAAACACATGTCACCCTGGTAGAAATACTGATTTCAAAGAACTAGCAGCCTTTGCATTATCAGTGATTTCGTTGCCCCACAAAAGCGCTTCCTGTGAAAGAGTTTTTTGTAAACTGGGTTTAATAAAAACCAAAGTTAGAAACAGATTGGCACTAGATATGACAAATGAACTTATCCTGTTGTCTCAGCTTATGAAAGAATGTGGTAGATCCGTAAACCTGCAAGTCACCAAGATGTTAATGTTTATCTCTACAACAAAGTTGTATAATGCTACAACGGTTGAGGTAGATGAACTTTCAGACGAATGGTGCGAGAAACATAAGTGCTGAAGTTGTAGGTAATACTGATTGAGGTCATCAATCTTGTAAGTGGATACCATAAACACCAATACATTTTTATAAGTGTTATACTGACATTTTTATTGTAGCATTTGGTTTATGATGTACGATAATTTTACTTTTAAATGTTGGCAACCCTGGGTGCTTCCTGCATGGGTTTCCTCGAGAACTTCCTTTACCTTAATCCTCAGAAGCATCACCTGTTTTACCTTGATTTTCACTTTTATAGATTTCTAAATCCACTTCAGTTTGTTATTTGCTACCAGGGAGTTTCACTGCGTTCATTAGTCCTTATAGGCCAGTCTTTTAAAGTAAAATTTGCCCACACTGGTTACCAGATTCATCATTCTTCAGGATCGGCCCCTATCTCGATAATTCACGCACCTTAGGATCTCCTCGTCCCAAACAACTGCAGGTTGCACCGAGCCTGGTTGTAGGCTGCAGCACTCTCCTTCGTTGTTGATCCAGGCACTGATACAGTGTATCATCCTATCATCCTCTTTATTTTCTTTAGTCTGCTCATCCAGCCATTTTCTCTGACTCATCTACATCAGGCATTGGCAAACATGTACTCAATGAGGCCTCGCAACTATGACATGTCAGGGGCAGCGCTTACTCTGTCTCCCCCTCCCTCGCAGCCTTAACTGGCACTGCATACACACCGATCACGGGCGAACTGTCCTGTCGTATATACCTGCACTTCTAAACATGTCTGTCAAAGTGTAATTGAACACTGAGACTTAAAGATAAATTTCTTTATTTATAACTTTGAAGAATATTAGTTTATCTTGAAGTTTTAGTATATTCATAGAATTAGAGTGCATCTAATTATTCCTGGTCTATTAAATTTGATATATAGAATAGCACTTTGATGATTTCTTCTCTCATCATCTAAGGAACGTAAGGTGTTTGTTGTGCTCTAAAGTTCAAAATGACACTCATCAATGGAACATCAAGCGACATTATGATACATGTCATAAGATCACCATACAATTATAGACAAGCATGTATTCATAAATTTACACCACGATTTAAAGTAGCATAACACTGACGTAGTATCCTTTATTCATTTTTTTTTTTTCGGGTTTGGATTGACTAACCAACTGCAACAGCTCAAAGAGCAATATTCAGATAATACACCTGATATTAATTCAAATATTATAACTGATAGACAACTTCATGCCAGCTATGCTGTTGCTGTGGAGATTGCTCAGTCACAGGTGTTTTAGTGATGGGAGATTTCATAAAATATGTGACAGTAAAGTTGCCAACATAATTTGTCCTGAACAATATGATATTTTTAATAATATTGTATAATCACCACGAACCATACAGAGAAGGATACATAAAATAGCAGAAAAAAGACTACAAACCGAGGTCCATAAATTTATAGCCGTTTCTCTCGCGTTGGATGAAAGCACTGGCAACGTTGACACAGCACAATTGGTCATTTTCACTCGTGGAGTTACTAACAACCTCTCGATACAAGAATATATGCTTCAAGTCATTCCACTTAGGTTTGGCACCTTCTATGGATAACCGAGACCTGAAGCTGTGACACAGAATACACATGTTCCACATAATTGTTTAAACTGTCGTAGGTCACAGGGTAAGCGCAGGGCTCAGCTTCAGTTTTCGAATATTGAGGCAAATGACAGGTCAATCTGTTTTTATCACTTTATTTCTTCTTTAATTAACACGCAACTGTTAATGCCCTGCTAACCAGTATTTACTGTACTGCTTGCAATTCACAGCTGTTCCCTGTCACCAAATAACTACTGACTGCTCACTCCACTGCATAAGCCAGTCTGAAAATTATGTAGTCCCTGAATTACAGCAGAATTTCTGGAAATTGAAAGATCTCAGCTCGGACCATAAACAAAGTTTCTAGAAATGTATGGAAGTGTACTAACTCCTTTGCAACTCAGCTGATTGTTGAACTTAAACCTCATTTAACATCTGAGTTAATCACTGGCACTGTATATTTTTTGAGGGGAGTGGCAGGATTTTGCAATAAAGTTGGTATTAATAAAATATTCAATCTGATAATAAAATGAAAGATATGAACTCACAGTAGTTTCGCAATTGCCTTAAAATTATACAGAGTGGAAGGGAAGCGATTACATTCCTTCTAATATGTGCTTCATAGAAGCATTACAAACAAAAACGTCTAATGGCATTTTGTTCTTTGATCAGAGAATTTCGAAAAAATAAATGGTTTTTGATCCAACTTGAATGTGTAATTCCACAGGAATGTACGAAGATAACAGTTTGTCACTTGTAAGATGTGTAGAGTAACTTATTTCTGACATACCTTCAGTAGTAATTATGCGACATCACATAGGGTTTCGAAATAATTAATCACTTAAAAGATGTGAAGAAATACTTCAAGTAGCTTTTTCACATTTGCAGTAAGTGGACAACATAGCGTTGAGGTTGGTCAGGGAATTGACCTGGTTTGTGAATGTAAATACGACTGCCACTTTCGCTTTAATGTTTTGGAAGCTAACGCTTGTGATTGGCCTACACTGGCGCAGCAAACACAGGACACGGCAGGGTATTTGTTTGTGTTCTCAAGAAGCACCGATACTGTGTGCGCTTAAGTACTGAGCTAGGGAAAGTGACACCCATATAATGTGCAGTGTTGCCAGCTTCTTTCAAGAAAACTAAAATATCTCCATAGGAAATGGTCAGAGACAAAAACGTAAGCACAAAGTGTGTTCCAAATATTGAGATCTATCACTGGTTTAAATTAATGTAACGACTTCCCTTCCACCCGGTATACTATGTGACAGACCCTAGAGGCGTATCAGAAAGAATGTGAAACTACACAGTTGTTTATTCAGCTTATCACACATGCAAAGTGAGTTAGTAAGTGTACACTCTGTCCAAATGCAATCATGTCTTTAGGACAGCACTGTGTCATATTTGGCAAGCAGGAGAGATCATCCATTTGTGTTGCATTACTGAAGCACTCTGACAGCCAAGATCAATACGTCTGGTCGCTTTGCCAGGTGGTAAATGGTTCATTAGTTTAAAGTTTGAAGACAAATAATGCCAGGTCTGTTGGGTCTTGCGCTGCTGTCTCAGTACCTACATTCCTGATACGAGTGTTTCAGGTTGTCAACACATGGACTTGTGAACATGAGCTCTGTGGTTCAAATCCCACAAGGATCTCCCTCTCTCACAGATGTTTTCCAGGGTTTCCTCAGTCCTCCACTAGTAAATGCTGGGGAGGTATCCTAACATATGAACATAACAGAACATAAAAAATGTCCAGTCGGTGTCGATTCATGGTGATTACTCCACAGAAACATCAAAAAATTCATGTCAGACTGACGAAACAAACAATTGTGAAGCTAATGCCCCTGTGATAGAGATTAGCAAATAATCAACTCTTGAAAAGACGTGAAAGGGGGCAGACATAGAACACAAATCTAAGTTTTCACTCTCTTATTTGACACAAATGCACCAAACAAATATTTGTTTCCGAAGCAAAAGTAGATATAAAAGATGCAAATGCTGTGGATGAATTCAATATGCTTGCCAGAAAATAAAAATGGGAATTTATGCAAGAATAATTTGTGACAGCACCCACAGGATAAACAGAAAAGCATGATAGAAAAAGCAAACTGATGTGGTAATGAATAAGGAGGAAAAAAGTATTGCAAGAAAGAAGAGGTCAAGAAAGGAGATGTGTATGGTACTGGGAAGCTTAAGTTTTGAAACAGGTATTACACCTGAATCCACGTTTTAAGTTTTTCTTGATATTAGGTTTTTCAACATTCAAAATGCTCCAGTGCACCAGTTTTGGTTTAATTAGCTTAGAAATTTGTAAACATTTAGGAAAATGTCATTTCTTTAATAAGTGTTATGCATTTTCAAATATATTGAAAATTACTAAAAAATTGATTAAAATCTAAAAAACATTTAATATTCCAAAGAATTAAGCATAGACAAACACTCTTTTTTTTATTGTTTAATAGTGTATACATTATTACAAATAATACAAATTATTTAAGAGGGAGAATTGGAACTGAAAAATTCAATGCCACAGCTGGATATGAACCACAGATCCCGCACTTACCAGGCGGCTGTTCGAACCAGTATGTTTGTTGGCATAAATAAATAATAGTTATTATTCACACATACTGCAACGCCAACCGTGCGGTGCTCATGAAAGGATGGCCAGGGTCAACCATCTCACATCACATACCAGGCCAGCGAGCAAACAAAGGCTGCCCCACACCACTCACGGAGAGCAAACAGCTGACAACAATCAGAGCAGCAGAACAGAGCAGTTTTCTAGATTGTTCATAAATCATTTGGCTGCTGGAAAGTTCCAGAAAAAGGAAGTTTGAAAAAAATCTGGCTGCGCCATCACTGGTATAAAAGCTTGTAGGGCACATGAGAAGGGTTCAGTCAATCAATTTAAGTTTTAGTGTGTGTGTGTGTGTGTGTGTGTGTGTGTGTGTGTGTGTGTGTGTGTGTGTGTGTGTGTGTGTGTGTGTATGTGTTAGTGTTTAGTATGGAGTGAGACAGCTGTAATGTGCACAGTTGTGAGAGAAGTGTTGCATCGAAAGGACAATAGTGAAGCAGTTTAATGAGTGATTGTATTATCAGAGCTAGCTCTTGAGACACAGAGAGAACTGAAGGACAGAAAATTGTGTGTTAAGGTTACAAGAAGAAAGCAGTTATGAGTTGTAATATCATGGAGGACTGCAGACTGCGTTAACATCAGTAAAAGAGAACTGTGGTGTAGTGCACTCAGTTGAAAGAAGATAAAGTGAAAAAAGTAACTGGACTCAACTTGTCATTTTTGTCACAATATGTTATAATTCACAAGAAAAAACATCAATGCAAAATCTAAAATAATCATGCACATGTAACATTTTGAAACATGTTATAGGCACAATCTGTATAAAATATCCTGTAAAATGGAAATTTATTAATGAAATTACTCCAAATTTAGTAGTTACTTTAATTTTAACTAGGCCAATTAACCTACCAAGTTCTACGCAAATTGCAAAAGTTTAAAAATTCAGTAGACTTCCTTACTCAACTGAAACCAACATTGCAAGATCATTGCTTTTGTTTAACATTTGACTCTGCATCTGAAATAAATGTAAAGTTTTTCAATATCTTGAGAGGTAGAATCAGGACTGGAAAATTCAATGCCACAGCTGGGATTAGAACCACAAACCCTCCGTTTACCAGGCAGGTGCCCTAACCATTAAGCTACTGTGACAACCTGCCAGAATGACATTGAATTCTCAAACCGATTCGTATTTCCCCCGGTAAACCACAAAAGCAGCCTCACATCAGAAACAATTACCCTAATGGCGACTTACTATTGTAAGCACTTTATGTCCCACAATTAAATAACCTTTAGAATTCAATAAAATAAACTTTGGCAGAATCCAGACTTTAATTGGAATAACTTTAGTCCTTGCCATCTTTATATGTTACTCACTAAGTATGACCCTGAAATAAAGAGCTCACTGTCATCTTCCAATAAAAAAACCACCACAAGTTCATACAAAACAAATGGTTAAAAATGGCAAAACAGTAGTAATACAGAACATTTTCTGCAAACAATTGCAGATTAGTAATTTGGGAGAGTTTTTCTACCGAGTAAACAAGACTGGATATGGTCGGTTAAGTAAATGGAAGTATAAACCACAAACAGTTTGTCTACTGTGTGAAAGAACATTAATTACATTGATTGACCTTATAGTTGGTTAAGCTAGAAGCCATGGACTTAAGTACTTACAATATTGTAAGTCGCCATTAAGGTATTATACCTAATAGAAATTGAGATCACCTTGTGTGGTTTTCCAGGAAAATGTGAG
Source organism: Tenodera sinensis (assembly GCA_030765045.1). NCBI lineage: Eukaryota > Metazoa > Arthropoda > Insecta > Mantodea > Mantidae > Tenodera > Tenodera sinensis. The sequence continues at coordinate 171,935,067 of CM060966.1, forward strand.
TGAGTTGGACAATTTAATGTCGTGTTGGCCATGATAACTCAGTGGATGCAGAAGTCGGACGGTAACTGGTAGATCTGTGGTTCAAATCCCAGTCTTGGCATTGAGTTTTTCAGTCCCACTCTACCCTTTCCAATCTCTTATCACACTTTTCATGTACACACAGTATTCATTCATGAATTAAACTTGTTGGTTAATGCTGAATTTCTGACAATGAAGTCATTAGTCCTCTTGCTCTCCAATATTTCTCACTGAAGGATGGGGCACTAGAACAGGCTGGGCGTGTTTGAAGGTGGTCTTGGTCCATTTCCTCTTGCAGATCACACAGAGGACAGAATGGTGAAGAATATATCCCAATTCTGCTCAATCATGTCCTGTAATCAACCTGAAGGTTGCTCATGAATTAAACTATGCCTTTTCAAATAATCAGATCTATTATAGCTCTTATCACACCTGTCACATTTGAACCGTATTTCCTCATGAGTGAAACTATGTCTTCTCAAACTTGATGATGTAGCATAGCCCTTATCACACTTCTCACATTTAAACCATACTCCCTCATGAATTAAACTATGTCTTCTTAAACTTGATGGAGTAAAGCTTTTATCACACTTCTCACATTTGAACCATATTCCCTCATGAGTTAAACTATGTCTTCTTAAACTTGATGATGTAGTAAAGCTTTTATCACACTTCTCACATTTGAACCATATTCCCTCATGAGTTAAACTATGTGTTCTCAAATTTCATGATGTAGTAAAGCTCTTATCACACCTGTCACATTTAAACCGTATTCCCTCATGAGTTAAACTATGTGTTCTCAAATTTGATGATGTAGTAAAGCTCTTATCACACCTGTCACATTTAAACCGTATTCCCTCATGAGTTAAACTATGTCTTCTCAAACCTGATGATGAAGTAAAGCTTTTATCACACTTCTTACATTTGAACCATATTCCCTCATGAGTTAAACAATGTCTTCTTAAACTTGATGATGTAGCATAGCCCTTATCACACTTCTCACATTTAAACCGTATTCACTCATGAGTTAAACTATGTCTTCTTAAACTTGATGATGTAGTAAAGCTCTTATCACACCTGTCACATTTAAACCGTATTTCCTCATGAGTAAAACTATGTCTTCTCAAACTTTATGATGTAGCATAGCGCTTATCACACTTCTCACATTTAAACCGTATTCCCTCATGAATTAAACTATGTGTTCTTAAACTTGATGATGTAGTAAAGCTTTTATCACACTTCTCACATTTGAACCATATTCCCTCATGAGTTAAACTATGTGTTCTTAAACTTGATGATGTAGTAAAGCTTTTATCACACTTCTCACATTTGAACCGTATTTCCTCATGAGTGAAACTATGTCTTCTCAAACTTGATGATGTAGCATAGCCCTTATCACACTTCTCACATTTAAACCATACTCCCTCATGAATTAAACTATGTCTTCTTAAACTTGATGGAGTAAAGCTTTTATCACACTTCTCACATTTGAACCATATTCCCTCATGAGTTAAACTATGTCTTCTTAAACTTGATGATGTAGTAAAGCTTTTATCACACTTCTCACATTTGAACCATATTCCCTCATGAGTTAAACTATGTGTTCTCAAATTTCATGATGTAGTAAAGCTCTTATCACACCTGTCACATTTAAACCGTATTCCCTCATGAGTTAAATTATGTGTTCTCAAATTTGATGATGTAGTAAAGCTCTTATCACACCTGTCACATTTAAACCGTATTCCCTCATGAGTTAAACTATGTCTTCTCAAACCTGATGATGAAGTAAAGCTTTTATCACACTTCTTACATTTGAACCATATTCCCTCATGAGTTAAACAATGTCTTCTTAAACTTGATGATGTAGCATAGCCCTTATCACACTTCTCACATTTAAACCGTATTCACTCATGAGTTAAACTATGTCTTCTTAAACTTGATGATGTAGTAAAGCTCTTATCACACCTGTCACATTTAAACCGTATTTCCTCATGAGTAAAACTATGTCTTCTCAAACTTGATGATGTAGCATAGCGCTTATCACACTTCTCACATTTAAACCGTATTCCCTCATGAATTAAACTATGTGTTCTTAAACTTGATGATGTAGTAAAGCTTTTATCACACTTCTCACATTTGAACCATATTCCCTCATGAGTTAAACTATGTGTTCTTAAACTTGATGATGTAGTAAAGCTTTTATCACACTTCTCACATTTAAACTGTATTCCCTCATGAGTTAAACTATGTGTTCTTAAACTTGATGATGTAGTAAAGCTTTTATCACACTTCTCACATTTAAACCGTATTCCCTCATGAGTTAAACTATGTCTTCTCAAATTTGATGATGTAGTAAAGCTTTTATCACACTTCTCACATTTCAACCGTATTCCCTCATGAGTTAAACTATGTCTTCTCAAACTTGATGATGAAGTAAAGCTCTTATCACACCTGTCACATTTAAACCGTATTCCCTCATGAGTTAAACTATGTGTTCTCAAACTTGATGATGTAGTAAAGCTTTTATCACACTTCTCACATTTCAACCGTATTCCCTCATGAGTTAAACTATGTCTTCTCAAACTTGATGATGAAGTAAAGCTCTTATCACACCTGTCACATTTAAACCGTATTCCCTCATGAGTTAAACTATGTGTTCTCAAACTTGATGATGTAGTAAAGCTTTTATCATACTTCTCACATTTCAACCGTATTCCCTCATGAGTTAAACTATGTCTTCTCAAACTTGATGATGAAGTAAAGCTCTTATCACACCTGTCACATTTAAACCGTATTCCCTCATGAGTTAAACTATGTGTTCTCAAACTTGATGATGTAGTAAAGCTTTTATCACACTTCTCACATTTCAACCGTATTCCCTCATGAGTTAAACTATGTCTTCTCAAACTTGATGATGAAGTAAAGCTCTTATCACACCTGTCACATTTAAACCGTATTCCCTCATGAGTTAAACTATGTGTTCTCAAACTTGATGATGCAGCATAGCCCTTATCACACTTCTCACATTTTAAACAATATTGCCTCATGAGTTAAACTATGTGTTCTCAAATTTGATGATGTAGTAAAGCTCTTATCACACCTGTCACATTTAAACCGTATTCCCTCATGAGTTAAACTATGTCTTCTCAAACTTGATGATGAAGTAAAGCTCTTATCACACCTGTCACATTTAAATCGTATTCCCTCATGAGTTAAACTATGTGTTCTCAAATTTGATGATGTAGCAAAGCTCTTATCACACCTGTCACATTTAAACCGTATTCCCTCATGAGTTAAACTATGTGTTCTCAAATTTGATGATGTAGTAAAGCTCTTATCACCCTGTCACATTTAAACCATATTCCCTCATGAGTTAAACTATGTGTTCTCAAATTTGATGATGTAGTAAAGCTCTTATCAGACCTGTCACATTTAAACCGTATTTCCTCATGAGTTAAACTATGTCTTCTCAAACCTGATGATGAAGTAAAGCTCTTAGCACACCTGTCACATTTAAACCATATTCCCTCATGAGTTAAACTATGTGTTCTCAAACTTGATGATGCAGCATAGCCCTTATCACACTTCTCACATTTTAAACAATATTGCCTCATGAGTTAAACTATGTGTTCTCAAAGTTGATGATCTACTAAAGCTCTTATCACACCTGTCACATTTAAACCGTATTCCCTCATGAGTTAAACTATGTGTTCTCAAACCTGATGATGTAGCAAAGCTCTTATCACACCTGTCACATTTAAACCGTATTCCCTCATGAGTTAAACTATGTGTTCTCAAACCTGATGATGTAGCAAAGCTCTTATCACACCTGTCACATTTAAACCGTATTCCCTCATGAGTTGAACTATGTCTTCTCAAACCTGATGATGTAGGAAAGCTCTTATCACACCTGTCACATTTAAACCGTATTCCCTCATGAGTTAAACTATGTCTTCTCAAACCTGATGGTGCAGTAAAGCTCTTATCACACCTGTCACATTTAAACCGTATTCCCTCATGAGTTAAACTATGTGTTCTCAAACTTGATGATGTAGTAAAGCTCTTATCACACTTATTACATATAATCCGTTTTCCCTCATGAACTGAAATATTAGGCCTCATCAAAGTTGATTCCATAGCGAAGTCCTTATTACAAATGCTGCATTTGTATTGACTTTTATCGTGAGTTAAACTATGGCGTTTGAAAGAATGTAGACCATGAAAGATCTTGTTACAAATGCTGCATATGTGTGGCTTTTTGCGCTTATGGCTGTATAAAGAATAAGCATCATGAAAACTCTCGCTGCAAATGTTACACCTGTGTTTCTTTCTGTGTTCGTGACGTTCAATGTGACTTTGTAAAAAAGTTGCTACACTAAAGCACATGCTGCAGAATTCACCCCTGTGTGATATTCTGGTATTCTCAGCCTCTCCATTATCAACTGTGAAAGCTGCACTTGTGTTGACATGATGAAGGTTGCTACTTTCTTCCAGTTTTAAGCAGTTTTCATCCAATTCTGCTGTTATGATGTCAGATTCATAGTTCCTCATAGACCCCATATCCAGTCTGAAATAGAAATATGTGCAGTAGTGAGACATAGGGAGTAGGAAAACCTAAACAATACAATTTATTTAAAGATAAATAAAGATGAAAATAGTAACATGTATAAACAATTTAAAGACCTTTTAAATATGTACAACTCCAAATCACTATAAATGAACCCACAAGAGTAACCGAGAAAAGTGCAACAATACTGGATCAAATTTTAACGAATCTCGATCAAGATGAATATAAGGTACAAGTATTAAATGGTCATCTGTCATTCCCAGCAACTAAGCATATTTCATAGAGATTTGATTAAAAAAATCTTAGTAAGGAAATGCAAGAAATCAATGAGGCAAACATTGTCTCTCTTTGCAACATAATAGCTAATGAAAAATGGATAAATGTTTTTAAAGAATTTGATGCAAACAAAAAATGGAATAATTTTTACATGATTTTTAATAACTACTGAGACAGGATATTGTAAGACCCCAAAAGAAAATCATTTATGTGAATATTTGTTGAGAGTGTAATTTGTTTTTGGTGTTGATACGAGTTGGTTGAGTGACGAAAACGTGTTGCTATTGTTCATTGTTACAAAAAATTAAGTTTGTTTAAAGACGTCATAAATATTTCCATATATAAATTTAATATATATGTATAAATAAAAGAATTATATGTGTTCAATATTGAAAGCGAAGCGAGAATAGCTAAAGATTGCTTACCTAACAATACGGGAACTATTTTATGAACGCATACACGGATGTACACAAAAGGAAGGTAGCATCATGTGATGCGGCGGTAGAATTTAATAATAGCATCCGTGTCTTTGATGTGAGAAGACGTGTTTTTATAGTGCTCTTGGATGCGAGTAGAAAATTGACTACACTTTCATGAAGCTTTTGTTCTAAAGTTGTTAAAAAACTGGAAAGACTATATATAATATAAATTGGTGCGACGAAAGTGTAAAGATGAGAAAAAGTGTTAATAAAGTAATATATCATAGTGAAGTAACTTCGAGTGTTTATTCATTTCATCTAGTACCACGACCTGGGGTAGAAAAACAATCTCATAGCTCAGCGCAAACTGAAGCAATATTATTATAAAAACAGCACCACTACTTTGATATTGCATGCCCAAAAAGAGTAAAGAAAATAAAGAACTACACAGTGAATAAATGGATAAACAAAGATTATACAGATGGTAAAACAAAAATGAAATATTATTATGATAAATACAGAAAAACAAATAAAATAACAGACAAAGATGTGTATATAAATTTTAAAAAGTTCTATAGAAAATTAATTAAAAAATCCAAAAGGGAGCATTATAATAATGTAATTAATAACTTGGTTAATATCTCAAAAACAACTTGGAATGTGGTAAATAATTAACTTGGCAATAACAAAAACAAATTAGATAACATATGGATAAAAACAGCGCACAAGATAAGTAAAGATCCCAATGTAATAAGTAATATGTTCAATGATAGTTTTATAAACAACATGAATAAACTAAACTAGTTGAATATTATTTATTTATGCCAACAAACTTTCTGTTGTTGTTTTTAAAAACACAATCCGTGTGTGGACAAAGTTTGAGAGGAAGAATTGGTACTTAAAAATTCAATGCCACAACTGGGATTTGAACCACAGACATTCCGCTTACCAGGCGGCTGCTCTAACCATTGAGCTATTGTGACAAACTGCCAGAATGGTATTAAATTCTCAAACCAGTTCGTATTTCTCCTGATAAACCACAAAGGCAGTCTCACATCAGAGACAAATTACCCTAATGGTGACTTACTATTGTAAGTACTTTATGTCCCAGTATTAAATAACCTTCAGATGGTAAATATTATTTATTTATGCCAACAAACTTTCTGTTGGTGTTTTTAAACACACAAGCCGTGTGTGGGCAAAGTTTGAGAGGTAGGATCATGGCCAACTAAGAGGTAACTTAACTATCACTTTACCAAATATTCTTGAATTCTATGATAAAAAAACCTAATAAATCTTTACAACCAATTTTGCAGCTTCAGAAATAATAACATTAATTTATGGAAATGCTTGCCTGGTTTTATGCACTGAATTAGGGTTTAAGCTGAATTAATACCAGAAAAGTTTGAGCTAAAGCTTAGCCTATAAACAGAAGGTGAATCAAGGCACAGTCTAATGTAGTGTACAGATTCTAGCAGTCTTACCTTGTTGGTTCTGGCGACAGTAACTTTTGATCTCCATCTAATAATGGATCCTGCAACAATAGTGTGTACTGTAATACCAGTTTGCCTCCCACTTACAGAGAAACACATCAAATTTTCTTTTTACATGCAAGACTAAACAATGTACTGAGGGATCCAAAAACATCCAAACCGCTGCACGGTATTTTTCCACTGCACACACAGAAACACAATGATGCAGCTGCTGTACACAAGGTCATGTGGTTGAGTTGTTTTTCTCTGCTCTGAAAGTACAGTATTAAGCTGACGTGATAGTGTGTGACTGAGTTATTACCAGTCTGATTTATTATTTTGTCCAGCACTTACTCACAAAGTGTATTATGCCTCAGCATTTGTTTTCTACTGCACAGCGTGTATTTATTTATGATTATACCGCTCGCAAAAGTTAAAGGCATGTGAACGCTGGCCAATGCTCAAGGAAAGCACTGTTGCCAAGCGTAGTGCGTGTATCGACAGAGGTTCTCTACATAAGGGTGTGTGAGATGCATGCACCACATTTGGCAGCGCTGGCAGGAGGGGCAAGCGTAGGATTCGCTGGAGTCCGCATTATGCCCCGCCTCCATATGCCTTTAAGTTTTGTGAAGATTATAGTAAGTGTTAACTCAGCTCGCCAAGTGAAAGTGCAATTTGCAGAAAGAGTTTCAGGTGATCTGCGATTTCTATCTCTGGGGTAACTTAAAGCATAAAGTATACAAGACAAACCTACACACCCTGGAAGAATTGAAACAAAATATCAACCAGGAAATTGCCAGCATTTCTCAACCTGAATTACAGTGTGTGATAGGATAATTTAATAAAGAGGTGACAAAAATGTATGAACGACGGTGGTCAGTTTCAGCATCTCCTTTAATAACATGGGCAATTAAAGCCTTTAAAAGTAGTTTTAAAAATGTTGTACGGTTTCATCCACATTATTCTATGACAGCGGCAGTTGGCTACGAGCGCCGAGGATGCATATAGACAAAACACAGCACAGCCAGCTCCGTTAGATATGTCAAAGAAAGAATTAGAAATGAAAAATCCTGACTATGGCATTGAATTTTTAATTTCTGGTTCTACTTTTCAAAGTGAAGGAAAGTGGCAGCATAAAACACACAGAAATTGCTAAGAAACTAGGGACTGCTCTGTCTACTGAAGAGCTATACCATAAATCAGTGTCTTTTAATGAGCAGTCATATTTTGCACCTTGCAATGCACCCTGAGAGGTCCTGCCCAAGGCTAACATGTTGTTGTTGTTGTTGTTGTTGTTAGCTAATGCTGGATTTCTGTCATTGAAGTCATTAATCCTCTTGCTTTCCAATATTTTTCACTGATGGATGGGGCACTAGAAGTGGCCGGGCATATTTGAAGGTAGTCTCGATCCATTTCCTCTTGCAGATCACATAGAGGACAGAGTGGTGAAGAATACTATATCCCAATTCTGTTTAAACGTTTTGCCAGACAATCATGTCCTGTAATCAACCTGAAGGTTGCAACTGCTGATTTTCGAGGATAGTCAGGAATTACTGTTTGAATGTTTGGTAGTGCCCATCCTTTATTCTTTGATTTTTCACAGTAATATTTTGCAATAATTTTTTTGAATTCAGAGTTGACTAATCTTTTAACTGCATAAAATGGTAGATTAACTATAGATTTTTGTACACTGCTGGTACCCTTTTTTGCAAGAAAATCAACTTTCTCATTACCACTCAGTCCACAGTGAGCTGGTATCCATTGGAAGACTAGGTGTTTTTGAAGTGCTATTAGATGGGTAAGGATTTTCCAACATTCTATAATTGTTTGGTTTTTTGGTGACAACTTGGAAATAATTGCTATAATTGCTGCCCTGGAATCTGAGAGAATAACTGCTTGGTGAAAATGTGAAATTCTGTACAAAAGATTTTGTAGGGCCATTCGAATTGCTTCAATTTCTCCATCAAAGTTAGTAGTTCCATAACTTAAAGATTTGTAATAGGAGAAGAGGTGACATGTGACTCCAGCACCTGCTCCATCTTGGTTTGATATCAATGATCCATCAGTATAAACATGGAGCCATTCATGTTCTGGAAATCTAGTATGGATTGTCTCTAATGCCAATAATTTTAGAACACTAGTTGGAGTATCACTTTTCTTAACTTCTTCTGTCAGGTGTAAATAATATGTGATGTCTAATGTTTGTGTCGGATTGACTGTAGATATGAAGTTTTCCTTTGAATTAGGAAGGTGTACATTCTTCCTGATGTCTTGAATTATGGAAAGAAAGCTCTCCTGAGTCTTTAGTGTATGTGTAAAATTTTTCTTGTGCCATGTATTGAATGGGAGTCTGATCAACTTTTCGTGTTGAATAAGAGCCGCCTTTTCTATTTCATATTCAATGGGGTATTGGCTGGTTAGTATTTCCATAGCTGCTATTGGTGTGGTTTTGATAGCACCTGTAATTAATTTCAGACTTTGGTTTTGAAAGATTTGAATTTTTTTTTTGTGTTTGCTGTTACAAGAACTTCGCTGCAGTAAGTAAATAACGGCTTTATATATACATTGTATGTTGTGTTAAGAGTTGCTCTGGAACATCCCCACTTCATTCCTGTTAGACGTTTTAATAGTGAAAGGCGCCTCTCTGCTCTTTGTATTAAATTTTCTATTTGTTTGGTCCATGTAAGTTTGGTACCACATGTAACTCCTAAATACTTTGCTTCCTTTGTTTCTGGTAATTGTTGACCCTCAAAATTTAGTTTTATTTTTAGTGGTTTTTTTTTTCTTAGTGAAAAGATTTGGTAGTTTGATTTTGTTGTATTAACAGTCATTAAATTTTCTTTGGTCCACCTGTGTAAGTTGGTTAAGGATTGTTGCATGGTTTTTTCTAGTTCTGTACTTCTGCTTTTTGGTTTTGAAGTCCACATTACTAAGTCATCAGCAAATAGTGCACACTTCACACCTGATTCTTGTATTTGTTGTGGCAGATCGTTAATAAATATATTAAAAAGTGTTGTTCTGAGCACTGCGCCTTGTGTTAAGCCACGGTGTACTTCTTTGTATTTAGATATATTTCTTCCATATCTGGTTGCAATAAAGCGTTGTGTTAGGAAATGACATAGGCATGAAAACATTGGACCTTGTATCCCTATTTTTTTTTTACTTTCTTTAGTAGTTTTGTTCTGCATACAGAATTATATGCACTTTGGAATTCAATAAAAACTGACAAACTATCTTCTTTTCTATTGAAGGAGTCTTTGATTTCTTGACTGAGAAGTAAGACTTGTTCATTTGTAGAGTGGAACTCTCTGAATCCAGCCTGACATGGGGATATTAAATTTTGTGATTCTAGAAACCAATTTAACCTGTTTGACACCATTCTTTCCATCACTTTTGCTATTACGCTAGTAAGAGCTATTGGTCTATAATTTTTTATTTCTGATGCTGTTTTGTCTTTCTTCAAGAGTGGGACAATTATTGCTTTTCCCCATTCAGCAGGTACAGTGGTTTCCCAGGATAGATTGTAGAGTTTCAGAAGTTGTTGTTTTGCTGTTTTTCCAAGGTTTTTTATGAACTCTGGGTGTATGTGATCTGGTCCAAGAGACTAACATATTTATGAATTGTAAGTTGCCATTGGGGTACGAGATCTTAAATATGAATTTGAGATTTCCTTGTGGTCAATTGAGGAATTTAACATTGTACCAGCATGTTGCTGGTAAAGTAGCCTCGCATAGAGGGGAACATCTGTGGTTCAATTCCCGACTATGGCATTCAATATTTCAGTTGTGATTCTACCTTTCAAACATCTGCATTTGTTTAAAATCTAAACTTTCAAATACAACTACATTCCCCATTTAATAAACTCCTAATCAAATATTAATGCTTCCAGTATAGATTGCTGGTGAAATAATATTCCCAAAATGTCTTTATATTACCATTTATCTTAAAGATTTACTATTAATCTTAACCATTATTTCAGTTTACAACTTTACATTTTCTATGTAAAGTTTAAGCTTTGAACAGTTATTGTAAGTCTGACAATGCAATAAATGCACTGTGATGTGATAAACTAAATAAACAAACAAATTAGTAATTATAAATAACAATAATAATAATAATGATGATGAATTCTATAGAGTTTAACACCCACTTTTGCTACATACGGCACCGCAGGCGGTGACTCTGATAATACATGCAATGAAGATGGAGCACTGGTGGAATGAGATGGTGGGGGAAACAGGAGACTTTGGTGAGAAGCGAATGGTTTAACCACTTGGCTATAGTGCAGCCGCATGATGATAATGTTAAAAATTATTAATAATAATAATAATAATAATAATAATAATAATAATAATAATAATAATAATAATAATAATAATAATAATAATAATAATAATAATAATAATAAGAAGAAGAAGAAGAAGAAGAAGAAGAATCCTTACCTCAGTATCAGAGTGTAATGACACATCTTTAAAATGGATCTCTTCTGATTCGGGTATCATTGGAGTTGTACTTTCCAAAAATATAGGTTCTTCCTTGATCTCAATTTTGGTATTTTTAAGATCATCTCCACATAAGTCAAACTTAGGTTCCACAGCTAAAGTAGCTAACTTGCTCTTCACCTGAACTTCTGAACCAAGAGTATCCTCCAATTCAGACTGCTGTTCAGTTAACGCCCTTTCCAAGACTTTAGGCTCTCCTTTGATTCTGATTATGTCTGTTTCATGGTCAACCCCATGCATGTCAGAGTCAGGATCTACTTCATGATCCACATCATGTACATTCGTGTCAGTGTCTACTTTAAGATCAACCCCATGTATATCTGAGTAAGTGTCTACTTCATGATCAACCCCATGTTTGCCACAGTCAGTCTCCATTATAAAACCTGAAGCTGAAGGAGAAGATTCACTCTTTATGTAAGCATCTGAACCAAAGGGCCCCTCTGGTTCAGTGGACGTTCTTTTCAGGAAACAAGATTCCTGCTTAATTTCTACATTGGTGTCCATTTCAGTTGTGACAATATAATTCTTAAACTTCATCACAGAACAGTTTTATTCCTAAAATGAGTTTCCTAAAAGAAAGATGCCATTTGGGATTGAATTTAACTTCACTGGAGCTTTTTGCAAAATTTTCTTGAATTTCTTATCTGGCATCCTGCCAATCATCCCCATGTACGGCTCTGGTATACTCTTATAGTTACATAAAACCTGAAGACAAAGAAATCTGCAATCAATTATCTGGCATTGCCAATAAGTAAAATTTGCAAAGAAGCACACAAATGGGTGTATTGTTGGTTCAAAATGTTTTATATTTATGCACATTAAAGAAAGAGGTATATCCTGTTCACTAGCGATTAATCATCTAGCATTAAGATAAAATGACAGGTCATAGGAGCTTTTACTTTTTTTTTTATTTCTTTACCTGATTACTCTCCCCTTACGTAGGACTTACAAATCAGTGCCCAGGGTAAGATGCCTATCGGGGAGCACACAAACCTATGGACTGGACAGAGTGAACACCTGGAAGCGGGTGGTCAACCAAGCACCAGGTATGATGGTGAGGAAGAGGACGATATAAAATGCAGTCATAACCAATGACTAGAAAGATGATTATGGAGGAATTGGTAAAATGAGAGGCAGGGAAAACCAGAGAACCCAGAGAAAACCCACCCTGATGCCACTTCATCCACCCAAATACCACATGCAGGACCCTCGGATCGAACCCGCGCCATCTAGGTGGTAGGCAAATGCTCTAACCGCTCGACCATGGCGCTGCCTGCATTTACTTTTCTGGCATCATTCCCTACGGTAGCAACTATGCATTGCAACACATTCCCACAAGACTGTCTTCATTTCCCCTAATAGCATTTATCTCAGTCTATGAAAAATACTCATAGTTTCTTTGTTTCTCTTATGAAAAGACGAGTCAAGATAAATGGAATAGCCAAAGTATGATACCAATACAAACTTTAGATTATGGCCAAAGCAAAACACTATACTGATTTGCATATTTCTGTTTATCTTCTTCCAGCTTATCTGGAGAGAAAAAATAAAAGAGAAACATAAAAATATAAATAAATCATTGCACCCTATCGACATACAACTTATTTATGAAGTTCTAATGTTGTCTGGCATATACTATTCATCATTCTCCCTATGTGAAGCTAATTGCAGCAAATTTAGGCATTACACTATCAATTTAATTTAAAAGGTGAGTTAATTAATAACACTGAACAACACTTACAACATATTTTTCCGGGACGCGTTTCGAAGGTAACTTTCCTCCATTATCAACCGGACAATAACTGGGTTTCCATGGTGCTTGATGGTGCAGATGGTGATGCTTCTGGTGTTTCTTCTGGTGGCGGTTCGATGAACTTACTGAAAATGTCTCTCGGAGGAATGTCGAAATTAAATACTCGGTTTCTATTTTTTAAAATAATGATTTGTTCCCATGTGGACAGTTCTTGTTTTTCGGTTATGTGTTTAAGAAGTTTCGGTTCTAGCTTTATGTCATGATTTTTTGTCCAAAAGTGAAATGCAACTGCTGATTTTTCTAATTGTTTACTCTTAATGTTTCTAACGTGTTCCTTGGATCTAATTTCTAAATTTCTTTTGGTTTTTCCTATGTATATTTCATTACAATCACTGCATTCAATTTGGTATATGCCAGATTTTTTGTTAGGTGGAATAGCATCTTTGATGTTTGAAAGTAGTAGGTTTTTTATGGAGTAATGGTTTACTGCTGCTAGCTCAATGTTGTATTCCTTGAACACCTTTTTAAATTTATCAAAAGCCCATGGATGATATGTGAATTTTTTGAATATCATTTTTGTTTTTGCTGCTGTGAGAGTTGTAGTTTCTTTTAATAATTTTTTCTTTTCTGCTTGTTTTACCTTTTTATCTACTAATTCTTTGGGAAAGCCGTTTTTATGTGCTATTTCAATTATTTTGTAATATTCTGTTTTATATTCTTCTGCTGAAAGAGGGATGTTCACCAATCTATGTGTTAAACTATTGAAAATTGCTTGTTTGTGGCTTCTTGGATTGTAACTATTAGCTTTTATGTAGTTGTCTGTCTGCGTTGGTTTTCTGTGAATACCGAAATTTATTCTATCCTTGTTTTTGATTAATTTTAGATCTAAAAATGGTAATTTATTATCTTTCTACTTCCACTGTGAAATTTATACTTTTGTCCTGTATGTTCAGAAGTTTTAATGCGTCACTGATGTGTCTTTTTTGAACTATTGCAAATATATCATCCACATATCGCTGCCAGAGTATGAACATCCACGGGAAACCTTTTGTGATCCTTATTTCCAATGAACTCATGTAAATATCTGCTAAGAATGGCGAGAGAGGGTTGCCCATTGCTAAACCTGAAGTTTGACGGAAATACTTTGTTTGGAACTGGAAGAAATTTTGTTCTGTGCATAATTTGGTGAGTTCTATGTATTCTGCAATTTCTGACGATGACATTCCAAGTGATTTGAGCCAATTTTTGATCAGTGATGGGAGCTTTTCTATTGGTATACTGGGAAATAGTGACTCTACGTCAAAGGAGACAAGGGTGTCCTCTTCTGTTAATTAAAGGATCACAAAAGGTTTCCCGTGGATGTTCAAACTCTGGCAGCGATATGTGGATGATATATTTGCAATAGTTCCAAAAAGACACATCAGTGACGCATTAAAACTTCTGAACATACAGGACAAAAGTATAAATTTCAAAGTGGAAGTAGAAAAAGATAATAAATTACCATTTTTAGATCTAAAATTAATCAAAAACAAGGATAGAATAAATTTCGGTATTCACAGAAAACCAACGCAGACAGACAACTACATAAAAGCTAATAGTTACAATCCAAGAAGCCACAAACAAGCAATTTTCAACAGTTTAACACATAGATTGGTGAACATCCCTCTTTCAGCAGAAGAATATAAAACAGAATATTACAAAATAATTGAAATAGCACAAAAAAAACGGCTTTCCCAAAGAATTAGTAGATAAAAAGGTAAAACAAGCAGAAAAGAAAAAATTATTAAAAGAAACTACAACTCTCACAGCAGCAAAAACAAAAATGATATTCAAAAAATTCACATATCATCCATGGGCCTTTGATAAATTTAAAAAGGTGTTCAAGGAATACAACATTGAGCTAGCAGCAGTAAACCATTACTCCACAAAAACCTACTACTTTCAAACATAAAAGATGCTATTCCACCTAACAAAAAATCTGGCATATACCAAATTGAATGCAGTGATTGTAATGAAATATACATAGGAAAAACCAAAAGAAATTTAGAAATTAGATCCAAGGAACACGTTAGAAACATTAAGAGTAAACAATTAGAAAAATCAGCGGTTGCATTTCACTTTTGGACAAAAAATCATGACATAAAGCCAGAACCGAAACTTCTTAAACACATAACCGGAAAACAAGAACTGTCCACATGGGAACAAATCATTATTTTAAAAAATAGAAACCGAGTATTTAATTTCGACATTCCTCCGAGAGACATTTTCAGTAAGTTCATCGAACCGTCACCAGAAGAAACACCAGAAGAAGCATCACCATCTGCACCATCAAGCACCATGGAAAGCCAGTTATTGTCCGGTTGATAATGGAGGAAAGTTACCTTCGAAACGCGTCCCGGAAAAATATGTTGTAAGTGTTGTTCAGTGTTATTAATTAACTCACCTTTTAAATTAAATTAATTACAACAACACTGTTTTCAAACTTCTATGAAAGAAAGATATTACACTATCAACCCATCCTACCAGGTTTCAACTTGGAGTGTCCTTTTACCATTATTCAAATAAATGCCTGTCTATATTATATAGCCAGCTAAACCAAAAAGTTTTAGGTCTGTAATACGATTGTTCTTAGAATCTCAATGAGTACTAATTCAATAAACAGGAAGCTAAAAGATACAGATTTAAGGTTGTGTAAATAATCAATACTTGGTTCTGGTGTACGTCTCCCATACTTATAATACTTAAAAACATAGCAGTATGTCACTGGTAAATCTTGAAAGGTTTTTGATAATTTCAGCTTTATAAGGAAAATAACATTAGTCATTGTAGTGGGCAGAGGTGGGGGACGCAGTGGCTGGATGGCAAGCCTTGGCCCTTCATGGGCTGTTGCACTAGGGGTTTTACCATGTACAGTCGGCTCCAAATGTTTTCAGAAAGGAATAGAGGGTGTAGGGGAAAGAGACAAAAAATTTCATATCAACCACTTGTGCCTAGTTCACCTGGCCTAGTGATGGCTTCACCAGAGTTATTTAGTTTTGTGTGTGTCCCTCTGAGGTGTGGTCAGCAGGGAGGACAAGAAGCTAAATAATAATGTTATTCTATCCAAACAAACAAATCAGCACATTTTTTCTGCATGTATTTGAACAAGTAACATTGCTTTTTGTGGTAACCTTAACAATGTTTAAGAAACAAAGATAATGCATAAGATATATTCCTTGTTAATAATAAACATGCGTTTTTACGATTTGCAGTAGTTCTATTACTTGTGTTAGCTAAACTTTAATTTTCTGTTAATTTTCTGTTGAAGTTCTGTTTTCTTGCTATTTCGGACAAACAGTCATCCATTGTTTTAAGCTTTGATGTGAAATTTCAGATCAAACACACAATATCATTCTAAAGTAAGAACAAATTAGAAACTAAAAACTTCACTTATCTTAGTAATGTTGCACTTTTTTTTTTTTTTTTTTTTTTTTGCACAAACTGACCCAGGGTTTCAAGTTGTCTCCAACTCTCATTCTCAGCCCTGGTCAGTTTGTGCAAAAAAAAAAAAAAAAGGGCAACATTATCATGGAGGACTGCAGACTGTGTTAACATCAGTAAAAGATGCATCACAACCAATAAGGTTGCCACAGAGGTTTCAAGAAGGATGGCAGACATCGCCCTGCCCTGCCCCTGCCAAGAGGCACTACCAAACAATTGCCAAGCATCATGCCACCTAAAGAAGAGGTTTGATGGCAAAGTCTACCAAATTCTGGCACTGCACCAAGGAAAGATGCTGGTGGTACATTGGGATCATCTGGCCAACTGCGACGTCGGGACAACCAGTACTGAGGAGAGAGCAGTATGATGCCAGCCAGTGGCAGCAGCAGCAACAGCAAAGGCTTGGGGCCGGGCTGCCTCACAGCACTCGCCGTGCATATAACAAAAGTGCTCAAGATCACGTTGCCTTGCATAACTGTTGCAAACAGTGACAATTAGAGTGGCAGAACAAAAAGGGATTTTTCGACATTATTTGTGATGTGTCCAATGGCCGGCATATTTGCAGAAGTTCTAGAAAGTTCCATGTTACGTCATCCTAGCTATATAAGGAGGCGAGACAATGAGTTATAGACATGAGTCGTCGGGCAAGTCAGTTAGCTTTTAGTTTTTGTATGTGTGAGCCGGCTGATTACGGTTGCAGCAAAAGAACAGGAAAGCAGTTAATGAATGTAGAGTGATTGTATCACCAAAGTCAGCTCTTTGAGAGACAAAGAAAGTGAAGAAAGAAGAAAATAGTGGGTCAAGGTTATGAGAGGAAACAGTTGAGAGTTGCAATATCACAAAAGACTGTAGACTATGTTAACGTTAACGTCAGTAAAAGAGAACTGTGTTGTTATGCATTCAGTTACAAGAAAATAAAGTAAGATTAAAAGTAATTGGACTGGAGTTGTATCATTTTTGTTACAATATACATATAAAAGAACTAGCCTAAGCTCCCATGAATCAGAAACCTAAGCTTATTACAAAGAAAACTAAACTAAACCTAACCTAACTTAACCTTATATAAAGCTAACTTTGATGCAATCAGAGCACAAAAGAGTACCTACATACATTCCTTTATTGGCACCAATGCTCATTACTTTTTAACCAAATTTTACCTTTCTTCAAGAATGAAACCAAAACAAACTTTATAAACTAAAAAGCTGCCTCTTTTTGCACTCAGTCATCTGTAGTTTTCCCTTCCGGCATTCTAATTTTATCGCTCTTTCTTTCTTCTATCTGGCTGGAACCACATTTTCATAAACATGACACAAATATAGGTACTTAATGAATAATGCCATGCTCTGTTAATAAATTCAAGAGATTTCCATTCTCCACATCTACTCTCCTTATCACTCTGGAGACAAAAGTTTACACAACCTCTGCACAACATTTTGACAGGTCTACCACTCCAAACACAATGCAATACCTCAGAGAAGCAGAAGTAGTAGAAGACAGCCATTCTAGGGGGCTTCAGTTCATGTGCTACGTTGGCAGCAAAAGAAAAAGGTGTCATTATATTACAAGATGATTTTCATATGAAACAAATACTTGTTAAAAACACAATCTGGGCATATTACTGACATCGGATGGAGAAATGTTATCCAAAACATACTGAGACAGTTATATGTATCCCCAGAAATATTCAAACCAAACATAAACTTGACTTTGTTTATTCAGCATTATTCTTCTGTTATCTGGAATATTACTAATTTGAGATGATGATCATTGTCAATTTCTATATCTCAATCAAGTTCATATAATCAATGATTATTTTTGTGTAGTATCACATCAGAAGTGTTAAAAATGTAAATTGACAGAATTTTCTTGGCATGTCTGAGATATTATAAAATCAAATATAATACATGAAATATGACATCATTAGACGTCGCAAGTATGCATTGCTAAGAGCCAATATACAAATGCTATTGTCATAGCAATGCATGAATTTTCAATAAGCTTCAATCGACAAGTCCAAGGAAGATAGACATTTCACAGAATTGTTCAGAGAAATTGCAAATAATATAGTTTTAATATTTTCAGATTGAGGCATTCATATAAAAAAAGGTGCTATTTCTCGACGATACTTAGAAAAATTGGAGTATGCATCATGTTAAACATAACAATACTCTGTAAACAATGAGTTCAAGTAAGTTATATGCCATTCTTAGCAATATTCTGCTAAATCATACAATATCATTTTGGACATGTCAAACGTTATGAAGCAGTATAAAACGAAAGTATTGAGATTGTATAACAATTCAGTAATTCTGTTATCTTACGAGGGTGCAAATAAATATCCCAACTAGTTTAAAATGGAGTTCAATAATATGCCTTGTTCTATACTTTCCCCTGAAAAACCAAAAGAGTCTTCAGAGCCACAATTGCCTTCCCTCAAAAAGCTGTACCGATACTATAAAAGTATTGTAATGACTTTTATGAAATATAATTACCTTGGGTTGGTCTATCAGAGTCATGTCTGGAACGCCTTAATGGTAGAGAAATACTCCACTAGTAACTTGCAGTTTTCAACAAGTAGGTATGTCTGACTGTCTGTTGTGGGAGCGGGTGGGTGTGTGAGTATATGTGCATGTGCATCTATGTGTGTTCCAGACGACGTGTCTTTTTTGTTCATGGGGTACATATAGCAATAACGTATAAAGTATGCACACCTGGATTGACCTTTTGTCATAGCAAGCAAATAGTTTTAAGCTTACAGGTACATTACACCCATTTCCCCCCTTTACTACCCTTTGCTAATAGGATGCTGTTTCTGTTACACAATATTTAATTATAACTTGTACATATATTTTTTGTTGTTAGCAACGTCTTAAAGTTTTGTTTGTGCTTACCTTTACCCTTAGCACAACAGCCCATGAAGGGCCAAGGCTTGCCATCCAGCTGCTGCATCTCCCACCTCTGCCCACTACAGGAGTCATTGGTGGGGTGCAGTACTGGAGAGTGGGACATGGTCAGCGCCCCGAGCCCTCCCGGCCAGTTATACAGCCTTCTCGACCTGTTGTTCTTACCTTGCCATTTTCTAATTATAGGTTATAATGAACACAAATTTTGGTTGTACAATAATGGCCAGCTGCTTCTACCAGCAGTAACAGTGTGACTTGGGGCTGTTGCTAACCAATCATCTCTGAAATCTGCAGTAACAGCAACATAATACTAACTCTTCCATATCAAATTATTGCCAAACATGGCAAACGCAGTAGAGCTAATGTGGGATCTCTTTCGAAAAACAAGCTAGTCCTGAAAGTAAGACTGAAAGTAATGTATATGAAAAAGAATGCACCATCAAGACTAAGTTACAACTCATGCAACAGCCCTTCTACATACATCAAGGAATGACTAAAATATACTACTGCCTTCTACACATTACTAAAAGACCTATAAGAGAAGTCCACCAAGATACGGAATGATTTCTACCAGAAAGTTATTACCATTATTCGTAATATTATTACTACTACTTCATATTTTGTTATGCATGCGTGTATCGCCACTTTAGTTATGCAGTGTTAGTATGTTCAGCAAGTGTATGTTTCTTCGGCTGGCAACAGTCCAGCTACTTAGACCACACCCTAGCTGCTATTACACATAGTAGTGCAATTCTGTCTACATCCATTGTTGGATACGTTAAAACTGGAAATTCAGAACTTAAAAAGAACACTAGAAAGAATGGAAGATAAAAGCAGAAAACACAATGTAGTAATTTCAAGAGTTGAAGAGAAACGTGAAGTGGGAGTATACCAGGATTTAAGAGATCTACTAGTGAACAGATTGGAAATACATCTGAGAGGCCGTGAGATTTGCAACACATTCAGAATTGGCAAAAGCCCATGGAAAAGAAACATTCTTGTGAAGTACGCAAACAGCTATAGAAGTATTGAAACACACAAACAAATTGAGAGGATCAACTATTTACATCAATAAGGAGTAAACTTATGCACAAAGGACGCAAATGAAGGAGCTACTCAATCAGCAAAAACAAGCAAGAGATGAAGGCAAAAGCATATACATTAAAAACTTCAAGCTGAACGCAGTTGACCAGCAAGCAGAGAGGAAAAATGGACCAAGCGATAGGCAGTGGCAGGACCAGCAGTCACTGCACCAAGAAAGGCAGAGAAATCAGCATTCATCAGCAGGAAATACCACAAAAACTAGACTATGCAGCATTCTACAACACGTGTGGTTCCAGTATCAAGTGCATCGAGCTCAAGTGTGAGCAAAACACAAGGTGGAGATATGGAAATGTGTGGAGCTTGAAAGAAAGAGGGGAAAGAGCCAAGATGGGGGATAACAGTGGAGTGACGGGAGGAAGCAGAAAAAAGTGTGACTGCAGAAAAAATGTCAAATTAAATAGCTAAGGAATCAAGGAGGGTGAGGGGGGAAAGCAGAACTAAACAGGAGAGAGAGAGGGAGCGAGAGAGAGGAAAGGAGAGAGAGAGAGAAGGAGGGAGAGAGAGAGAAAGGGATATTTCATCAAGAGTAACATGGTTAAAAATGATTGAGTAATCCATGAATGAGATAGTAGAGGGTGAAAGTGAGGTTATAGTGAATCAGTGTAATTGGGATAATGAAGATTAGCGAAGTGTACAATGTAAACTGATTAATAAAAGTTATAAGAGTGAAGCTGAGAAGAAAACTTGAGAAAGAGGGAAAGTGAATTGAGTTGGGAAATGAAATAAAACAGAAATAAAAATTAAATAGTGGGAGCAGACTAAGATTAATGAAAAGGTTAACATGTGTAATGTGTATGTAAAAGGAAATTCTAATCTGATGTGTTGCACTCACATGACCACCATGTGCTAATAATTCTTGCAAACTCTTATTCCTGTATCTTCGTGTTAATTGAGATAAACATTTGCACAAATTATCCTATTGCTTACTTCCTTTGCTTATTACCTTGTAGGTGCAAGGGGAATATTAGAATACAGTAGGCTTTGAGCGACAGTCAAATCTTTGACATTCCGTTCTCTTTGCACAATTGACATATAAAAAAATGAACGACGATATTATATTTGACAGAACTATAAGTTCTGAAAAACTCACACCAATAACAAGGAAGTTGGTCTGGGTGGCTCAGTTGGTTAGATGCTGGCCTAAGATCCCAAAGTCGTGGGTTCAAATCTGGCTCAGACCGATGGTTTTTAAGTGTGCTTAAAAACAACAGCTCCATGTCAGTAGATTTACTGGCATGTAAAAGAACTCCTGCAGGCTGAAATTCTGGCACACCGGCGACGCTGATGTGATCTTAGCAATTGACAGCGTTGTTAAACAACAATATAATTTAATTTTAATAACAAGGCATATCTCTGAAATGGTTCACTCTACAAATTTATTTAGACAGATTGTGTATTTTAGCAACATCTACATTTTTTGTATAGTAAGATTTGGTCTTTCTCTTACGATTTACTAGTTGTGCAAAAGTCATCTAGAGTAAATACAACTACAAGGGCTATAGCCAGAAAAATCAAGATAAACAGTTCATTTGTCATAAAAATATCTTAAACATATGGCATTTCAATTAAAATTGTTAGACCTTTTTCTAAAAATGTTTTTTTTTTTTTTTTTATTCAATGGGCCTCAAAACATAAATTTCTGGTGAAATCTCGACATCTAATATTTGGGTGGAATACAATAATTCCTCTACTAAACGTAGTACAGAAAGTAATGAAGAAGGGCTACTCTAATCAGCAAATGGGCTGGGGCCCAGCTTAGGGGTAGCCCAAGGTGTGGATTTGGTACTCAATAAATCATTCATTCATATCCACTGTATATCTTATATATTTAAATGAGCAATTCTTGTATATACATTCCGCGCATCTTGGAAACGGCGCCAACGATTTCAATCAAATTTTGTATTCAGATAAGGTTTTGCTTTTTAAGTTTATCTATATAGGTGTCATTCCTGAAAAAAAAATGTGACTTTACATAAAAATAACATTTTTTTATGAGAGGTAGAACTGGAACTTAAAAATTCAATGCCACAATTGGGATTTGAACCACAGACCTTCCGCTTACCAGGCGGCTGCTGTAACCATTGAGCTACTGTGACAACCTGCCAGAATGGCATTGAATTCTCAAACCAGTTCGTATTTCTCCTGGCAAACCACAAAGGCAGTCTTACATCAGACAATTACCCCAATGGTGACAATATTGTAAGTATGTATGTCCCACGATTAAATAACCTTCAGATGGTAATTATTATTTATTTATGCCAACAAACTTACTGTTGGTGTTTTTAAACACACAAGCCCTGTGTGGGCAATGTTTGGGAGGTAGAACTGGAACTTAATTCAATACCACAGCTGGGATTTGAACCACAGATCTTCCGCTTACCAGGTGGGTGCTCGAACCATTGAGCTACTGCAACAACCTTCCAGAATAGCATTGAATTCTCAAACCACCAACAGTAAGGTTGTTGGCATAAATAATAACATTTTTTATTCCCACTTCTACAGAGCAATTTTGAACCTTATTTTGGCTTTTTCTTCTCTTCTAATTGATCGATTTCAAAAAACGAAGTAGCATTTTAAAGTCCTCTTCCAGGGCTATCAGAATACATTAAGTTAATCTAGCTATATTAGTCTACGAGTAACAGTCACAATTACTCTAAACCTTATATTGGCCATAATTTCTTTGTTAATGGGCTAAATACAACAAACAAGGCTGGGTTTGAAAGATCTTGTCAAGAGCTTTCAGAAAGCCTAAAGAAATTGGACTTAGCTGCCTTAGTCTACGCGTAGCTGTCATAATTAGTTGATACCTTATTTTGGCCATAATTTCTCTGTTAATGGGCTAATTCCAACAAACAGGATATTAAAGGATATTAAAGATCTCGTCAAGAGCTTTCAGAATACTAAGCACACTACTTGACCACACGACTACACACATGTAAAACACAACAACAACCTACACCCACCCACACCTCACGGGTACTTCACCCTCTACATAATCAATTGCCACCCAGACAAACAAAATACGTGGCTCGTAAGGAGCCTCATGACAAAGACGCACCAAAGTACCGACTCACTTTTCCGTGCACAGAGACTACAACGAAACACATTTGCCTTGACTTTCAAGAATCAACAGCAAGCCGTCACATTCACACAAGCAATCCCCATCCACAACTTTGGCAAGTATGCCCACTACGCAAACACTCAACCATAAAACCGACCCACACCAAACCCTGACTCAGAAACAAGACCAAAAAAAACCCTGACAGCAGTAATAAAAGGCATCCCCTATGACATCACTGACGACGAAATACTTCACGGCATACGAGACACGTACCCTGCAATCACCCGCGTTTCACGAATCATAAGCCACAACCGACAGACACAACTTGTGCGCATTTTCAGCACTTGCGTCACAACAATAAATACAATACTGAAAGAGGGCGCCGTCATCGAAAAACAAATTTTTTGAGCGGAACCCTCTAAACACACAGACAGACACGTCCCATGCTGACAATGCCAAAAATACGGACACCATGAAGAAAACTGCATGCAACAACCCATATGCTTTTACTGTGGACATAATTCCGACACAAGACGGTGCAACCACCCTAACAAACACAGCACCCCCTACTGCGCTACCTGCTGACAGAATGGGCACTACACTGGGCAAGTAAAATGTCCAATGTACCCCAGACAACCTCCGACACAACCGGAACATACAGCTAAGACCTACATTTTCCCCCACAACATCCCCACACCACCCAAACCAACACAAGTGACTGACTGGCCCAAACAAACTACCCAAAGATCCCTGAATCAAAAACACACATGACAAAACACGAAACTGTAAATACGTTCCAAGAAGTAATCTCACAGTCAGAGCAACAAATCAAATCCCTACAAGAGCAACTCAAAAACATACAGCAAAACATTAAAAGTACATACGCGACATCACAAACACGACAATTACACAAATACTGAGCACACTGATACCACCAATATATGACATCACACCACCCGCACACAGAGCACGTTTCCTTCAAAACCTGACACAGACAGCACAAAAGACGCTCAAAAAAGCAGTCAACACGACAAGAGTCAGCAACCAGCTGGCCATCTTCATTGACGAAAACACTTAACAAAAACACACGTACAAATACACCATTTACCATAAAAAACAAAAGCACACAGTAAACACAAACACACGTACACACAAAACACAAACATAGATATGCAACACAGACAAAAGCTACACATATGAGCTGTTGCAGCAACACACACACAAAACTACACAATTGAACAAAGTTACAATCTTCTCAGAGGGTAGAAGCCACCGCCACACATACAGGGATGAACACACACACCAACCCATACAGCCACACCACGAATACATAAAACCACAAAAGGCACTCATGAAAGACCCCTCCGCCCCGTAACAAAACAAAAATTTCAAAACGCGGCTGAAGAGGGATTGTCCCTATAACAGCCAGGGCATGTTGCAAAACATGCCCAAATACCTTTTTTTCATTTCATTTTTTTTTCAGAAAGCCTAAAGAAATTGGACTTAGCTGCCTTAGTCTACGCGTAACTGTCATAATTAGTTGATACCTTATTTTGGCCATAATTTCTCTGTTAATGGGCTAATTCCAACAAACAGGATATTAAAGGATATTAAAGATCTCGTCAAGAGCTTTCAGAAAACTCAAACAAAGTTGACTTAGCTATATTAGTCTACACGTTACATCACATTAGTCTAAACCTTATTCAGGCCATAATTTTTCTGTTAATGGACCAATTTCAACAAACAAGCCAGGATGTTGAAGGTCTCGTCACGGAAATGGCTCCAAC
Organism: Tenodera sinensis; assembly: GCA_030765045.1. NCBI lineage: Eukaryota > Metazoa > Arthropoda > Insecta > Mantodea > Mantidae > Tenodera > Tenodera sinensis. Next base: position 171,960,409 of record CM060966.1, read on the forward strand.
GATTAGCTAAATATAAATTTTTATCCTAACATTTTGCTTTTCAAGTTTATCTAAATCAGTATTTTTTCCCCTCCCCCCTCCAAAAAAAGATTAAAAAAAAGGAAAAGAAAAGAAAAGTCAAGCGAAGCTCAGTCACCCAGGCACCACTAGCATTACATGCGCATGGCTTAATTATATGCCAAGGTAACATAACTTGTGTAACAATCTATATTCTGTATACCTATAAAATACCATGATGTTTTAATGTTGGGGTGTAGCTTACGGTTGCAATTAACAATTACATATGTGAATCAATGAGTTTTAGGCTAATATTCAATTTGTTTATACTTTATTAATAGGGAGTGAACCTTCATACAGGGAACGAAAGGTTGCAGAATGTGGACAATAGGAAACAGGAGGGTTCAGTCTGCCTCATGATCACATCACACAAGATGCCAGATACAGTCGACTCTTGAACATTGTAGATAAATTGTTGCATAACTTATATTCCATGTTGTCACCATTTGCAGTAAAATATTCAGTCTCTAATTCTTGTTCAGCAGTACACGAATACTTTGATTTTCGTGCTGGAGGCACTGTACGCAGTGAACCCAGTTGTGTTTTGAGCAATGACGTCGCGCTCTGCCCATGTAGCAGTAACTTGTGATCACCTCATTTCATGATAGCTGTATAAAGGATCAAAGCCTGTTTCTTAATAACATGCCTTATAATGGAAAAACTGCTATACCTTGGTCAAATTTTGCCCATGTCCATTTGCAGATAGCCATAATGTATAGGCTACAATGCCTAGATTGGAGTGTTTACATGATCAGGATGACGGGGTCCTGTGTTATCACGGAGGAAACATTTACTCCCGTTACCATTAATCAGGTCATTTATAACACTATATATCAACTCCTACTAACTGACGCAGGTACAATACACTTAGCAATGTAACTATCATAATCTTACAGTCTCTAACACAATCTATAGAAACATGCATAATATAATAGCCCTGAAACCTCATATCAAATTATAACCAATAAATAGATAGTTAAATGTTTGTTTTACATTTCTTATATGCTGTAATATAACCATAGGTGTTGCAGAGTATAGAGATTTTATACAAATGCAGGTTACATGCAATTCCCAGCAAACAAAATTACACAGCTGTGTAAATACTGGGTACTGCTAAAATACTTCACATTGGTTATCGTGCACATGCAGCATTCTACTGCACAACTTGTACTAATAGACATAATTAACATTCACTCTCAAGATTGGTAGTTATACTTACATACTGAGCTAAATGTGTATGTATATGCTTGAAATAAAGTAATAGTGCCACTTGTGGCTGTATATTGCATCCACTAAAACACGCTTGTTGCGGAGCATTGAGTTGCACTTCTTTATTGCACTAGCTTCTATATAGCGTTTCACTCTTAGAAGACAGTATGGAGTTAAATGGGACATCTCTGACTCTATCTAGCGCATACAAGTTGCCATTAGCCACGTCCTTTTCTACCCTCGCTCTGTTGCCAGATTCCTAATAGCATGGTATAAATATTCATTTGTTATAAATTTCAGGTTTGAACACATTATCCTATGCAGAATTTTTTTCTCTATCAGGTTATATCCTTTTCAGAGTCATTATACATTTCTATAGGTCCAAATTTCTTCAGAAAACGTTTTTTTCAATAGAAGTCCGATATTTGCTGTTTCTACACTCATCACGCGCTAACTAACAAACTAACTGCTAGAATGCATCTATATTTTTTTTCTTAGGTAGAGTAAACTATAGTGCTACTACCTGCCTACTTTGAATTCTCTATGTTTACCCAGTTAAGTGTTATAATTTTTTAAATTAAATGTTTTCGGAAAATTTTATATATGTGCACTGCAAAAGTTACGCAGTGTGAAACTTTTTTGTTATTAAGTTTACATCAGGGAACCAGCGAGAACAAATGTTGAGGAAGGTTGGAGAAAGTTTTTAAAATAAACCAAAAGGCAGTAACCTCTTTCTTTTATCCAGTAGGGCAAACAAAAGGTATTCATCTATTCAGCGTCAGGCCTGACACAGAAGATAGTATAAGGAGCAGCACTGACATTAGTTCGAAAGAAGCCGTGTGTGTAACTGTGAGCTGTTATTGCGTTATTTGTTTAATATTTTTGTAAACATTTGTAGTTATGGAGGGTGAAGCTAGGAAGGGACGATATGTTGGTAAATAAAGAAGTAAGGAACGCCAAATAATTATGAATGTGTTAGATTATTTTTGAAGTAAAATGCGTTTAAGGCAGTAAAAGAAACAGCTAAGGCTGTTGAGTGTTCAGAAGCAGTAGTGTATAGGATTAAAAAGGAAGTAATGAAAGGACCTCTAAGAACGCCATCGAAAAACAAAGCAAAAAGGGCGGGACTACACAAAACGCTAGGTTAACGCAATATGATTGAATAGTGCAAGGTGAAGTGCGGCGAATTGTTCATTCTTTACAGTTTGCAAATATTCCACTCACGCTGAATATAATTTTGTCACAGTTCAACAGTGATGAGACCCTACCAAATTTCTCAAGGGCCACTCTGATTTGGGGTTCGAATATGAAAGAAAGGGTAACAAGTGCATATTAATAGAAAGAGACGATAACGATACCATCAGATGGCGACATAAATATCTAAAAGACGTAAAAGGTTTAGGGACCAGGGGAAATCAATTGTTTATACAGACGAGTCATTTGTAAATTTAGGTCATACAGTAACAAAGGCGTGGAGGGATACCAAAGTTAAAAGTGTCCGTCTCGTCAAGCAGCAATTGAAGGACTAAGTACAGGACTCCGGCCACCTCGAGTCGCTCGCGGAGAAAGATTCGCAACTAGTACATGTTGCAACACTGCGCTCCATTTAACGTGTACTGTCTTTTAAGGGTGAGACGCGCTTTAGTAATATGTGTAATAGACAGTAATTCACACTCAGTATATCATAGTATATATACAGCATGGAAGGGAGCTCATTACATTCCTTCTAATATGTGCCTCATAGAAGCATTACAAACAAAAAAGAATAATGGCATTTTGTTCTTTGATCAGCCAATTTTGAAAAAATAAATAGTTTTTTACCCAAATTGGACGTGTAATTCCACAAGAATGAACAAAGCTAACAGTTTGTTACTTGTAAGATGCGTAGAGTAACTTATTTGTGACATAGCTTCGGTAGTAATTGTGGGACATCACACAGAGTTTCAAAATAATTAATCGCTTAAAAGACGTGAAGGAATACTCCAAGCAGCTTTTCCACACATGCAGTAAGTCGACAACGTTGCATTGAGGTTGGTCAGGGAATTGAACTGGTTTGTGAATGTAAACATGTCCAGCACTTTTACTTTTGTCCTAATATTTTGAGAGCTAACACTTGTGATTGACCTACGCTGGCACAGTAAACACAGAAGCACAAGGCACGGTATCTGTTTATGTTCTCAAGACGCACCATTACTGTGTTTGTTTATGTACTGAGCTAGGGAAAGTGACGCCCACACAATCCGCAGTGTTGCCAGCTTGTTTTCGACAAAACTAAAATATCTCCGTAAGAAATTGTCAAAGACAAAAACGTAAGATACACAATGTGTTCCGAATACCAAGATCTATCACTGCTTTAAATTAACGTAATGACTTCCCTTCCACCCAGTATATTTACCAACCTAAAATAAAGCTACTAATTTAGTACAGTAGGAAAACCATAGTTTTTTCATGCAAATACTTTCATCAGCAAATTATAGAATTGGAATTTTAAGTGTGCTTAAAACTGACAAAAGAACTGCAGGACAAAATTCCAGCACACCAGTGAGGCTAATGTGATCCTGGCAATTGACAGTGTCGTTAAACAACAAAATAATTTTTAATTCGTGCACAAGAATTACACGTTTTAAACTTTTTATTTTGCTTTTCAACATACAATTCATATAATTTCATATAAGTTATATGTTATTAAATATATTTCATCTCCCTTTGCTTTTGAATATACAATTCATTTAATACCACGTAAAATCGCACAAAATACGGTCGAAATTGACCTTGATATCTCTAATTTTCTGGAACCAAATACATTTGACACCTGCTTCTTCCTTTTATACAAAGAGAATTAATTTGGCAGATATTAATTTTTTAAATGTCCCAAAAATCATGTGCACCATTTATTATGTACGATATTTTGTGCAATTTTACGTGGTATAATATGAACTGTATATTTAAGAACTGAGGAAGATGAAATATCATATTTAATAGTATATGATTTATGTAAAATTATATGTTGAACAGTGAAATTAAAAATTTAAAGCGAGTAATTCTTGTCTGCAAGCAATAGTATATGAAGTGCACATGCAAGAGAGGGTTAAGTATGTCACTGCAGAGAGTGGTGATGCTGGGAGCTTGCTTGGAGGGTGTGAGTAGTCATGTGAAGTGCGGTCACACTGGGAGACAGTCACATGTTACTGCAGAGGTGCGGTGGGAAGTTGCAGATTGAGGGCAAATTCCATGGGCCCCAGAATTCCAATATTGCCGAATTTTGGTCCTCATTGGCTAATACAAATGCTGGCTTCAACTGATCGACTGAGATGTTAACTCCCACTACTTTGATTTTAACAGAGAAATATTTATCATTTCTAGAAATTACAGGAAAAGGACCTTCATAGGGTGATTCCAATTCTTTCTTCACCCTGTCGATATGTATGAAAACATGAGTACATTTCTTCAGGTCTCTGGGCACGAAGATGCTTCTTACAGTTTCATGATGTACTGGTACAGGTTTAAATTGCCTCATATATTTCTGAAGATCAGAAACAAAGCTTTTTGGATCTTGAATCGAAGAGCAGATATCGTAGCCATCAAGAGGAATGCAGGAAAGGGTCTCATTCTTGATCCAACTGTAAGAATGGAGCAACATTTACAGCAGGCGACACAGGTGAACGAGGAAAAGGAAGCCATCTACCAACCATGCATTCCTCACCTTAGTGAGAGATATAATGTACCTGAAAATGCATGGGAGGTAAAAGGACTGCTCTTTGGTGCCCGCGGAACATGTTTTAAATTCACAAGTACCTGCCTCAAAGCACTGGGTGTGCAACAGTCCAAAATTGTAAATATATGTTTACATGTCCTAAAAGACTCTCTATATATTTTAAATAATCACTTATATTCAATGTGTTAACTGTTATCTTCTTGTTATAATCATTTAATGTTTCTTTATATATTTTGAATCATAATTTTAATCTTTTTTTTTTTTTTTCTTAAAATTTGACTCATATATCTTTGTATTCTGGATCTTTATGGTCACCTGCAATGTCAGGCAGATGTCACAATTTTTGTTTGTGAAATATATACTGGCTCACTGAATATTTCTGCTCGTAATTTAATAATGCAAACACCTTCATCAGCAAACTAAAGAATTGCAATCAATATATTGTGCAAGATTTTATTGTCTTTTTACTTTCCCTACTATGTATAGCAAACTAGAGTATGTATTGTATTCCACCCAAAAATTTGATGTTGCGATTTCACCAGAAATATATGTTTTGAGGTCCCCTGAATCCAAAAAAAGCATTTTAGAAAAAGGCCTGTATGTCAATCTGTGGACAGCATAACTCAAATACAAAAAGTCGGTTAAAAATCAAAGATGCGACACAAAGATTTTGAAGAAAATTCCTCCACCCTATACTACCCTTTACATGAACTTTTCAAAAATTTTGATTTTCTTGAAAATGGCTCAAACAATTTTGATTAAAATGGCATGTTAAGATATTTTTATGACAAATGAAATGTATATCTTGAATTTTCTGGCTGTAGCTCCTGTGGTCGTAGTTACCCTGGATGACTTTTGCATAACTGGTAAACCGTAAGAGATTGACCAAATCTTACTATAGAAAAATGTAGATCTTGCTAAAATACTCTATTTATGTCTGAATAATTTTTTGTATAGTGAACCATTTCAGGGATATGCCCTGTTATTAGTGTGAGCTTTTGAGAACTTATACTTCTGTCAAATATAACATTGCTATTCATTTTTTTATATGTTAATCATGCAAAGAGAACAGAATTTCAAAGCTTTAAAAGGTTTGACTTGCTAAAAGCCTACAGTATTCTCATACTCCCCTTGCTCCTACAAGGAAATAAGCAAAGGAAGTAAGCAGTAAGATAATTTTTGCAAATGTTTATCTCAACACGAAGAAGATATAGGAATACCAATTTGCAAGAATGGTTAGTACAAAAGTAGAGAAAGTCATGTGAATGCTTCACATCAGATTTTTTTTTTTCAAATCCAATAAACAAAAACAATCGCCCTCCCATTTACCAGAGAGAATTTAAAACACATATATACAAAAATTAATTAACATATTATTGTTCCTACGATTTGCTTAAAACTGCTTATATGGAGCTAATCTTATCTTACCTAGGATCTAAAACATTTTATAAATATATTAGTATTAGTAAAAATGTAGGATAACTCACATGGAAGACCATCTGTAGTGTCTTTAGCGAACTCTGCGGATAACCTAAAGAAGTAGAGTCGCTTGAAAGGGACGGTGGGTGGCCCAAAGTCTTTAGCGAGGAAACAACATGTTCTAAAATCACTACTCATTAATCCTGTAGGAGTAAGTCGGCACGTGGGCGACAGCAAGGTAACTGTTGTTGTTATTAGGTTTTTTTTTTTTTTGCTCTATCGGAAGCTATACGGCCACACCACGGCCACAGTAACTATAGAGCACAGAACACTATATAGCAATAGAGGTAGTAATGTGTAGTACCAACAGTACGAAATTGAAGATATCATTAACCGAATGATATTGCGGGCACATTCATAAATGCAGGTTTACTACTAGATGCTAAAAGTAAGCAAAACGTGATTTAGTATATGATATAAAAATTCAGAGGAGAAGATCGGAGTAAAAAAAAAAGAGTAAGAAAAATATCAAAATCGAAAACCACAACGTTGTATATGACGAAAAATCGCCTGTAAAACGCACTCATTTTTTATAGTCAATAAATAATTGATTGACACCGGAAAAACTATAATTTGGGAGTATAGGTCTGAATAAAATCGTTCTACCTTGTGTGCAAGGTTCGGACATCCTAATAAAAGATGGTCTAAGGTGGCCTCAGGACCACAGTTGCAATAAGGTGTGCTCCCAGAACCATAGCGAAACAAATACGCCGGAGTGTAACAGTGACCCACACGCATTCGCGAGAACAGTGAGATGAAGTGACGCGGGTAACGTAAAGAAGCAAACCATGGACGATTGAGGGGCTGCAAGAGTGGAAGACAGGGACAAAAAACATGCTTTGTATTAGTAAAGGCTTCCCACTCCTGAATCCATTGAGAAAGAAGTGAATGTCTGCCAGATCTAAATAATTCCCGTGGGGGTACAGTGATTGGAAAAATTTCATCGGAAAAGCAAGCAGATTTGGCTAATTTATCGGCGATCTCGTTACCATAGATACCAGAATGACTAGATATCCAAGCAAAGAGCACCCTTGTGATCCCTAGGGTAAGATGGAGTGATTTGAGTGCCTGTACATACCAACAAGTACTGGGTGATAACGAAGGGCTATGTAGTGTCTGCAACACACTCAAGGAATCAGTATAAATATCTGCTGTTATGAATTCCGTATTTCTAAGAAAGTCTAGCACCTTGTAGATGGCGAAAAGCTCTGCAAAATAATTAGAGCAAAAATCCGGTAGCCGAAAGGTACGTCGTATTTCCAACTCTGGTGAGAAAAAAGCTAATCCTACCCTCGGAGGGTCCCCCTGACGTGATCCATCGGTAAAAAAAGTTAGGCGGCCATCTCCTGCCACAGGAATAGGAGCCTGGAATAATAGTCGTGCTCGGAAGCCTACAGGATAATCTAAAATGCGCACACAGGCCGTAACATACGTAATGGTATGTAAGCCTGTGACAAAGTCAAAAGAATAGCATGGGTAAGTTTCTGCACGTTGTAAAAACCGGGCGTGATTTGTCAGAAATCGGTAGGCTAGCATGAGCGGTAAGGTCATGACTTCCGTATGAAGCCGCCCTTCTGGACAGCGTTCCAGTAACAATTGTAACTTAGCGAATAGTGGAAAAGTTATACTGCCCCAGCGGGCGAGAAGATAACGTAAAGCCACCACTGGGGCAAGATGTTTCAAAGGGGTGAGGCCTAGTTCTCTGTGCATTACCATTATTGGTGTCGAGTGGGCATAGCCCACTATAAGTCGAAGAAATCGATTGAGGCTGACTTGTAAGGGCATTAATGCACCTGTAGCAGCTATACCCCAGAGAAAGATTCCATAGGTGATCATACCCTGCACTACAGCCTTGTACAGGTGCAAAAGTACCTTGGGGTGGGAACCCCAGTTTTTCCATAATAACGCACGAAAGAAGTGGAGCTTACTGTCCAACCTGTTACGTAAGCGAGAAATATGTGCCCGCCAGTTTAGTCGATGATCAAGTGTGATACCCAAGAAGGTGTATGTATTAACCTCACGTACAGGTTGGGATTCCCAGTAAATTGGGGGAAGGCAAATGTGTCGACGATTGCGGGTAAAATGTACCAGAGCAGCTTTCTCTTTATTCACTGTTAGTCCGTTAGAGTCGGTCCACTCTCTCAAGGCTTTCACGGCGTTATTTAAGGAAACACGAGGTTGTGCTACATTGCCACCAGGCACGTATAGTACGATGTCATCCGCGTATACCAGTAGTCGAGCATGAGGTAGAACCACCTCCGCCATTCCTGTGATATAAACCAGAAATAGGAGTGGACTAAGGCATGAACCCTGTGGCAAACCCTCACTTGTAGTCCGGGGTCCCACCAAAGTACCCCCAGAACGCACTGTAATGCGGCGTTCCACAAATAGTTGATATAATAAGTTACAAAATCACGTTGGTACACCGAGTTGTGGCAGCCGTTTAAAAGGTATGATCAGAGAAACACAATCAAAACCTCGTGCAATATCTAGAAAAAGTGCATCTAGAGTAGTATTATCTTTATAGGATAAGTAGATATCTGTTACCAGAAGGGATAAGCTATCGAGAGTAGAGCGGCCTCTGCGGAAGCCGTTGTACCATTTAGGGAAAAAATGTCGATGTTCCAGCCAATGATACAGCCGGGTGGCGAGGAGGCGTTCAAATATTTTGCGGGGGCAAGAGGATAAAGCAATGGGTCGAAAGTTAGATGGAGAAGTGGGAGTTCTTCCTGGTTTCAAGAAGGGGAGCACTGTGAAGTGCTTCCAGGTAACAGGCAGAATACCATAACTCAGAAAATAATTAAAGCAAAGTAAAAGTTGCTCCTTCCAGGAATGTGGCAGCTGCCGGAGCATCGCATAGGAGATCTCATCAGGACCAGGGGAGGTGGATTTAGTACCCGACAGAGCAACTACGAACTCCGACTGGGTGAAAGGATCCAGTAAGGGATCATCAGGTATGGAAACAAGCGAAAGCATACAAGGTGGAGGAGGTGATATTGAATCAGGCGTACACATATACAAAAAACTAGTGAGGACCTCAGGTTCTAAGGGATTCTGTAAGCTACGTGAAGGTAATTCACCTCTAAAGGAACGATGTAATATCCACAGTTCCTGCATAGGAGTTTCGAAGGAAAAGGAACTGACCTTCCTTAGCCAAGCAAGTCTTTACTGAGCGGAGATACCTTCTTGTCACCGCTACCAGTTTTTTATAGTGTTGATAGTCCGCGAGGGATAGCGAGTGCCGGTAAGTAGCCATTGCTTGTCTGCGTCGAGTTATATAATTGGAACATTCTGGGGTCCACCAAATTGGAAATCGTCGTCTCCTGGCACGAGGTACGTAGTAGGGATGAAATGTATCCAAGTAGGCATGTAGAATCTCCATGAATTCGGTATACTTATGTATCCCACGAGAATTTGACAATAATCCTAAGCGCTCCTTAAGGAAATTTCGGAAGTTATCCCAATTGATATGGGACAGTCTACGACGGAGCATAGGAGGAGGTGTTACATATTGTGAAGGGGAGCGATATTGCAACAATATAGGGAAATGGTCACTTCCCCACGAATCGGGTAAAATGGACCAATTCCAAAGAGTAGAGTGACCAGGGCTGCACAAGGCCAAATCAAGTACTGTTGGAACAGTACCTGGTGCAGGAGTGCGTGTAGGTAAAGGATGATTTAAGCAGCTAATCTGGCGATGAAGTAGACAGTGTGCTAGGGAAGCACCTTCCCTCGTATCTAGAGAATTGCCCCAAAAGGAGTGTCGGAGATTAAAATCGCCTAAGATAATAAATGGTGGCCGCAAATGTTGGAAGAATCGATCCCATTGAGCCTCAGTAGGGCGAGAAGTAGGGGGATTATATATTGCAATAATTGTGAGGGAGCCGAGTAGTATTCCTACTGATTGTACGTTGGGTGGAGTGTACGGGCACATGTACTTCGTAAAAGAAAGTGATTGATGCACCATGAGTGCTACACCACCGTAACCATCCGCGCGGTCTGAACGGACAATACGAAAGGAAGGTAGAGAAAAGGGTACACCCGGTTTCAGCCAAGTTTCGCAAAAGGCTGCCACATGTATATTATAGTTACATAGGTGAAATGTGAGTTCTGGAAGCTTAGAATGTAAACTTCGGGCATTCCACTGCAATAAATTAAGCATTGTCGGAAATTAGAGTTTCTAAGGAATCGGAGATATGAGGAATGTCACAAGAATAATCGGTAATAAGCTTCCGAGCGTAATCTAGAATTTGATGCATTTGGGTTACCGACAAATGGAGCCCAAAGTCACGACTGAAACATTCTGAGAGTTGCATGGCAGGGGCCACGGGTAGTGGCTGAATATCCCTAGGAGAAGTGGAGGATCGGTCTCTCGGTAACATAGGGTTGCCGTCACCTCCAGTAGGGGAATATATAGCTGAATGAGAAACCGAGGGGCATCTACCCGATGGAGCGTATAAAACATCAGTGTAAGATTTTAAGAGTTTTGGAGGGCCATGCTGTATGTTATCTTTCTGCAATTCTTTAACTTTGCGCTTTTTTGATGTGGTTGAAGAGAGGTGAGATGGAGCATTAGAAGAGTAAATATGACCAGTCGGGGGCGTCACTGAGCACAAACTACTCAAAGCAGAGACGGCCACTCTTTCCGGTGTACTCAAAAACTCTTTGTGGAAAATGGGTTTGTTCTGTGTAATCCGTGGTATCTGTTTAGCCGCCTGTAAAAAGGTACAATTTTCAGAGAGCATCAGGCGTTGTATTTGTAGTTGGCGTATTCGTTCCGAACAGTTTGACTCATTGGCCTCATGCGGACCCCCGCAATGAATACAACGAGCCACTTCAGATGAGCATGCGGAGAGCAAATGGGCTTCACCACAACGCACACATCGGGCTTTGCTGCGGCAAACCGTTGAAGTATGTCCATATCGCACACAATTTTTACAGAACCGCAATGCCGGTAGATAAGGTTCCACAGGAAGAGAACAATAGTATAAATATATTTTGTCTGGAAGGGAGGAAGCACGCCAAGTAATTACAATTGATGCGGTCGGTAGGTATTGTACTATGCCGTCAATCACAACTTTCCTGTTTAACCGGCGGACTCGACTAACCGGAAAATGCCCATTGGCCTGTAATTCAGTCAAAATTTCAGATTCCGGGCAATCCTTATCTACCTGGCGGACAATGTTCTGCTTATAAAGTAGATTGAAGGGAATAAAGCCCTTCAAGTGGTGTATCACTAATAAAGGGGATTGTAACAAATTGTTTGCCTGATCGGCAGTATTAAAAGTAACTATAACCTTTCGGTTACCACTTGGCCGGATAGAGTGTATTCCCCGAAAGTCATTTGTATGTAATAGTTTACCTATTGCAACGAAATTTAATGACTTACGTTCTTCCTGTAAGGGAACAAGATGGACTTCATATGGACCCAAATCGGTGTCCAGATACCTATCTGTACTCAGCGTGGGCCCTGGTGGGTCCTTCGTAGGTTGCGGGCGATCCTTCTCCATTTTTGGAACCCCTCCTAAATAGTCGTCACAAATGGGGACTCAAAAAGAACACACACAAACTTGAACGCTATGAAATAAAAAAAAAGTAATGTCCTCCTGCAAGTTAATGTAGCCAGCTGTCGACTGAGCTCTACTAAGCCTGAGAGGAAAGTGATATCCTTATTTCTTTTTTTTAATTAAAAGAAAAAATATATATTTTTCACCACGCTATCTAACGCACAAGATGGAGTCCCACTCGCCTTAGCAACGAATGTTGTTATTAGGTTCATTTCATGGAACTCGTTGGTGACGTATGTATTGCCAACGCTGGAAAATTGAAATTAGCGAAAATTGAATGTTGCCAACCAACTTGTTAAGGTTATTTGTTGTTGTTATTTATTGTTTTGTAATTAAGTGATGTGACTTAAGTTCTTGTGCGGTGCGGTTGTGGTTTTAATCTGTTTGATATGACACAATGTTGGAGGACGATAATTAAAAAAAATGTAAATTCTAGCCTTAAGTCGGGCCCTATGTACCGGCGGCAGGACAATACTCGAATAAATAAACTTGAACTTTGAGAGGTAGAACTGGAAATTCAAAATTCGATGTCACTGGTTTGAGAATTCAATGTCATTCTGGCAGATTGTCACAGTAGCTTAATGGTTTCTGTTTAAAAATACCAATAATAAGTTTGTTGGCATAAATAAATAATAAACTTCCACTTGTTGCGCATTTTCACAGTTGACCACACTTATCAAAGGTACAACAATCCTTATTTCAGATTGTATAACACGGTAATTTTATTACACATTACGCAATAGTGCAACAATAATAATGAAGTAATTAATAGTATTGAGGTTGTGTAATACAGTAATGTTATTACAGATTACACAGTATTAACAACAACAACAATATTAATAAATAAATTATAGTACATTGCTTTGGCATTTTGTGATGCGTGGTTGGCAGTTTTAGCGAGTTGTACAATGTTAAGTTGGCAACAGATATTTATGCCCCTCTGCGCCATCTTCTTCCGTTGTAGGTCAGTGACATAATAGAACTGTCAGTGAATCACGTGCCGAAGGTTCCTACAGTTTTACCCAACTTTACTCCTACCCAGGATTCGCTAACTTAAGTATTTCTGACGAAACAGCGTTTTTCGCACATACGCAATCATTGTTACAAGATCAAAAGATTAATGGTCTAAAGTTAATAGTTAAGCAATTTTATTACACACCCACGTAAACAAACAATACAATCCAACACACTTTTCTTATCTTATCTTTCTAGCCTACATTTTTTAAAATCACTATCAGTGTTGCCAATCCCTTTACTTTGAAAATCTGTAGATAGAGAAATTTCTATATTGGGTGTAAACATCTTTGTTGCACTCACATGACTTTCTTTACTCTTGTTCAAACCATGCTTACAAACGCTTATTTCTCATTCTAATCGAATGTAACATTTGCAGACATTATCGTATAGCAAATCTTCTTGTAGGTGCAAGGGGAATATCGTTTTACGCAATACTAAAATTATAGGGAGATTGGGGGGGGGGGGGACGCTTTGGGCGATACCGACCCAGATCCGCCACAGCAGACCCGCAGTGTGATGCTGGCTGCTTGGCGGGGCCTAGCGCCGGGATGAAGACATCTCAGCACTGGTTAGGGGGCTTCCGCGTATCTCGATGGGCCTGTCTGATAGTACCCCTTCGGTTCCTTCATTCATCCCTGCCTCCTGGGAGGGTGGTAGTCACAATAGACCTGTGTAGGTCGACGTGAGTGAGGTGTCCGCCTGCGTACTGTAACCCTTTTTCTAATAATTTAGGGGGTTACTTTCTTGCCGGTAGTATAGCTTACCTTGAAACAGTTTGAGTGCACACAATTTAGAATATTTCTTCACACTCCTAAAAGTAGTTGTTTCCTCTCGGCCAGTAAATGTTTTTGGATGACCCAGTTTGAGATGTCAAATAGACTCATGTCCTCATTTACGTATCTATTATAGTATATTGCGTACTAAGAACTGTAAGTGATACTTATCAGCTCGAGAATGCATTTAAAGAATACGAGTCCCGCAGGGACGAGCTTTCCCAAACATTCGAGATCTGATAAGTAACTTACTGTTCGTGGTTAGTGAATTACTTTTTCCAATACTTGAAAAAAGTAATAATAAATAAAAACTACTTTTCCATGTTTCATTCGACATTAAGGAAAAAATGAATTCTTAATGTGAACAAATGAAAAGTTACATATAAATGATATGGTTATCCACTCCTTTGTTAATGACTTTACACCTCAAGGTATACTGAAGAAATAAGAAGAATTGAATCGTTTCTTAATGTTAACATGTCCAATGATTGCACGTTTAATATTTCGATCATATAATTCATACATTTGTATATTTTGCCAAGGAACTTATTTTTAGGTTACTATGCTTTTGGGTGCTACGTGATTTTCTACTGGTACCCTAAGTATTAATGGCCAGTTTTAGCCTTGTTGCCATGGAAACTGATAAATGAATTGTCAATTTAGCTAGCACTGCCAAATGTGTGTTAACAATGATTATCTTACATATTAAGTATTGCAGAAGTTATATTTCCAACTGTACTTTTCTTCACTTATAACATATCGACAATCATTCTGTAAATCTTGCCTTTTTCGTAATGGAGGATCATTCGTCTTTGCTCAAGTTTCGTATTCTTACCTCTATGTCAATCTGGGTGGCTCACCTGGTTAGACGGTAGCCTACTGATTTCAGGATCGTAGGTTCAAATCTGGCCCACACCGATGGTTTTTAAGTGTGCTTAAAAACGACAGCTCCGTGTCAGTAGATTTACTGGCATGTTAAAGAACTCCTGTGGGAAAAAATTTCGGTACACCGGCGACGCTGACGTGTTCCCGGCAATTGACAGCGTCGTTAAACAGCAAAATAATTTTTTAAGTTACCTCTGTGCCCCATTTCGCCTAACTGTACTATTTGTTTTGATTACACGGGTAAGACTATTTACTACCCATATCTAGACCTATTGTGCTTCCCCCGGTGAGGATGTGAAACTAGTAGGGCGTACAGAAAGAAGGTCAATATTCATTTTGCCTAAAATTATGTGAATATTTGAACATACAACTGTTATAGTTTATACAATACGTATGACAAGTATAAATCTAATTTCCGAGATACTGGGTTTATAAAAACATGATGTTCAGTTTCAGGTTTTTGTTATACAGCTAAAATAGAAGGGATACTATTGAGTCTCCCAATAACTTTTTATTCTGTACATAGAACAGGTTCGTTCAGAGCCCAAAATTTTGCGGTGATGCGTATGCCGAAATTTAATAAAGACATTGTAACAGTTCAACTTACGAAACGAAATCTGTTCACGTTACTAACACAGTGAAGTGTTATACTAGAAGGTTTAGTGTACTCCTTTCCACGTGGTTCAAGTGTTGAGGAAATATAACTTTTGAGATTGTAACGGCTGAAAATCCTCCACTCCTGTTTAGAAAGAAATACGGAAAGTGGAGAGAAAACAATTACATTAAATGTTTTTAACAAATTCTGTGAAAAATATGCACTTTCACTAAAAAAGAATGTGATCGGCTATAGTTTATTACTAAATGAACATCTCTTTTGTAATGCAAGAGACCAGAGGAGGTTCTAGTCGAACGGGGCTTGCTCCGCTCGTGTGTCGTGCCGTTACACGGCTTTACCTGCGAGATGTAGTTGAGTGGAG
Source organism: Tenodera sinensis (assembly GCA_030765045.1). NCBI lineage: Eukaryota > Metazoa > Arthropoda > Insecta > Mantodea > Mantidae > Tenodera > Tenodera sinensis. The sequence goes on from CM060966.1 coordinate 171,976,088, forward strand.
GTTCTACTAGGGAATCAACTGGGAATGTGTTTTTTTGTTATCCTGTTTGGGATAGTTGCTTGGGACTGATTGGTCCGCGGACGGATTGTGCCCGTCCACTGACTGACCGCTTTCAGCCAATCAGGTGGCCGCGCTGATCTCCCACAAGGTTCAGGCCAGCAGTCAGGCCCTGAAAGGTTAACTGATTGATGTTCTCCGTTTTGGTTACGGTTTCTGTCGCTTTTCCCATCTCCAGGCTATCCAAGTGGGCCTAATATGTCCCTCGGCAGTCCGAAGGTGGTAGTCGGCGCGGCTGTCTCTGGTCATATCTTCCCAGAGGGTCTACCAGCGGATTGGGATGGGTCTGAAGTTTGTTATGCATTGATCGAGCGCGCGTTATCACGTCGATAATGTACGGGATGCTGGAATGTTCATTTAGGATATGAGCAGGAAATCTCCAGCCAGTGTCTTAGATCCTGCGTAATGCCTGGTTCTGCAACGTCTGGATTTCGATGTAGGTGGAATTTGCCATCGTTCCCCAGATCTCACATCCGTACAGAACCAGGGGCGGGATAATCGAACGGTACAGCTATAGTTTCAGGCAGAGAGACATGGTTTTGGAACTAAGGATGGGATATAACTGCCGGAGAGCTGCGTGACCTGGTAGCACCTTGCTCCTGACGTGATGTCTGTACGTAAGCCTTCGGTCCAGCATAACGCCGAGATACTTCGCCATGTTCACCCATTGTAAAGCAATATTCACAGCTCAGATTGTTTGTACTGCATTTGATTTCTGTTGTATTTTCGAACATACACCGATTATTACTTTAACTCGTTGACTCATGTAAATTTAAAGCCAAGGTGGTACACTGATATTAGTCATTAAATTAATGAGTTCTAAAACCTAAAATTAAGAGCAGTTTAATTCAGTGCCTGTAATCACACATGGCAGTGGATAGGTAGAGCTACGAAGCTATTCCGGTACCGCCTATATTTGCCTACTCTTATAAGTTTAAAATGTAAGGCAAAATATAATAAACCCATAAACCATTCATTATGTTTAAAGTTAGTGATCCCCAAGCTGTCGAATGTATCTTACTCGCATGTTGTTTGGAGCAATTTCCTCTGAAGGGTACTTAGTTCCCATCATTCCTCCACTGGGTGCCGTTATGTGGCCGGCGGAGTGTGTAATTAAGGAATAAAGTTGCTTCCGACCTTGTAGGCCGTGGTTGACGAATAGGAATTGTTCCTGGCGCTTCGCTCAAATCTGCGTTAAACATCATCGGAGGACCCAACGATGACCCCACTCACATTTGGTTCTGAGATGATGCTCAACGCAGATTTGAGCGAAACGTCAGAAACAATTCCTAGTCGTCGACCACGGCCTAAAGCCCAGAAGAAACTATTCCAAATGGATGCCGGCCGTGAAAACCTAAGCACACACATATGAATAATTAAGGTTAAACTAATGGAGCAGCTCTCACCTAAGTTCATCCTCTAGTCATTATGGAGCTCCTGCGGCTCCCTGAAGTGGCAGAAGTTGTTCACAAATGCATCATGCATAGTCAAAACATATGGGGGATCGAATAAACCTCCAATCACTGGGTGAAATAATCCATAGCCTACGATAATTACGGGGGCATACGGTAATTTTAATGTTTGTACACATGCTTGCCAACCCGTGCGATAAATTGAATCTATGATAGTTCGATACCGGCGCAATATCATTTTCACTGGTTTGTCACACCAGTGAAATGAAACTAATTACAAATAGCGACACCACGTTTGCCCTGATGGCCTCCACCACTCTAAGGCAGCCGTTTCTTACCCTAGTAAGCCTCCTAGCTTTATCCTCTGAAGCCGAAATTGTGAACGCCATAATTACGGACATAATACTGTATCACATGGCGGAATTAAATAATCAGAAAATGTTAAAATCGTTACATGTATAAAAGCTACACAATCTGGGAGATTAGTTGTGACTAAAATTGTCAAAAGGCACGAAAAGGTACAGACAAGTCATTAGGGGCGAGCTTCAGGTAGTCCAGCGAGACCTGGTAAGACCAGTTTTCCTGGAAATCGCTCAGCTTCGGTGTGAGCCGGAAAACAGGGGATGGTCGTTTCTTCGAAACCCTGTTGCTAATTAGGAAGTGAAAGGTATAGAGAGCGTCATAACGCACGGAGACTTACCTGCGAGAACCCGGAGAGAAAGGGTCGTTTAGAGTTGCCCTCCAGAACCCAACGCGGCAGTACAGTGGCCCTCCAGAATCCGACTGGGCAGTACACGTGCCGCCCATACCGCCGAGTGAGCATTTCAGCTACGGGACTTTTATTCCGGATCCTCAACTGTGAGGACACATTATAGTTAATAACAATCTTCGGTCTTAGTAAAGACACAGTAACGACTCAACCTACTTAATAACGATCGGCAAATCTCACGCTTTCTTATTTTGGGGAGAATAAAAGTGTTTCAACGAAGTTCTGGTTTGATTCGCAAACACTCACGCATACCCTGAGGTTAAGATCACATGCCAGAGCAGCCGGAGCAGAAGACACCGGAAAGCAGCAGTCGGAGTAGGAGAGTGGAACGGAGGAGAGACGATTCCATGTTGTTGTTGTTGTTGTAGTGTTTAACGCCCGCTTTTACTACTACGGCACCGCAGGCGGTGACACTGATGATACATGAAGATGGAGCACCGGTGGAATGAGATGGCGGGGGAAACCGGAGTACCCGGAGAAAACCCGCCCTGACGCCGCTTCGTCCACCACGAATACCACATGCGGGTCCCTGGGATCGAACCCGGGCCGCCTAGGTGGTAGGCGAGCGCGCTAACCGCTCGGCCACGGCGCCGCCAGAGACGATTCCACATCACCTCTTATTGCTAGTATGGCCAGATCTGGCAATCTCAATGAAAAAGGCACTGTTCAGAAAATTGATTATCAATGGAGAAAACTCGAAATAAGTGATATTCCGTGTGAATTTAAGAACATGCCTGAACCTGGCAGTTTCTGGAGCGCTGTTAAACACATGTCACCCTGGTGGAAATACTGATTTCAAAGAACTAGCAGCCTTTGCATTATCAGTGATTTCGTTGCCCCACAAAAGCGCTTCCTGTGAAAGAGTTTTTTGTAAACTGGGTTTAATAAAAACCAAAGTTAGAAACAGATTGGCACTAGATATGACAAATGAACTTATCCTGTTGTCTCAGCTTATGAAAGAATGTGGTAGATCCGTAAACCTGCAAGTCACCAAGATGTTAAGGTTTATCTCTACAACAAAGTTGTATAATGCTACAACGGTTGAGGTAGATGAACTTTCAGACGAATGGTGCGAGAAACATAAGTGCTGAAGTTGTAGGTAATACTGGTTGAGGTCATCAATCTTGTAAGTGGATACCATAAACACCAATACATTTTCATAAGTGTTATACTGACATTTTTATTGTAGCATTTGGTTTATGATGTACGATAATTTTACTTTTAAATGTTGGCAACCCTGGGTGCTTCCTGCATGGGTTTCCTCGAGAACTTCCTTTACCTTAATCCTCAGAAGCATCACCTGTTTTACCTTGATTTTCACTTTTATAGATTTCTAAATCCACTTCAGTTTGTTATTTGCTACCAGGGAGTTTCACTGCGTTCATTAGTCCTTATAGGCCAGTCTTTTAAAGTAAAATTTGCCCACACTGGTTACCAGATTCATCATTCTTCAGGATCGGCCCCTATCTCGATAATTCACGCACCTTAGGATCTCCTCGTCCCAAACAACTGCAGGTTGCACCGAGGCTGGTTGTAGGCTGCAGCACTCTCCTTCGTTGTTGATCCAGGCACTGATACAGTGTATCATCCTATCATCCTCTTTATTTTCTTTAGTCTGCTCATCCAGCCATTTTCTCTGACTCATCTACATCAGGCATTGGCAAACATGTACTCAATGAGGCCTCGCAACTATGACATGTCAGGGGCAGCGCTTACTCTGTCTCCCCCTCCCTCGCAGCCTTAACTGGCACTGCATACACACCGATCACGGGCGAACTGTCCTGTCGTATATACCTGCACTTCTAAACATGTCTGTCAAAGTGTAATTAAACACTGAGACTTAAAGATAAATTTCTTTATTTATAACTTTGAAAAATATTAGTTTATCTTGAAGTTTTAGTATATTCATAGAATTAGAGTGCATCTAATTATTCCTGGTCTATTAAATTTGATATATAGAATAGCACTTTGATGATTTCTTCTCTCATCATGTAAGGAACGTAAGGTGTTTGTTGTGCTCTAAAGTTCAAAATGACACTCATCAATGGAACATCAAGCGACATTGTGATACATGTCATAAGATCACCATACAATTATAGACAAGCATGTATTCATAAATTTACACCATGATTTAAAGTAGCATAACACTGACGTAGTGTCCTTTATTCATTTTTTTTTTTTTTCGGGTTTGGATTGACTAACCAACTGCAACAGCTCAAAGAGCAATATTCAGATAATACACCTAATATTAATTCAAATATTATAACTGATAGACAACTTCATTACAGCTATGCTGTTGCAGTGGAGATTGCTCAGTCACAGGTGTTTTAGTGATGGGAGATTTCATAAAAAGTGTGAGAGTAAAGTTGCCAACATAATTTGTCCTGAACAATATGATATTTTTAATAATATTGTATAATCACCACGAACCATACAGAGAAGGATACATAAAATAGCAGAAAAAAGACTACAAACCGAGGTCAATAAATTTATAGCCGTTTCTCTCGCGTTGGATGACAGCACTGGCAACGTTGACACAGCACAATTGGTCATTTTCACTCGTGGAGTTACTAACAACCTCTCGATACAAGAATATATGCTTCAAGTCATTCCACTTAGGCTTGGCACCTTCTATGGATAACCGAGACCTGAAGCTGTGACACAGAATACACATGTTCCACATAATTGTTTAAACTGTCGTAGGTCACAGGGTAAGCGCAGGGCTCAGCTTCAGTTTTAGAATATTGAGGCAAATGACAGGTCAATCTGTTTTTATCACTTTATTTCTTCTTTAATTAACACGCAACTGTTAATGCCCTGCTAACCAGTATTTACTGTACTGCTTGCAATTCACAGCTGTTCCCTATCACCAAATAACTACTGACTGCTCACTCCACTGCATAAGCCAGTCTGAAAAATATGTAGTCCCTGAATTACAGCAGAATTTTCTGGAAATTGAAAGATCTCAGCTCGAACCATAAACAAAGCTTCTAGAAATGTATGGAAGTGTACTAACTCCTTTGCAACTCAGCTGATTGTTGAACTTAAACCTCATTTAACATCTGAGTTAATCACTGGCACTGTATATTTTTTGAGGGGAGTGGCAGGATTTTGCAATAAAGTTGGTATTAATAAAATATTCAATCTGATAATAAAATGAAAGATATGAACTCACAGTAGTTTCGCAATTGCCTTAAAATTATACAGAGTGGAAGGGAAGCGATTACATTCCTTCTAATATGTGCTTCATAGAAGCATTACAAACAAAAACGTCTAATGGCATTTTGTTCTTTGATCAGAGAATTTCGAAAAAATAAATGGTTTTTGATCCAACTTGAATGTGTAATTCCACAGGAATGTACGAAGATAACAGTTTGTAACTTGTAAGATGTGTAGAGTAACTTATTTCTGACATACCTTCAGTAGTAATTATGCGACATCACATAGGGTTTCGAAATAATTAATCACTTAAAAGATGTGAAGAAATACTTCAAGTAGCTTTTTCACATTTGCAGTAAGTGGACAACATAGCGTTGAGGTTGGTCAGGGAATTGACCTGGTTTGTGAATGTAAACACGACTGCCACTTTCGCTTTAATGTTTTGGAAGCTAACGCTTGTGATTGGCCTACACTGGCGCAGCAAACACAGGACACGGCAGGGTATTTGTTTGTGTTCTCAAGAAGCACCGATGCTGTGTGTGCTTAAGTACTGAGCTAGGGAAAGTGACACCCATATAATGTGCAGTGTTGCCAGCTTCTTTTCAAGAAAACTACAATATCTCCATAGGAAATGGTCAGAGACAAAAATGTAAGCACAAAGTGTGTTCCAAATATTGAGATCTATCACTGGTTTAAATTAATGTAACGACTTCCCTTCCACCCGGTATACTATGTGACAGACCCTAGAGGTGTATCAGAAAGAATGTGAAACTACACAGTTGTTTATTCAGCTTATCACACATGCAAAGTGAGTTAGTAAGTGTACACTCTGTCCAAATGCAATCATGTCTTTAGGACAGCACTGTGTCATATTTGGCAAGCAGGAGAGATCATCATTTGTGTTGCATTACTGAAGCACTCTGACAGCCAAGATCAATACGTCTGGTCGCTTTGCCAGGTGGTAAATGGTTCATTAGTTTAAAGTTTGAAGACAAATAATGCCAGGTCTGTTGGGTCTTGCGCTGCTGTCTCAGTACCTACATTCCTGATACGAGTGTTTCAGGTTGTCAACACATGGACTTGTGAACATGAGCTCTGTGGTTCAAATCCCACAAGGATCTCCCTCTCTCACAGATGTTTTCCAGGGTTTCCTCAGTCCTCCACTAGTAAATGCTGGGGAGGTATCCTAACATATGAACATAACAGAACATAAAAAATGTCCAGTCGGTGTCGACTCATGGTGATTACTCCACAGAAACATCAAAAAATTCATGTCAGACTGACGAAACAAACAATTGTGAAGCTAATGCCCCTGTATTAGAGATTAGCAAATAATCAACTCTTGAAAAGACGTGAAAGGGGGCAGACATAGAACACAAATCTAAGTTTTCACTCTCTTATTTGACACAAATGCACCAAACAAATATTTGTTTCCAAAGCAAAAGTAGATATAAAAGATGCAAATGCTGTGGATGAATTCAATATGCTTGCCAGAAAATAAAAATGGGAATTTATGCAAGAATAATTTGTGACAGCACCCACAGGATAAACAGAAAAGCATGATAGAAAAAGCAAACTGATGTGGTAATGAATAAGGAGGAAAAAAGTATTGCAAGAAAGAAGAGGTCAAGAAAGGAGATGTGTATGGTACTGGGAAGCTTAAGTTTTGAAACAGATATTACACCTGAATGCACGTTTTAAGTTTTTCTTGATATTAGATTTTTCAACATTCAAAATGCTCCAGTGCACCAGTTTTTGTTTAATTAGCTTAGAAATTTGTAAACATTTAGGAAAATGTCATTTCTTTAATAAGTGTTATGCATTTTCAAATATCTTGAAAATTACTAAAAAATTGATTAAAATCTAAATAAAATTTAATATTCCAAAGAATTAAGCATAGATAAACACTCTTTTTTTTTATTGTTTAATAGTGTGTACATTATTACAAATAATACAAATTATTTGAGAGAGAGAATTGGAACTGAAAAATTCAATGCCACAGCTGGATATGAACCACAGATCCCCCACTTACCAGGCGGCTGTTCGAACCAGTATGTTTGTTGGCATAAGTAAATAATAGTTATTATTCACACATACTGCAACGCCAACCGTGCGGTGCTCATGAAAGGATGGCCAGGGTCAACCATCTCACATCACATACCAGGCCAGCGAGCAAACAAAGGCTGCCCCACACCACTCACGGAGAGCAGACAGCTGACAACAATCACAGCAGAAGAACAGACGAGTTTTCTACATTGTTCATAAATCATTTGGCTGCTGGAAAGTTCCAGAAAAAGGAAGTTTGAAAAAAATCTGGCTGTGCCATCACTGGTATAAAAGCTTGTAGGGCACATGAGAAGGGTTCAGTCAATCAATTTAAGTTTTAGTGTGTGTGTGTGTGTGTGTTTGTGTTAGTGTTTAGTATGGAGTGAGACAGCTGTATGTGCACAGTTGTGAGAGAAGTGTTGCATCGAAAGGACAATGGTGAAGCAGTTTAATGAGTGATTGTATTATCAGAGCTAGCTTTTGAGGCACAGAGAGAACTGAAGGACAGAAAATTATGTGTTAAGATTACAAGAAGAAAGCAGTTATGAGTTGTAATATCATGGAGGACTGCAGCCTGCGTTAACATCAGTAAAAGAGAACTGTGGTGTAATGCACTCAGTTGAAAGAAGATAAAGTGAAAAAAGTAACTGGACTCAACTTGTCATTTTTGTCACAATATGTTATAATTCACAAGAAAAAACATCAATGCAAAATCTAAAATAATCATGCACATGTAACATTTTGAAACATGTTGTAGGCACAATCTGTATAAAATATCCTGTAAAATGGAAATTTATTAATGAAATTACTCCAAATTTAGTAGTTACTTTAATTTTAACTAGGTCAATTAACCTACCAAGTTCTACGCAAATTGCAAAAGTTTAAAAATTCAGTAGACTTCCTTACTCAACTGAAACCAACATTTCAAGATCATTGCTTTTGTTTAACATTTGAACTCTGCATCTGAAATAAATGTAAAGTTTTTCAATATCTTGAGAGGTAGAATCAGGACTGGAAAATTCAATGCCACAGCTGGGATTAGAACCACAAACCCTCCGTTTACCAGGCAGGTGCCCTAACCATTAAGCTACTGTGACAACCTGCCAGAATGACATTGAATTCTCAAACCGATTCGTATTTCCCCCGGTAAACCACAAAAGCAGCCTCACATCAGAAACAATTACCCTAATGGCGACTTACTATTGTAAGCACTTTATGTCCCACAATTAAATAACCTTTAGAATTCAATAAAATAAACTTTGGCAGAATCCAGACTTTAATTGGAATAACTTTAGTCCTTGCCATCTTTATATGTTACTCACTAAGTATGACCCTGAAATAAAGAGCTCACTGTCATCTTCCAATAAAAAAACCACCACAAGTTCATACAAAACAAATGGTTAAAAATGGCAAAACAGTAGTAATACAGAACATTTTCTGCAAACAATTGCAGATTAGTAATTTGGGAGAGTTTTTCTACAGAGTAAACAAGACTGGATATGGTCGGTTAAGTAAATGGAAGTATAAACCACAAACAGTTTGTCTACTGTGTGAAAGAACATTAATTACATTGATTGACCTTATAGTTGGTTAAGCTAGAAGCCATGGACTTAAGTACTTACAATATTGTAAGTCGCCATTAAGGTATTATACCTAATAGAAATTGAGATCTCCTTGTGTGGTTTTCCAGGAAAATGTGAGTGAGTTGGACAATTTAATGTCGTGTTGGCCATGATAACTCAGTGGATGCAGAAGTCGGACGGTAACTGGTAGATCTGTGGTTCAAATCCCGGTCTTGGCATTGAGTTTTTCAGTCCCACTCTACCCTTTCCAATCTCTTATCACACTTTTCATGTACACACAGTATTCATTCATGAATTAAACTTGTTGGTTAATGCTGAATTTCTGACAATGAAGTCATTAGTCCTCTTGCTCTCCAATATTACTCACTGAAGGATGGGGCACTAGAACAGGCTGGGCGTGTTTGAAGGTGGTCTTGGTCCATTTCCTCTTGCAGATCAAACAGAGGACAGAATGGTGAAGAATATATCCCAATTCTGCTCAATCATGTCCTGTAATCAACCTGAAGGTTGCTCATGAATTAAACTATGCCTTTTCAAATAATCTGGTCTATGATAGCTCTTATCACACCTGTCACATTTGAACCGTATTTCCTCATGAGTAAAACTATGTCTTCTCAAACTTGATGATGTAGCATAGCCCTTATCACACTTCTCACATTTAAACCATACTCCCTCATGAATTAAACTATGTGTTCTTAAACTTGATGGAGTAAAGCTTTTATCACACCTGTAACATTTAAACCGTATTCCCTCATGAGTTAAACTATGTGTTCTCAAACTTGATGATGTAGCATAGCCCTTATCACACTTCTCACATTTAAACCGTATTCCCTCATGAGTTAAACTATGTCTTCTTAAACTTGATGATGTAGTAAAGCTTTTATCACACTTCTCACATTTAAACCATATTCCCTCATGAGTTAAACTATGTGTTCTCAAATTTGATGATGTAGTAAAGCTCTTATCACACTTCTCACATTTAAACCATATTCCCTCATGAGTTAAACTATGTCTTCTTAAACTTGATGATGTAGTAAAGCTCTTATCACACCTGTCACATTTAAACCATATTCCCTCATGAGTTAAACTATGTGTTCTCAAATTTGATGATGTAGTAAAGCTCTTATCACACTTCTCACATTTAAACCATATTCCCTCATGAGTTAAACTATGTCTTCTTAAACTTGATGATGGAGTAAAGCTTTTATCACACCTGTCACATTTAAACCATATTTCCTCATGAGTTAAACTATGTGTTCTCAAATTTGATGATGTAGTAAAGCTCTTATCACACTTCTCACATTTAAACCATATTCCCTCATGAGTTAAACTATGTCTTCTTAAACTTGATGATGTAGTAAAGCTTTTATCACACTTCTCACATTTAAACCATATTCCCTCATGAGTTAAACTATGTGTTCTCAAATTTGATGATGTAGTAAAGCTCTTATCACACTTCTCACATTTAAACCATATTCCCTCATGAGTTAAACTATGTCTTCTTAAACTTGATGATGTAGTAAAGCTCTTATCACACCTGTCACATTTAAACCATATTCCCTCATGAGTTAAACTATGTGTTCTCAAATTTGATGATGTAGTAAAGCTCTTATCACACTTCTCACATTTAAACCATATTCCCTCATGAGTTAAACTATGTCTTCTTAAACTTGATGATGGAGTAAAGCTTTTATCACACCTGTCACATTTAAACCATATTTCCTCATGAGTTAAACTATGTCTTCTTAAACTTGATGATGGAGTAAAGCTTTTATCACACTTCTCACATTTAAACCATATTCCCTCATGAGTTAAACTATGTGTTCTCAAATTTGATGATGTAGGAAAGCTCTTATCACACTTCTCACATTTGAACCGTATTTCCTCATGAGTTAAACTATGTCTTCTCAAACCAGATGATGAAGTAAAGCTCTTATCACACCTGTCACATTTAAACCGTATTTCCTCATGAGTTAAACTATGTCTTCTCAAACTTGATGATGAAGTAAAGCTCTTATCACCCTGTCACATTTAAACCGTATTTCCTCATGAGTTAAACTATGTCTTCTCAAACCTGATGATGAAGTAAAGCTCTTATCACACTTCTCACATTTAAACCGTATTCCCTCATGAGTTAAACTATGTGTTCTCAAATTTGATGATGAAGTAAAGCTCTTATCACCCTGTCACATTTAAACCGTATTCCCTCATGAGTTAAACTATGTGTTCTCAAACCTGATGATGAAGTAAAGCTCTTATCACCCTGTCACATTTAAACCGTATTCCCTCATGAGTTAAACTATGTGTTCTCAAATTTGATGATGAAGTAAAGCTCTTATCACCCTGTCACATTTAAACCGTATTTCCTCATGAGTTAAACTATGTGTTCTCAAATTTGATGATGTAGTAAAGCTCTTATCACACTTCTCACATTTAAACCGTATTTCCTCATGAGTTAAACTATGTGTTCTCAAATTTGATGATGTAGTAAAGCTCTTATCACACTTCTCACATTTAAACCGTATTTCCTCATGAGTTAAACTATGTGTTCTCAAATTTGATGATGTAGTAAAGCTCTTATCACACTTCTCACATTTAAACCGTATTCCCTCATGAGTTAAACTATGTGTTCTCAAATTTGATGATGTAGTAAAGCTCTTATCACACTTCTCACATTTAAACCGTATTTCCTGATGAGTTAAACTATGTGTTCTCAAATTTGATGATGTAGTAAAGCTTTTATCACACTTCTCACATTTAAACCATATTCCCTCATGAGTTAAACTATGTGTTCTCAAATTTGATGATGTAGTAAAGCTCTTATCACACTTCTCACATTTAAACCGTATTTCCTCATGAGTTAAACTATGTGTTCTCAAATTTGATGATGTAGTAAAGCTCTTATCACACTTCTCACATTTAAACCGTATTTCCTCATGAGTTAAACTATGTGTTCTCAAATTTGATGATGTAGTAAAGCTCTTATCACACTTCTCACATTTAAACCGTATTCCCTCATGAGTTAAACTATGTGTTCTCAAACCTGATGATGAAGTAAAGCTCTTATCACCCTGTCACATTTAAACCGTATTTCCTCATGAGTTAAACTATGTGTTCTCAAACTTGATGATGAAGTAAAGCTCTTATCACACTTCTCACATTTAAACCGTATTTCCTCATGAGTTAAACTATGTGTTCTCAAACTTGATGATGAAGTAAAGCTCTTATCACACCTGTCACATTTAAACCGTATTTCCTCATGAGTTAAACTATGTCTTCTCAAACCTGATGATGAAGTAAAGCTCTTATCACACTTCTCACATTTAAACCATATTTCCTCATGAGTTAAACTATGTGTTCTCAAATTTGATGATGTAGTAAAGCTCTTATCACACCTGTCACATTTAAACCATATTTCCTCATGAGTTAAACTATGTGTTCTCAAATTTGATGATGTAGTAAAGCTCTTATCACACTTCTCACATTTAAACCATATTTCCTCATGAGTTAAACTATGTGTTCTCAAATTTGATGATGTAGTAAAGCTCTTATCACACCTGTCACATTTAAACCATATTTCCTCATGAGTTAAACTATGTGTTCTCAAATTTGATGATGTAGTAAAGCTCTTATCACACCTGTCACATTTAAACCATATTTCCTCATGAGTTAAACTATGTGTTCTCAAATTTGATGATGTAGTAAAGCTCTTATCACACCTGTCACATTTAAACCATATTTCCTCATGAGTTAAACTATGCCTTCTCAAATTTGATGATGTAGTAAAGCTTTTATCACACTTCTCACATTTGAACCGTATTTCCTCATGAGTTAAACTATGTCTTCTCAAACTTGATGATGGAGTAAAGCTCTTATCACACCTGTCACATTTAAACCATATTTCCTCATGAGTTAAACTATGCCTTCTCAAATTTATGATGTAGTAAAGCTTTTATCACACTTCTCACATTTGAACCGTATTTCCTCATGAGTTAAACTATGTCTTCTCAAACTTGATGATGGAGTAAAGCTCTTATCACACCTGTCACATTTAAACCATATTTCCTCATGAGTTAAACTATGCCTTCTCAAATTTGATGATGTAGTAAAGCTCTTATCACACCTGTCACATTTAAACCATATTTCCTCATGAGTTAAACTATGCCTTCTCAAATTTGATGATGTAGTAAAGCTTTTATCACACTTCTCACATTTGAACCGTATTTCCTCATGAGTTAAACTATGTCTTCTCAAACTTGATGATGGAGTAAAGCTCTTATCACACCTGTCACATTTAAACCATATTTCCTCATGAGTTAAACTATGCCTTCTCAAATTTGATGATGTAGTAAAGCTTTTATCACACTTCTCACATTTGAACCGTATTTCCTCATGAGTTAAACTATGTCTTCTCAAACTTGATGATGGAGTAAAGCTCTTATCACACCTGTCACATTTAAACCATATTTCCTCATGAGTTAAACTATGCCTTCTCAAATTTGATGATGTAGTAAAGCTCTTATCACACCTGTCACATTTAAACCATATTTCCTCATGAGTTAAACTATGCCTTCTCAAATTTGATGATGTAGTAAAGCTTTTATCACACTTCTCACATTTGAACCGTATTTCCTCATGAGTTAAACTATGTCTTCTCAAACTTGATGATGGAGTAAAGCTCTTATCACACCTGTCACATTTAAACCATATTTCCTCATGAGTTAAACTATGCCTTCTCAAATTTGATGATGTAGTAAAGCTTTTATCACACTTCTCACATTTGAACCGTATTTCCTCATGAGTTAAACTATGTCTTCTCAAACTTGATGATGGAGTAAAGCTCTTATCACACCTGTCACATTTAAACCATATTTCCTCATGAGTTAAACTATGCCTTCTCAAATTTGATGATGTAGTAAAGCTCTTATCACACTTCTCACATTTGAACCGTATTTCCTCATGAGTTAAACTATGTCTTCTCAAATTTGATGATATAGTAAAGCTCTTATCACACCTGTCACATTTAAACCATATTTCCTCATGAGTTAAACTATGTCTTCTCAAATTTGATGATGTAGTAAAGCTTTTATCACACTTCTCATATTTAAACCGTATTTCCTCATGAGTTAAACTATGTCTTCTCAAACCTGATGATGAAGTAAAGGTCTTATCACCCTGTCACATTTAAGCCGTACTCCCTCATGAGTTAAACTATGTGCTCTCAAACCTGATGATGAAGTGAAGCTCTTTATCAGACCTGTCACATTTAAGCTGTATTCCCTCATGAGTTAAACTATGTCTTCTCAAACTTGCTGATTGAGTAAAGCTCTTATCACACCTGTCACATTTAAACCATATTCCCTCATGAGTTAACCTATGTGTTCTCAAACTTGATGATGTAGCAAAGCTCTTATCACACCTGTAACATTTAAACCGTATTCCCTCATGAGTTAAACTATGTCTTCTCAAACTTGCTGATTGAGTAAAGCTCTTATCACACCTGTCACATTTAAACCATATTCCCTCATGAGTTAACCTATGTGTTCTCAAACTTGATGATGTAGCAAAGCTCTTATCACACCTGTCACATTTAAACCGTATTCCCTCATGAGTTAAACTATGTTCTCTCAAACTTGATGGTGTAGCAAAGCTCTTATCACACCTGTAACATTTAAGCCGTATTCCCTCATGAGTTAAACTATGTGCTCTGAAACCTGATGGTGTAGCAAAGCTCTTATCACACTTATTACATTTAATCCGTTTTCCCTCATGAACTGAAATATTATGCCTTATCAAAGTTGATTCCATAGAGAAGTCCTTATTACAAATGCTGCATTTGTATCGACTTTTATCGTGAGTTAAACTATGGCTTTTGAAAGAATGTAGACCATGAAAGATCTTGTTACAAATGCTGCATTTGTAAGGCCTTTTATCGCCATGAGTTAAACTATGGCGTTTGAAAGAATGTAGACCATGAAAGATCTTGTTACAAATGCTGCATATGTGCGGCTTTTTGCACTTATGCCTGTTTAAAGAATAAGCATCATGAAAACTCTCGCTGCAAATGTTACACCTGTGTTTCTTTCTGTGTTCGTGAAGTTCAATGTGAATTTGTAAAGAAGATGCTGCACTAAAGCACATGCTGCAGAATTCACACCTGTGTGATATTCTGGTATTCTCAGCCTCTCCATTATCAACTGTGAAAGCTGCACTTGTGTTGACATGATGAAGGTTGCTACTTTCTTCCAGTTTTAAGCAGCTTTCATCCAATTCTGCTGTTATGATGTCAGATTCATAGTTCCTCATAGACCCCATATCCAGTCTGAAATAGAAATATGTGCAGTAGTGAGACATAGGGAGTAGGAAAACCTAAACAATACAATTTATTTAAAGATAAATAAAGATGAAAATAGTAACATGTATAAACAATTTAAAGACCTTTTAAATATGTACAACTGCAAATCAGTATAAATCAACCCACAAGAGTAACCGAGAAAAGTGCAACAATACTGGATCAAATTTTAATGAATCTCGATCAAGATGAATATAAGGTACAAGTATTAAATGGTCATCTATCATTCCCAGCAACTAAGCATATTTCCTAGGGATTTGATAAAAAAAAATCTTAGTAAGGAAATGCAAGAAATCAATGAGGCAAACATTGTCTCTCTTTGCAACATAATAGCTAATGAAAAATGGATAAATGTTTTTAAAGAAGTTGATGAAAACAAAAAATGGAATAATTTTTACATGATTTTTAATTACTACTGAGACAGGATATTGTAAGACCCCAAAAGAAAATCATTTATGTGAATATTTGTTGAGAGTGTAATTTGTTTTTGGTGTTGATACGAGTTGGTTGAGTGAGGAAAACGTGTTGCTATTGTTCATTGTTACAAAAAATTAAGTTTGTTTAAAGACGTCAGAAATATTTCCATATATAAATTTAATATATATGTATAAATAAAAGAATTATATGTGTTCAATAATGAAAGCGAAGGGAGAATAGCTAAAGATCGCTTCCCTAACAATACAGGAACTATTTCATGAACGCATACGTGGATGTACACAAAAGGAAGGTAGCTTCATGTGATGCGGTGGTAGAATTTAATAATAGAATCCGTGTCTTTGATGTGAGAAGACGTATATTTATAGTGCTCTTGGATGCGAGTAGAAAATTGACTAAACTTTCATGAATCTTTTATTCTAAAGTTGTTAAAAAACTGGAAAGACTATCAATATAATATACATTGGTGCGACGAAAGTGTAAAGTGTTAATAAAGTAATATATCATAGTGAAGTAACTTCGAGTGTTTATTCATTCCATCTAGTACCACGACCTGGGGTAGAAAAACAATCTCATAGCTCAGCGCAAACTGAAGCAATATTATTATAATAACAGCACCACTACTTTGATATTGCACGCCCAAAAAGAGTAAAGAAAATAAAGAACTACACAGTGAATAAATGGATAAACAAAGATTATACAGATGGTAAAACAAAAATGAAATATTATTATGATAAATGCAGAAAAACAAATAAAATAACACACAAACATGTGTATATAAATTTTATAAAGTTCTATAGAAAATTAATTAAAAAATCCAAAAGGAGGCATTATAATAATGTAATTAATAACTTGGTTAATATCTCAAAAACAACTTGGAATGTGGTAAATAATTAACTTGGCAATAACAAAAACAAATTAGATAACATACGGATAAAAACAGCGCACAAGATAAGTAAAGATCCCAATGTAATAAGTAATATGTTCAATGATAGTTTTATAAACAACATGAATAAACTAAACTAGTTGAATATTATTTATTTATGCCAACAAACTTTCTGTTGGTGTTTTTAAACACACAAGCCGTGTGTGGACAAAGTTTGAGAGGTAGAACTGGAACTTAAAAATTCAAGATAAGTAAAGATCCCAATGTAATAAGTAATATGTTCAATGATAGTTTTATAAACAACATGAATAAACTAAACTAGTTTAATATTATTTATTTCTGCCAACAAACTTTCTGTTGGTGTTTTTAAACACACAAGCCATGTGTGGACAAAGTTTGAGAGGTAGAACTGGAACTTAAAAATTCAATGCCACAACTGGAATTTGAACCACAGACCTTCCGCTTACCAGGCGGCTGCCCTAACCATTGAGCAATTGTGACAAACTGCCAGAATGGCATTAAATTCTCAAACCAGTTCGTATTTCTCCTGGTTAACTACAAAGGCAGTCTCACATCAGAGACAAATTACCCCAATGGTGACTTACTTTGTAAGTACTTTATGTCCCAGTATTAAATAACCTTCAGATGGTAATTATTATTTATTTATGCCAACAAACCTTCTGTTGTTGTTTTTAAACACACAACCGTGTGTGGGCAAACTTTAAGAGGTAGAACTGGAACTTCAAAATTCAATGCCACATGATACCGAAATTTAGATTTCCGATCGAATGGGCTTTTGAAAAAGACACGTTTTAATTTAATTGCCGGATATGAGTAAATAATAGTCGTTAAATTTGTAAGATAAACGCATTATTGGTTTGAAATTAGCGAGTCATGACGTCATACTACATAGTTTAAATATACGTTCGAAAGTCAAGTCTACCAACCTTAAAAGTCGCGCGATATATTTAATAAAATATAAAGTAAACATCGGTTAATCCTAAAAAGGTAATTATATATTTGAAATTCATAAAAGAACATGTTATAATAGAAAGGGACATTTCTAAATTGCGGGAAAAGGAAATAGCATTTTGGATACGAGGCTTTCTTGGATGACGTCATGACATTCAAATGGAGCGAACGGCTTCTTGGCGTGGGTAAGAGAAAGCGTCAGTACTCAACGAGAGACCAGTACGGGAGATCGCGCTGAGCGGATGTGAGGGCGATGCCTCTACAGATACAAATATTTTCGGCATAACTCCTGAAAATATTTGAAAAGAAAATAAACAATATAAAAAGTTGTTCTTGGGTTGTCCATTACACTTACGCAAACCCGAGATAAAGAGATCTTATGCAGAACTAGCCGAGGCGAGCTACATCGAAGGGCAACACATCATCAACGACTTCAGCTTCAAATGGCGAGGTAATAACTAGGAAGCAATATTATAGCTTCAAATTGGCTTCCCAACGTGTGGCGCCGAAAGAATGGACCAAACCCCCAAGACGACCAGATCAGCATCGAACCAGCAGACAAGAAGGTGCCCAGCGCGTCAACATCTGTGAAACGTGTAGTGAACAAGTTTAAGTGCAGTTAAAGTGAAATAGTGAAAATATTGAAAATTTTGGTGAGTAGAAAAACACATATAAATAGCTTAGAAATGGAAGACAGTGATAGTGAGTTTAGAGGTTTTGAAAGTCCGGAAATTAGGGAAAGTATAAGTAGGATGGAAGAATTTAATCGGAATGTAATTGGTAGCAGAATATGCCAAGAATTAGAAGATCAGAACGTTAGAGAAACACCTAGAGGTAGTGCAGAAATGTTTAGTAGTAATTCAGAAAGGCCAGCATTTATGTCAGAAATAGAGAATATGTTTCAAACGATAATGAAAAAGATGAGTACAGATTTAAGTCAAAAGATAGATGAAAATAGTAAAGAGTTAAGTCAAAAGATGAGTACAGAGTTAAGTCAAAAGATAGATGAAAATAGTAAAGAATTAAGAACAGAGTTAAGTCAAAAGATAGATGAAAATAGTAAAGAATTAAGAACAGAGTTAAGCCAAAAGATGAGTAAGATAGACGAAACTAGTAGAGAGTTAGGACAGAAATTAGAAAAGGGACAACAGGAATTGGGAATGCAATTGGAGAATCAGAGGAGAGTTTTCGAAACCTTTAGGGAAGAAGTTAGGGAGGAAATTAATAAAGTCAGTAGTGAAGTAAAAGAAAATAGAGAACAGGTTAAGGGAGAATTAGAGACAATAAGGCAAGAAGTAAAGAATTCTGAAAAGAAATTAGGTCAACAAGTTAGTGAAAAATTAGATAAAGAAAGGGAAAGAGTAACATATAGTTTAGACAAACAAAGGGAAGAGGTAGTACAAAGGTTAGATAAAGACAGGGAAGAAATTAGAGAAGAGTTACAGGGGTGTAAAGTTAGAATAGAAAGATCTGATGTAGAAAGTGAAAGGCAGGCTAGAAATTTGGAGGATGTTACAGACCAAATAAAAGGAGTAGTAACAGAAATTACGCAGGTAAAAGAGGCCTTAGAAAATTTGAAATTAAATGAAAATGCATGTAATCACAACAATCTTAGTAATGAAGTTGCAAGAAACGAGGCAATACCAGGTGTATCAGCTGACATTTCGATGCAAAATAGGGGTAACAGTAATTCTCATTCTGATCTCGGAAATAGCTCAGGGATAGGTGACAATTCAAATTTACATTGGCCTAACCATGTCTTAAATGAAATGACACCTCCAGTTTTTGAAAATGAAGATTCAGATGATCCTAAAACCTTTTTAGAAGGGTTACAAGAGTACTTCACGGTGAAAAGTATACCAGAGGAGTACAAGATGGTGATAGTAAGAAAATGCTTAAAGGGTAATGCTGCTAATTGGCTAGGCCTTTCTATGGGTAACAATAATGACTACAGGACCTTTAGAAACATCTTTTTAACCAGATATTGGGGAGCTAGTAGGCAGGCTAATATTAGAGTTGAATTAAGCAATGGAAAATTTAATCCTAGATCGGAGGAATCGATGGTCAACTATTTTATGAGAATAGCGAGAAAATCGAAGATGTTGGACCCTCCCTTGGATGAAAAAGATCTAATAAATATAGTTACTCCACATTTTCCGGAAACGCTTCAACACTACCTAATCATAGCTCGACCCGATAGCATTGCAGCTATGATCGAATTATTATCAGCCTTAGAAGTCAATAAGCCAAAACACGCATTTGGAAATAAATATGAAGGAAAAGAAACTGTAAATTCTTTCGGGCAAGGGGCACAGTACTATCAGAATAGAAGTGAGGTTAGGGAAAGATATAAAGGACCAGTACCAAGGATGGAATCATTCCGGTGGGAAAATCAAGGTAGATATAACCAGGAAGGGCATCACCAAAATAGAAATGGTAATCAAAGGGGAAGAAATATAAGGGTGAATTATATGAATACAAATAGATTTGATCGAGGTAGACGGGGACGTTATTTTGGACATAGTAGAAATTCAAATGATGGGTATTGGACAAACAGAGATAATGAGTTTAGACCGAGGTCACCAAGACAGGAAGAAAGGTATTCTAATGGACGAAATTCCCCCGAAAATGCAGAAATGGTTGAGGCCATTAACACGGTCAAAAACATGGTAGGAAGTAACCCCGATTTAATGCAGGAAAACAGAAGTAACAATTTGGGAAATAGTACAGGAGCAATACCTAAAAATCAGGGAAACGCCAGACCCGGTCAAACGCGCCTTCAGTGAGAACTGGGTATCCTAGTAATGATTGTGATAAGTACTCGGAAATAAATAGTCCTGGAAGGCAAATGATGATACAAAAGAAAAGAGAATGTAAAAATAGAATCGACGAAAACGAAAAAGTAGGAGATCCACCTAAAATCAAAATTGGAGTAAATGGAAAACAGTACAATGCAATTATAGATACGGGATCAAATAGCACAGTATGCTCACAAAATTTTTATGATAATTTACAAAGTAGTGGCTTTAAAGTAATGTCTTTACCAGTTAATGGGATATATTGCTCGCTAGCTGTGGGAAAACGAAAAGAGAGAGTAAAATTTCAAGCAATGATAAATATTGAAATAAATGGGAGAATACTAGGAATTTTATTTCTGATTGTAGGAAGACTTGTGACAGATATTATAATAGGTTGTGATTGTCTTTATGCCTGGGAAGCTGTGGTGAATTTTAAAAACATGATTCTAGAAATGAAAGTTGTAGATGAGACCATTATAGTGCCTTTTGTGGAAGATAGTAGTTCAGAAACTATTGTAAGAGAAAAAGAGGAAGAAGAAATCCAAGGGGATACATTCTTTGTAGAATATGTTAAAGTAGGAGCTATGGAATTAACTGAAGTAAATGTCAAAGAGTACAGTGTCGATAATAAAGAAAATGTAGAATGGGATAAAAATGATTTCATAGACAGTTTGAGGGTTTCTGATGCAACTAGGTACTATGATAGTGAGAGTAGTGAAGACTTAGAAGAATTGTTGAGGGAAAAGGTAACTCAGGCTGACCAACTAAATGAACAACAGAGGGATAAACTGTTTGAAATATTAATCCGAAATAAAGAAGTATTCTCTGAGAAACCTGGTAAATGTAATATTTATACTCATTCGTTTGAGATGATACCCATCAAACCTTTTACACATAAAGCGAGAGCTATCCCTAGTACAATAAGAGAAGAGGTAGATGCAGTTATAAAGTCAATGTTAGAAGATGAGGTTATTGAGATTTCTAATTCAGAATTTGTGAATCCCCTATGTATTGTAAATAAGGCCAATGGAAGATTAGGGTGACATGAGAATCGAGAAAACTAAATTATTGTTCATCATACTTTCCATCAGGGAATCCAACAGAACGTGTCCTCCGAGATATAGGAATTTATTTACGTGTACTTACACATCATAATCACAAGGATTGGGTAAAATATTGTCCATTGATAGAAAAGATTATCAATCACACCATTAATGTAACTACTGGGTTTGCACCAATAAAATTAATGTTAGGAATTGAACCAGAACCAATATTGATCGGGGTACCAAAAACACTGAAAATTAATGACATTCAGTTAAGTGAAGAAGAAAGAGCGAAAATTGCTTTTGAACGAATCAAGAAAAAGGCAGAGAAGCGAAAATTAAAGAAAAAGAGTAGAAAACATAGATGGGAACCTAAGATAGGCGATTGGGTACTAGTTAAAGACCATAAGTTATCAAGTGCATTGCGAGGTAGGAACAAAAGGATGGAATTGTTATATAAAGGTCCTGCAGAAATTATATCCAAATTTGGTTATCATACCTATGAATTAAAAGATGTTAAAAATGAAAAATGTCTGGGAAGATGGCATAAACAACTCCTTCGACCATACAAGAAACCGTGTGGTGCCTTGGAACCTTGAGTTAATGTAAAAGAAAAATTGGAAATGTCATTTGTCTATTGGCGCCCAATCAGCTTTGAGATAAAATTTAAATGTTAGCTTACTTGAAAATCATATATTGGTCAGGTACTTACATATTCATGAAAAATGCAGAATGTGAATTGCTATCTACTACAAAAGAGCTTAAAAATATATTGTATAGAGCTCACAATAACAGCTTCAGAAAGATTGTTAAATTGTTCATCTCCGCATAGAGAGAAAACAGAATATTTACTTTGTAAACATTTGTTAAAATATTTAGATGTATAGATAGTTATCACAGCAAGACAAAGAAAGAACTTGTCTAAAGAGTGTAATGGATTTATATAAATATATGTACATTTTAGTGCTTAAAGGATATAGTACAGATATGTGTTACAATAACAAAAGTGAAAAATCACAGTGCAAGTGATAGTGAGAGCGAAGTGAGCAAACATGAACTGAAAGAAAGAAGTATAAAGAAAGACTCTTGAAGTTTAACCTTTATATAGAAGCTTCACAGAAGAAACCATAACATATTGTAATTAGTATTTAAGGATTAATGTTTAGTTAAGTGTACAATTGTTTGTCATGTTAAAAAGATTAATGAGAAAATATGTTAATCACCAATTTCAAAACAGTGTAATTGAAAATTGTATATAATGGGAGTGTTGCCGATTATTCAAAATACAGGAGTAATTTTTAATTTTCTTTCGGGCAAGACATTTACATTATTTTATTATGAAATAATAAAATAATATAAATGGGGGCATTTGATACCGAAATTTAGATTTCCGATCGAATGGGCTTTTGAAAAAGACACGTTTTAATTTAATTGCCGGATATGAGTAAATAATAGTCGTTAAATTTGTAAGATAAACGCATTATTGGTTTGAAATTAGCGAGTCATGACGTCATACTACATAGTTTAAATATACGTTCGAAAGTCAAGTCTACCAACCTTAAAAGTCGCGCGATATATTTAATAAAATATAAAGTAAACATCGGTTAATCCTAAAAAGGTAATTATATATTTGAAATTCATAAAAGAACATGTTATAATAGAAAGGGACATTTCTAAATTGCGGGAAAAGGAAATAGCATTTTGGATACGAGGCTTTCTTGGATGACGTCATGACATTCAAATGGAGCGAACGGCTTCTTGGCGTGGGTAAGAGAAAGCGTCAGTACTCAACGAGAGACCAGTACGGGAGATCGCGCTGAGCGGATGTGAGGGCGATGCCTCTACAGATACAAATATTTTCGGCATAACTCCTGAAAATATTTGAAAAGAAAATAAACAATATAAAAAGTTGTTCTTGGGTTGTCCATTACACTTACGCAAACCCGAGATAAAGAGATCTTATGCAGAACTAGCCGAGGCGAGCTACATCGAAGGGCAACACATCATCAACGACTTCAGCTTCAAATGGCGATCTAATAACCAGGACATCACAACGGTATCACAGCTTCACACAACTGGGATTTGAACCACAGACCTTAAGCTTGCCAGGCGGACGCTCTAACCATTGAGCTATTGTGACAAACTGCCAGAATGGCATTGAATTCTCAAACCAGTTCGTATTTCTCCTGGTAAACCGCAAAGGCAGTCTCACATCAGAGACAAATTACCCTAATGGTGACTTACTATTGTAAGTACTTTATGTCCCAGGATTAAATAACCTTCAGATGGTAATTATTATTTATTTATGCCAACAAACTTTCTGTTGGTGTTTTTAAACACACAAGCTGTGTGTGGGCAAAGTTTGAGAGGTAGGATAATGGCCAACTAAGAGGTAACTTAACTATCACTTTACCAAATATTCTTGAATTCTATGATAAAAAAACCTATTAAATCTTTACAACCAATTTTGCAGCTTCAGAAATAATAACATTAATCTATGGAAATGCTTGCCTGGTTTTATGCACTGAATTAAGTTTAAGCTGGATTAATACCAGAAAAGTTTGAGCTAAAGCTTAGCCTATAAACAGAAGGTGAATCAAGGCACAGTCTAATGTAGTGTACAGATTCTAGCAGTCTTACCTTGTTGGTTCTGGCGACAGTAACTTTTGATCTCCATCTAATAATGGATCCTGCAACAATAGAGTGTACTGTAATACCAGTTTGCCTCCCACTTACAGAGAAACACTTCAAATGTTCTTTTTACATGCAAGACTAAACAATGTACTGAGGGATCCAAAAGCATCCAAACCGCTGCACGGTATTTTTCCACTGCACACACAGAAACACAATGATGCAGCTGCTGTACACAAGGTCATGTGGTTGAGTTGTTTTTCTCTGCTCTGAAAGTACAGTATTAAGCTGACGTGATAGTGTGTGACTGAGTTATTACCAGTCTGATTTATTATTTTGTCCAGCACTTACTCACAAAGTGTATTATGCCTCAGCATTTGTTTTCTACTGCACAGCGTGTATTTATTTATGATTATACCGCTCGCAAAAGTTAAAGGCATGTGAACGCTGGCCAATGCTCAAGGAAAGCACTGTTGCCAAGCATAGTGCGTGTATCGACAGAGGTTCTCTACATAAGGGTGTGTGAGATGCATGCACCATATTTGGCAGCGCTGGTAGGAGGGGCAAGGGTAGGATTCACTGGAGTCCGCATTATGCCCTGCCTCCATATGCCTTTAAGTTTTGTGAAGATTATAGTAAGTGTTAACTCAGCTCGCCAAGTGAAAGTGCAATTTGCAGAAAGATTTTCAGGTGATCTGCGATTTCAATCTCTGGGGTAACTTAAAGCATAAAGTATACAAGACAAACCTACACACCCTGGAAGAATTGAAACAAAATATCAACCAGGAAATTGCCAGCATTTCTCAACCTGAATTACAGTGTGTGATAGGATAGTTTAATAAAGAGGTGACAAAAATGTATGAACGACGGTGGTCAGTTTCAGCATCTCCTTTAATAACATGGGCAATTAAAGCCTTTAAAAGTAGTTTTAAAAATGTTGTACGGTTTCTTCATCCACGCTATTCTATGACAGCGGCAGTTGGCTACGAGCGCCGAGGATGCATATAGACAAAACACAGCACAGCCAGCTCCGTTAGATATGTCAAAGAAAGAATTAGAAATGAAAAATCCTGACTATGGCATTGAATTTTTAATTTCTGGTTCTACTTTTCAAAGTGAAGGAAAGTAGCAGCATAAAACACAGAAATTGCTAAGAAACTAGGGACTGCTCTGTCTACTGAAGAGCTATACCATAAATCAGTGTCTTTTAATGAGCAATCATATTTTGCACCTTGCAATGCACCCTGAGAGGTCCTGCCCAAGGCTAACATGTTGTTGTTGTTGTTGTTAGCTAATGCTGGATTTCTGACATTGAAGTCATTAATCCTCTTGCTCTCCAATATTTTTCACTGATGAATGGGGTACTAGAAGTGGCCGGGCATATTTGAAGGTGGTCTCGATCCATTTCCTCTTGCAGATCACATAGAGGACAGAGTGGTGAAGAATGTGTCCCAATTCTATTTAAATGTTTTTACAGACAATCATGTCCTGTAATCAACCTGAAGTTTGCAACTGCTGATTTTCGAGGATACTCAGAAATTACTGTTTAAATGTTTGGTAGTTCCCATCTTTTATTCTTTGATTTTTCACAGTAATATTTTGCAATAATTTTTTTGAATTCAGAGTTGACTAATCTTTTAGCTGCATAAAATGGTAGACTAACTATAGATTTTTGTACACCGCTTGTACCCTTTTTTGCAAGAAAATCAGCTTTCTCATTACCACTCAGTACACAGTGGGCTGGTATCCATTGGAAGACTAGGTGTTTTTGAAGTGCTGTTAGATGGGTAAGGATTTTCCAACATTCTATAATTGTTTGGTTTTTTGGTGACAACTTGGAAATAATTGCTATAATTGCTGCCCTGGAATCTGAGAGAATAACTGCTTGGTGAAAATGTGAAATTCTGAACAAAAGATTTTGTAGGGCCATTCGAATTGCTTCAATTTCTCCATCAAAGTTAGTAGTTCCATAACTTAAAGATTTGTAATAGGAGAAGAGGTGACATGTGACTCCAGCACCTGCTCCATCTTGGTTTGATATTAGCGATCCATCAGTATAGATATGGTGTTACAAGAACTTCGCTGCAGTAAGTAAATAATGGCTTTATATATACATT
The DNA here is from genome assembly GCA_030765045.1 of Tenodera sinensis. Taxonomy (NCBI): domain Eukaryota; kingdom Metazoa; phylum Arthropoda; class Insecta; order Mantodea; family Mantidae; genus Tenodera; species Tenodera sinensis. The sequence continues at coordinate 172,002,348 of CM060966.1, forward strand.
GTATGTTCTGTTAAGAGTTGCTCTGGAACATCCCCACTTCATTCCTGTTAGACGTTTTAATAGTGAAAGGCGCCTCTCTGCTCTTTGTATTACATTTTCTATTTGTTTGGTCCATGTCAGTTTGGTATCAAATGTAACTCCTAAATACTCTGCTTCCTTTGTTTCTAGTAATTGTTGACCATCAAAATTTAGTTTTATTTTTAGTGCTTTTTTTCTTAGTGAAAAGATTTGGTAGTTTGATTTTGTTGTATTAACAGTCATTAAATTTTCTTTGGTCCACCTTTGTAAGTTGGTTAAGGATTGTTGCATGGTTTTTTCTAGTTCTGTACTTCTGCTTTTTGGTTTTGAAGTCCACATTGCTAAGTCATCAGCAAATAGTGCACACTTCACACCTGATTTTTGTATTTGTTGTGGCAGATCGTTAATAAATATATTAAAAAGTGTTGTGCTGAGCACTGCGACTTGTGGTAAGCCACGGTGTACTTGTTTGTATTTAGATATATTTCTTCGATATCTGGTTGCAATTGAAGCGAAAAGTGGAGATCACCCAGAATAACTTTGGCTATGCTCGAACATGAAACTCTAATCCTGGGGATGCGTGGGTATATTTTATATAGATCACCCAGAATAACTTTGGAGACTATTTATTCTCAACTCTTTAACACATTTCGGGAGTTATGCCGACTTCCCATATATATCCTAGCCGAGCAACCGCAACTCACATGTGTCCACATCTAAGTTCTCCACCGATCTGGGAAGAGTGGTAATGCTAACTGGCGTCCCCACGCTAGGAAAAAACGTTCCTCCCGATTTCAAATTTCATGACATCATCAAAAGGAAGCCTCGCATCCAAAATACTATTTCATTCCTTTTCACAATTTAGAAATGTCCCTTTCTATTAAAACATGTCCTTTTTTGAATTCCGAATATATAGTTACCTTTCTATGATTAAAGAATGTTTTCTTTATATTTTATTAAACACATCGCGCGACTTTTAAGGTTGGCAGACCTGAATTTTGACCGTGAATTTCAAACTAGCTTAGTTTTTCAAACGTTGGCTAACCTTAAATTTTGATGCCAATTTTAAATTATGTGGTATGACGTCATGACTCGTTAATTTCAAACCAATAATGCGTTTATCCTACAAATTTAACGACTATTATTTACTCATGTTTTGCTCAGCTTACAACACTTCCTACTCTATTATCTACCTATGTTATTACTCAACACTTATCGCAAATCTCACATCCGGCAATTAAATTAAATCGTGTCTTTATCAAGCCCATTCGATTTGAATCTAAATTTCGGTATCAAATGCCCCCATTTATGTTATTTTATTATTTCATAATAAAATAATGTAAATGTCTTGCCCGAAAGAAAAATTAAAAATTACTCCCGAATTTTGACTAATCGGCAACACTCCCATTAAATACAATTTTCAATTACACTATTTTGAAATTGGTTATTAACATATCTTCTCATTAATCTTTCTAACATGACAAACAATTGTACACTTGACTTAACATTAATCCTTAAATACTAATTACAATATGTTATGGTTTCTTCTGTGAAAATTTTATATAAAGGTTAAACTTCAAGAGTCTTTCTTTATACTTCCTTCTTTTAGTTAGTTCATGTTTGCTCACTTCGCTCTCACTATCACGTGCACTGTGATTTTGCACTTTTGTTATTGTAACACATATCTTTACTAGATCCTTTAAGCACTAAAAAAATGTACATATATTTATATAAACCCATTACACTCTTCAGACAAGTTCTTTCTTTGTCTTGCTGTGATAACTATCTATACATCTAAATATATATATATATATATATATTTTTTTTTTTTTTTATTTTTTTTTTTTTTTTTTTTACAAATGTTTACAAATTAAATATTCTGTTTTCTCTCTATGCGGAGATGAACATTTTAACAATCTTTCTGAAGCTGTTATTGTGAGCTCTATACAATATATTCTTAAGCTCTTTGTAGTATATAGAAATTCACATTCTGCATTTGTCATGAATACATAAGTATCTGACCAATATATGGTTTACAAGTAAGCTAAAATTTAAATTTTATCTAAAAGCTGATTGGGCGCCAATAGAACAAATGACACTTCGAATTTTACATGAAATCAAGGTTCCAGGGTACCACACGGTTTCTTGTATGGTCGAAGGAGTTGTTTATGCCACCTTCCCAGACATTTTTCATTTTTAACATCTTTTACTTCATAGGTATGGTAACCAAATTTTGATATAATTTCTGCAGGACCTTTATATAACAATTCCATTCTTTTGTTCCTACCTCGCAATGCACTTGATAACTTATGGTCTTTAACTAGTACCCAATCGCCTATCTTAGGTTCCAATTTATGTTTTCTACTCTTTTTCTTTAATTTTCGCTTCTCTACCTTTTTCTTGATTCGTTCAAAAGCAATTTTCACTCTTTCTTCTTCACTTAACTGAATGTCATTAATTTTGAATATTTTTGGTACCCCGATCAATATTGGTTCTGGTTCAATTCCTAACATTAATTTTATTGGGGCAAACCCAGTAGTTACATTAATGGTGTGATTAATAATCTTTTCTATCAATGGACAATATTTCACCCAATCCTTGTGATTATGATGTGTAAGTACACGTAAATAAATTCCTATATCTCGGAGGACACATTCTGTTGGATTCCCTGAATGTAAAAACGCTGTATATTTTCTTAAATCTTCTCTAAGTGGGATCCGCCAAAAAGATGCTGTAAGATCTAAAGTAGAAAAAATTTTGCCCTTCTGCAATTTGTTCAATATTACCTCTACACTTTCTGGTCTAAATCTATCAGGTTTACAATGTTGATTTAGTTTTCTCGCGTCTAATGTCACCCTAATCTTTCCATTGGCCTTATTTACAATACATAGGGGATTCACAAATTCTGAATTCGAAATCTCAATAACCTCATCTTCTAACATTGACTTTATAACTGCATCTACCTCTTCTCTTATGGTACTAGGGATAGCTCTCGCTTTATGTGTAAAAGGTTTGATGGGTATCATCTCAAACGAATGAGTATAAATATTACATTTACCAGGTTTCTCAGAGAATACTTCTTTATTTCGGAATAATATTTTAAACAGTTTATCCCTCTGTTGTTCATTTAGTTGTTTAGCCTGAGTTACCTTTTTCTGCAACAATTCTTCTAAGTCTTCACTACTCTCCCTATCATAGTACCTAGTTGCGTCAGAAAACCTCAAATTGTCTATGAAGTCATTTTTATCCCATTGTACATTTTCTTTATTATCGACACTGTACTCTTTGACATTTACTTCAGTTAATTCCATAGCTCCTACTTTAACATATTCTACAAAGAATGTATCCCCTTGGATTTCTTCTTCCTCTTTTTCTCTTACAATTGTTTCTGAACTACTATCTTCCACAATTGGCACTATAATGGTCTCATCTTCAACTTTCATTCATTTCTAGAATCATGTTTTTAAAATTCACCACAGCTTCCCAGGCATAAAGACAATCACAACCTATTATAATACCTGTCACAAGTCTTCCTACAATCAGAAATAAAATTCCTAGTACTCTCCCATTTATTTCAATATTTATCATTGCTTGAAATTTTACTCTCTCTTTTCGTTTTCCCACAGCTAGCGAGCAATATATCCCATTAACTGATAAAGACATTACTTTAAAACCACTACTTTGTAAATTATCATAAAAATTTTGTGAGCATACTGTGCTATTTGATCCCATATCTATAATTGCATTGTATTGTGTTCCATTTACTCCAATTTTGATTTTAGGTGGATCTCCTACTTTTTCGTTTTCGTCGATTCTATTTTTCCATTCTCTTTTCTTTTGTATCATCATTTGCCTTCCAGGACTATTTATTTCTGAGTACTTATCACAATCATTACTAGGATACCCAGTTCTCACTGAAGGCGCATTTGACTGGGTCTGGCATTTCCCTGATTTTTATGTATGGCTCCTGTACTATTTCCCGAATTGTTACTTCTGTTTTCCTGCATTAAATCGGGGTTACTTCCCACCATGTTTTTGACTGTGTTAATGGCCTCAACCATTTCCGCATTTTCAGGGAAATTTCGTCCATTAGAACACCTTTCTCCCTGTCTTGATGACCTCGGTCTAAACTCATTATCTCTGTTTGTCCAATACCTATCATTTGAATTTCTACTACCTCCAAAATAATGTCCCCATCTACCCCGATCAAATCTATTTGTATTCATATAATTCACCCTTATATTTCTTCCCCTTAGATTACCATTTCTATTTTGGTGATGCCCTTCTTGGTTACATCTACCTTGATTTTCCCACCGGAACGATTCCATCCTTGGTACTGGTCCTTTATACCTTTCCCCAACCTCACTTCTATTCTGATAATACTGTGCCCCTTGCCCGAAAGAATTTACAGTTTCTTTTTCTTGATATTTATTTCCAAATGCGTGTTTTGGCTTATTGACTTCTAAGGCTGATAATAATTTGATCATAGCTGCAATGCTACCGGGTCGGGCTATAATTAGGTAGTGTTAAAGCATTTCCGGAAAATGTGGAGTAACTATATTTATTAGATCTTTTTCATCCATGGGAGGATCCAACATCTTTGACTTTCTCGCTATCCTCATAAAATAGTTGACCATCGATTCCTCCAATCTAGGATTAAACTTTCCATTGCTTAATTCGACTCTAATATTAGCCTGCCTACTAGCCCCCCAATATCTGATTAAAAAGATGTTCCTAAAGGTCCCGTAATCATTATTGTTACCCATAGAAAGGCCTAGCCAATTGGCAGCATTACCCTTTAGGCACTTTCTTACTACCACCATCTTGTACTCCTCCGGTATATGTTTCACCGTGAAGTACTCTTGTAACCCTTCTATAAAGGCTTTAGGATCATCTGAATCTTCATTTTAAAAAACTGGAGGTGTCATTTCATTTAAGACATGGTTAGGCCAATGTAAATTTGAATTGTCACTTGTCCCTGAGCTATTTCTGAGATCAGAATGGGAATTACTGTTACCCCTATTTTGCATCGAAATGTCAGCTGATACACCTGGTATTGCCTCGTTTCTTGCAGCTTCATTATTAAGATTGTGGTGATTACATGCATTTTCATTTAATTTCAAATTTTCTAAGGCCTCTTTTACATGAGTAATTTCTGTTACTACCCCTTTTATTTGGTCTGTAACATCCTCCAAATTTCTAGCCTGCCTTTCACTTTTTACATCAGATCTTTCCATTCTAACTTTACACCCCTCTAACTCTTCTCTAATTTCTTCCGTCTTTATCTAACCTTTGTACTACCTCTTCCCTTTGTTTGTCTAATTTATATGTTACTCTTTCCCTTTCTTTATCTAATTTTTCTCTCACTTGTTGACCTAATTTCTTTTCAGAATTCTTTACTTCTTGCCTTATTGTCTCTTAATTCTCTCTAAACCTGTTCTCTATTTTCTTTTACTTCACTACTAACTTTATTAATTTCCTCCCTAACTTCTTCCCTAAAGGTTTCTAAAGCTCTCTTCTGATTTTCCAATTGCATTCCCAATTCCTGTTGTCCCTTCTCTAATTTCTGTCCTAACTCTATACCAGTTTCATCTATCTTACTCATCTTTTCCATTATCTTTTGAAACATATTCTCTATTTCTGACATAATCACTGGCCTTTCTGAATTACTACCAAACATTTCTGAACTACCTATAGGTATTTCTCTAATGTTCTGAACTTCTACTTCTTGGCATATTCTGCTACCGATTATATTTTGACTACCTTCTTCCATCCTAACTACCCTTTTATTACTTTCCGGACTCTCAAAACCTAGAAAATCGCTATCACTTTCTTCCATTTCTAAGCTATTTGCATGTGTTTCTCTACTAGCTTGCATTTCTAATTCTCCTTTCCTTTTTGAACTATTTACATGCATCTAACTCACCAATATTTCACAATTTTCACTATTATGATTTTTTTTTTTTAACTGCACTTCAACTTATTCACCACACATTTCACACGATGTTCTCTGACGACGTTGAAACGCTGGGCACCTCCTTTCTTGTTTGCTGGTTCGATGCTGGCTTGGTTGTCCTTCTTATTAATCACTGGTTCAATGCTGGTCTAGTTCATTCTTGGGGTTGGTCTATATTTCATTTTTCTCTCGACGCCCCACGTTGGATCGCCATTTGAAGCGAAAAGTGGAGATCACCCAGAATAACTTTGGCTATGCTCGAACATGAAACTCTAATTCAGGGGATGCGTGGGTATATTTTATATAGATCACCCAGAATAACTTTGGAGACTATTTATTCTCAACTCTTTAACACATTTCGGGAGTTATGCCGACTTCCAATATATATCCTCTCCGAGCAAACCGCAACTCACATGTGTCCACATCTAAGTTCTCCACCGATCTGAGAAGAGTGCTAATGCTAACTGGCGTCCCCACGCTAGGAAAAAACGTTCCTCCCGATTTCAAATTTCATGACGTCATCAAACGAAAGCCTCGTATCCAAAATACTATTTCATTCCTTTTCACAATTTAGAAATGTCCCTTTCTATTAAAACATGTCCTTTTTTGAATTCCGAATATATAGACCTTTCTATGATTAAACAATGCTTTCTTTATATTTTATTAAACACATCGCGCGACTTTTAAGGTTGGCAGACCTGAATTTTGACCATGAATTTCAAACTAGCTTAGTTTTTCAAACGTTGGCTAACCTTAAATTTTGATGGCAATTTCAAATTATGTGGTATGACGTCATGACTTGTTAATTTCAAACCAATAATGCGTTTATCCTACAAATTTAACGACTATTATTTACTCATGTTTTGCTCACCTTACAACACTTCCTACTCTATTATCTACCTATGTTATTACTCAACACTTATCGCAAATCTCACATCCGGCAATTAAATTAAAACGTGTCTTTATCAAGCCCATTCGATCTGAATCTAAATTTTGATATCACAATAAAGCATTGTGTTAGGAAATGACATAGCCATGAAAACATTGGACCTTGTATCCCTATTTTTTTACTTTCTTTAGTAGTTTCGTTCTGCATATAGAATTATATGCACTTTGGAATTCAATAAAAACTGACAAACTATCTTCTTTTCTATTGAAGGAGTCTTTGATTTCTTGATTGAGAAGTAAGACTTGTTCATTTGTAGAGTGGAACTCTCTGAATCCAGCTTGACATGGGGATATTAAATTTTGTGATTCTAGAAACCAATTTAACCTGTTTGACACCATTCTTTCCATCACTTTTGCTATTATGCTAGTAAGAGCTATTGGTCTATAATTTTTTATTTCTGATGCTGTTTTGTCTTTCTTCAAGAGTGGGACCATTATTGCTTTTCCCCATTCAGCAGGTACAGTGGTTTTCCAGGATAGATTGTAGAGTTTCAGTAGTTGTTGTTTTGCTGTTTTTCCAAGGTTTTTTATGAACTCTGGGTGTATGTGATCTGGTCCAGGAGACTAACATATTTATGAATTGTAAGTTGCCATTGGGGTATGAGATCTTAAATATGAATTTGAGATTTCCTTGTGGTCAATTGAGGAATTTAACATTGTACCAGCATGTTGCTGGTAAAGTAGCCTCGCATAGAGGGAAACATCTGTGGTTCAATTCCTGACTATGGCATTCAATATTTCAGTTCTGATTCTACCTTTCAAACATCTGCATTTGTTTAAAATCTAAACTTTCAAATACAACTACATTCTCCATTAAATAAACTCCTAATTCAAATATTAATGCTTCCAGTATAGATTGTTGGTGAAATAATATTCCCAAAATGTCTTTATATTACCATTTATCTTTAAGATTTACTATTAATCTTAACCATTAATTCAGTTTACAACTTTACATTTTCTATGTAAAGTTTAAGTTTTAACCAGTTATTGTAAGTCTGATAATGCAATAAATGCACTGTGATGTGATAAACTAAATAAACAAACAAATTAGTAATTATAAATAACAATAATAATAATAATGATGAATTCTATAGAATTTAACACCCACTTTTACTACATACGCCACCGCAGGCAGTGACTCTGATAATACATGCAATGAAGATGGAGCACTGGTGGAATGAGATGGTGGGGGAAACCGGAGACTTTGGTGAGAAGCGAATGGTTTAACCACTTGGCTATAGTGCAGCCGCATGATGATAATGTTAAAAATTAAGAAGAAGAAGAAGAAGAAGAAGAAGAAGAAGAAGAAGAAGAAGAAGAATCCTTACCTCAGTATCAGAGTGTAATGACACATCTTTAAAATGGATCTCTTCTGATTCGGGTATCATTGGAGTTGTACTTTCCAAAAATATAGGTTCTTCCTTGATCTCAATTTTGGTATTTTTAAGATCATCTCCACATAAGTCAAACTTAGGTTCCACAGCTAAAGTAGCTAACTTGCTCTTCACCTGAACTTCTGAACCAAGAGTATCCTCCAATTCAGACTGCTGTTCAGTTAACGCCCTTTCCAAGACTTTAGGCTCTCCTTTGATTCTGATTATGTCTGTTTCATGGTCAACCCCATGCATGTCAGAGTCAGGATCTACTTCATGATCCACATCATGTACATTCGAGTCAGTGTCTACTTTAAGATCAACCCCATGTATATCTGAGTAGGTGTCTACTTCATGATCAACCCCATGTTTGCCACAGCCAGTCTTCATTATAAAACCTGAAGCTGAAGGAGAAGATTCACTCTTTATGTAAGCATCTGAACCAAAGGGCCCCTCTGGTTCAGTGGACGTACTTTTCAGGAAACAAGATTCCTACTTAATTTCTACATTGGTGTCCATTTCAGTTGTGACAATATAATTCTTAAACTTCATCACAGAACAGTTTTATTCCTAAAATGAGTTTCCTAAAAGAAAGATGCCATTTGGGATTGAATTTAACTTCACTGGAGCTTTTTGCAAAATTTTCTTGAATTTCTTATCTGGCATCCTGCAAATCATCCCCATGTATGGCTCTGGTATTGTCATTGATACATAAAACCTGAAGACAAAGAAATCTGCAATCAATTATCTGGCATTGCCGATAAGTAAAATTTGCAAAGAAGCACACAAATGGATGTATTGTTGGTTCAAAATGTTTTATATTTATGCACATTAAAGAGGTATATCCTGTTCACTAGTGATTAATCATCTAGCATTAAGATAAAATGACAGGTCATAGGAGCTTTTACTTTTTTTTTTATTTCTTTACCTGATTACTCTCCCCTGACGTAGGACTTAACAAATCAGTGCCCAGGGTAAGATGCCTATCGGGGAGCACACAAACCTATGGACTGGACAGAGTGAACACCTGGAAGCGGGTGGTCAACCAAGCACCAGGTATGATGGTGAGGAAGAGGATGATATAAAATGCAGTCATAACCAATGACTAAAAAGATGACTATGGAGGAATTGGTAAAATGAGTGGCAGGTAAAACCAGAGAACCCAGAGAAAACCCACCCTGATGCCACTTTGTCCACCCAAATACCACATGCAGGACCCTCGGATCGAACCCGCGCCACCTAGGTGGTAGGCAAATGCTCTAACCGCTCGACCATGGTGCTGCCTGCATTTACTTTTACTGGCATTATTCCCTACAGTAGCAACTATGCATTGCAACACATTCCCACAAGACTGTCTTCATTTCCCCTAATAGCATTTATCTCAGTCTATGAAAAATACTCATAGTTTCTTTGTTTCTCTTATGAAAAGACGAGTCAAGATAAGTGGAATAGCCAACGTATGATACCAATACAAACTTTAGATTATGGCCAAAGCAAAACACTATACTGATTTGCATATTTCTGTTTATCTACTTCCAGCTTATCTGGAGAGAAAAAAATAAAAGAGAAGCATAAAAATATAAATCATTGCACCCTATCGACATACAACTTATTTATGAAGTTCTAATGTTGTCTGGCATATACTATTCATCATTCTCCCTATGTGAAGCTAATTGCAGCAAATTTAGGCATAATAAGTGCTGAGGCTTTCACGGCCGGCGTTGTCAACTATGTTAAGTAGATTTTCCAGGCTTGTGGCCGTGGTCGAGTTGGATTGCCTTCCTCCGACGTTTCGCTGAAAACTGCATCCAGCATCTTCAGGGTGATCCAATTAGTGAACTCCCGAGTCCAAATATTAGAGAGCTATGCCTTCCAGCGCGCTATATATATAGTCCAACATGGAGGTAGGGCGTGGCCTGTAGAGGGGGGGGAGCATGGCAGCTATTGGCTGCCTATTGGCAAATGGGACGTCTCTGATCCTGGTATAAAAGAGACGGCTTCTCGTGTCTCGGGTTTTCTTCTCCCTCTTATTAGAGCCGGGAGCCATGTTTTGCTTATCTGTTGTCTCTCTTCTTTTCAATTGAAGGAGTTTTTATGCTTAAAAATCTCTATCGCTTCCCGAGTCAAGCGAGCCTGGTAGTGGCTTGTCCTTGAGAGTACCTCCATTTCTTTGTAATTCACGTCATGGCCGAACAATAGAGAGTGTTATGCCACCGCTGACTTGTCCGTCTGCCCCAACCGGCTATGTCTTTCGTGTTCTTTTAGTCGAGTGCTGATACTCCGCATGGTGGTGCCTATATATACTTGACCACAGCTACATGGTATTTTGTAAACACCGGCTGTGCAGTGTGGATGCCTTTTATCCTTAACGGAGTTAAATAAATCTTTGACTTTCTTTGTTGGCCTATAAATAGTCCTAATGTTGTACTGCTGCAGCAGTCTTCCTATTCGGTCTGTCACCTTATGGATGTATGGTAAATAGATGGTACTCAGAGTTTGCTTCCTCCGGTCTTCTTGGACTGTCGGGTACCTCGGGTAATTAAGGCATTACACTATCAACCCATCCTGCCAGGTTTCAACTTGGAGTGTCCTTTTACCATTATTCAAATAAATGCCTGTCTATATTATATAGCCAGCTAAACCAAAAAGTTTTAGGTCTGTAATACGATTGTTCTTAGAATCTCAATGAGTACTAATTCAATAAACAGGAAGCTAAAAGATACAGATTTAAGGTTGTGTAAATAATCAATACTTGGTTCTGGTGTACGTCTCCCATACTTATAATACTTAAAAACATAGCAGTATGTCACTGGTAAATCTTGAAAGGTTTCTAATAATTTCAGCTTTATAAGGAAAATAACATTAGTCACTGTAGTGGGCAGAGGTGGGGGATGCAGTGGCTAGATGGCAAGCCTTGGCCCTTCATGGGCTGTTGCACTAGGGGTTTTACCATGTACAGTCGGCTCCAAATGTTTTCAGATGGATTAGAGGGTGTAGGGGAAAGAGACAACCACTTGTGCCTAGTTCACCTGGCCTAGTGATGGCTTGTGTGTGTCCCTCTGAGGTGTGGTAGGCAGGGAGGACAAGAAGCTAAATAATAATGTTATTCTATCCAAACAAACAAATCAGCACATTTTTTCTGCATGTATTTGAACAAGTAACATTGCTTTTTGTAAAAGTCTAAATTCAATTTCTCATATTCCTCAATAAAACGCTTGATCATTAAAAATTTTTCTCATTCATACCTACAAGAAATAGAAACAAATGCCAAAGATAAAAAATGGATTACACTACTTTCCAATCCAGATATAATCCCCCAGAGACCAAGGAAAACAGCTGTTGCAGCCTTCCGACTATTGACAAATCATGACTGCTTGGCAAGTCATCTCTACAGAATAGGTATCTCAGCCTCACCAATATGTGTCCTGTGTAACGATCCAGCAGAAATGATTGAAGAACACTTGAAGACCTGTGAAGCATTAAGATCAGAAGAAACTACAGTTCAAAAGTATTGGAAAGCACGAATGCTAATGGCTTCATTGCCAGATGCAAGGCACTAGAAAACAACAACAACATTGCTTTTTGTGGTAACCTTAACAGTGTTTAAGAAACAAAGATAATGCATAAGATGTATTCCTTGTTAATAATAAACATGCGTTTTTACGATTTGCAGTAGTTCTATTACTTGTGTTAGCTAAACTTTAATTTTCTGTTGAAGTTCTGTTTTCTTGCTATTTCGGACAAACAGCCATCCAATGTTTTAAGCTTTGATGTGAAATTTCAGATCAAACACACAATATCATTATAAAGTAAGAACAAATTAGAAACTAAAAACTTCACTTATCTTAGTAATGTTGCATTTTTTTTTTTTTTTTTTTTTTTTTTGCACTAACTGACCCAGGGTTTTAAGTTGTCTCCAACTCATTCTCAACCCTGGTCAGTTTGTGCAAAAGAAAGGCAACATTACTAAGATAAGTGAAGTTTTTAGTTTCTAATTTGTTCTTACTTTAGAATCTTGTTGCTTCACTGTTAATAGCTTCAATTTTCCTTATTTAACACAATATCATGTTCACTGAATAAAATCAATTTGCAAATTTTACAGAATGCATGCCATGAATAGCTAAAACAACTTTGTATATTAAAATTACTTAAATGTTTTAAATTTAATTTCATTATAGAGCGATATGACACCTCTAATGCCAAATATTTAGTTTCCATGCTGCAGGTTCATTCTAGATTTATAACGTTAATGTTGTTTTCTTTACATTGAGATTACTTTCTTACGACCAAGTGTAAGCGAGATGTTGGAACGATATTCTCTTTGGACTTGCAAACACATTACGCCCCACGACCTTGTAGGCAGCTATGAGTTGGCAAGTCGACCTTTGAGACCACCTGGCATAATTAATAGATAAGGCATCCTGGCTTCCCCCCACAGCTAAGAACATGTTACTCAGAAAATATTTGGAGCCGGCCATACATAGTAGGCATTTACCTGAAAATTTGATAACTAGACTGCACCACAAATACATGCTTTGAGGCACCTGAATAAAAACTGAAAAGAAACCATCTTCTTTCTCTTTCCCTTTTACCTTACAGCATTAGGACTGCCTGGATCCATTTCCTCCAACATTCCCTATACTTAGCTATCCTTCTCAATTTTCCTATACCCGTTATTCTGTTCCTTGCTATGTCCTCTAAAATATCTGTAAATTCTTTCCTCAGTCTTCCCCTCCCTCTTCTTCCTTCCGTTCTCACTTCCATGATTTGTTTTGGCTATCTCCCTTCCTCCCTCCTCAATGTGTCCGAACCAATTCAACTGTCTATTCTGTAAAGTTTCTTCTATTGAAGTTTGTTTCAATTCTTCTCTTACGCTTTCATTCCAGATTCTGCTCCTCCTAGTCTTCCCCACTATTCTTCTATAACATTTAATTTCAACAGCTATTAAGTTCCTTATTTCCGGATTCCTTACTGGCCAATTATCCCCTCCACAAACAGGGTTGGTTCAGTTATGGACTTATAGATTTGTAATTTGACCTTTTGTTGGATCTCTTTTTTCCTAAAATTCACTCCACTGAGGGGTGTGTGTGTGTGTGTGTGTGTGTGTGTGTGTGTGTGTGTGTGTCTATGAATAGCATAACTCAAAAACAATTCATCTTAATTCTAGAAAACCCAATGGAGAAACTCCAACTTCTTATTACAATATATTATCAATTTCACTGTGAAAGCTTTAGGACAAGTTGTTCATTTAAAGTATGCATGACAAGAACTACAAAATACAGTCATATCTTACTTCCAGTGTAAATATTGACTTCCCCATATCTCATTTATTCTTAAAATCGCAGGTCATCAAATTGCAATGTTACTTTTGAGGAGTACAGTTTGTCCAGAACGTCCCGACACTCGACATGAGCGAGAGAGGAGAAATTTAGGAGAAGTGACTGGAGTGGTGGGGAACGAGTGAGTGATGTCAGAACTCAGGCAGTCACATACACAAGCAGTGTATGTTTACGTATTATAAACAATTATTGTGTAGTTATCACAATGAGAGTGAGCAATGCACTGATCCCCACCTCTCCTATTAAGCAAGTAGGCACGCCTTTTCCATTGTGCATCTATACTTCAGGAGTGGAGGAGTGTCACGACAATCTTACATCCTTGATATATTTTACCCTGTGTTTGCTAACCTTCCATATTGATGGCAGTTTCACGTTGCAGGCCATGTCATGTTAGTTGAGATAAATATTTGCAGAAATTATCTTACTTTTGACATTCTTATACATGCAAGGGGAATATGGGAATACAGTAGGCTTTGTGCAATAGTCAAATCTTTTGAAGTTTTGAAATTCCGCTCTCTTTACACGGCCAAAACGACATAATTTATAACGATCTCTCATTTGGGAAAAGTATAAGTACTGCGGGCAAACTTCCGCAGACCAACCCCGCCGGAAAAAAAAAAAAATTTCCCAAAATATCCGTTAGGCACGTATAAACACGTACCCAAAATTTTAGCTTCCAAAAATGCCTCAAACCGCCCCAAAAATTCCCAAAGTTCCGCAAAAAAACCGAAAAAAGACATTGAAATGCAGTTTCTGTACACTTCGCCTCTTCTCTCTTCCTCTACTCTCTCCTTGTCCCTCATCTTTCTCGATTTGATCCCCGAATTTGGCTATCATCGTATTAGCACACAATGCCATCTATTAGTATTCACCCTGATCTTCTCCTTCCTTCATATACTCCACATTTTCTTAACGCAGATTCGATCCCACGATGCTCTTCCTCTATCAACCATACCAGCATATGTATATGTATATCAACCTAACCAAAGCTAAGCTACACCTAACCTAACCTACACCTCAGCTAACCAAAGCTACAAACTGTAATAAGCTATACAGCAGACGATAAAACAACATGCCACTCCCAAACATTACCAGCCGTAACGTAAACGGATATTCTTTAGAAAGAGTCCCGCGAGCACTTGGTCAGAATTTCAGAATTTGGCCGGCAAGTGCTACGGGACTCTTTCTTCTACTACGAGTGACCAAAGTCGACAATAAATATCTTTCTCTGATGCAATATTGGGGAGCTTTTCGGCTGTGGGGAACACTCTGGAGTAACTTTTATATCGTTTCACTGTCATTTTACTAATTTTTGATGGGGGTTGGTCTGCGGAAGTTTGCCCCAATACTTTCCCTACTTACTATATGTTGAGAAAATTAAAAAAGTGAGTACACGTATAACATTAGGTACCTTAATAATTGCATAAGGAGAAGAAGAGGTAAAAATATAGGGGAGCGGCCACACGTGTATCACTGACAGCTGTCGTCAATTACGGAAGAAGATAGCGCTTGTCTTGTCTAGAAGATAGCGCTGATACGGATGTGTGGCCAACCTGGTATTATAGAACTCGCTAAAAGTACCAACCCCGCATCACGAAATTGCCGATACCACAGCTCCATAAGAAACATTTTTCCCGTTCTTATTCATTATTTTATTATTATATTATTATTATTACTTTTTTATTATTATTACTTTTTTATTATTATTACTTTTTTATTATTATTATTTTTTATTATTATTACTTTTTTATTATTACTTTTTTATTATTATTACTTTTTTATTATTATTACTTTTTTATTATTATTTTTATTACTATTATTACTATTATTATGATTATTTTTATTATTATGATTATTATTATTTATCATTGTTATTATTATTATTACTATTATTATTACTATTATTATTACTATTATTATTACTATTATTATTATTATTACTATTATTAATTATTACTATTATTATTAATTATTACTATTATTAATTATTATTATTATTATTGTGGTGGTTGTTTTGTTATTACTATTAATCACCACCGCACCACCACTGTACTCCTGGAGCCCCTGGGCCCAACGGGCTATCTGGCCCTCTAGGTTTTGAAGCTCAGCAGCCAAGTGAGGGCGGAGTGGTCGGTCCTCAGATGGAATGGCAGACCGTACAAGCAGTTATGGAAATGTTCCAGCGACTTCACCACTGTCAGAAGTTCACGCCGGGCAACACAGTAGTTATTCTCGGCCTTAGAGTGTCTTACTATAGTAGGCTATCACCTGCTCTTGTCCGCCTTGACCCTGGGATAGCACGCCTCCAATTCCGCTGTCCCTAGCATCAGTGTCCACGAGTGAGTGAGTGAGTGAGTGAGTAGGGTTTAAGGGCCCATCGACAGCTAGGTCATTAGAGTCCCATCAGTGTCCACGATGAAATCGCAGTTCGCTTGGGGGAAACCTAGAACAGGAGCACTACAAAGTGCTGACTTCAGTGCCTGGAACGCACCCTTAGGTCCTTCCTTTCACATTTAAGGCTGCTGTTCTTCCGTTAAACGCGTCAGAGACTTCACGATGTTGGAGAAGCCTCTGACGAATCGGAGGTAATAGCTGTAGGGAGAGAGAAATCGTCCCAGCTGCCGTCTATCATTCGGACAAGGCCAGTCCTTCACGGCCTGGGCCTTCTCCGGAACCCTGGCCACTCCTGAAGGTATAACTCTTTGGCCCAAGTAGTTTTTTTATTAACGTCCTCCAACATTGTGTCATATCGGACGAATGAATGAAATGAAATGAGCCCGAGGTACATGGAGCTTTATGTTACTCGACATTCGACTTCTCAGGGTAGGGAAAACCTCGGAAAAAAACCTTACCCGGATAACTTACCCTAAGCGGGATCCGAAGTCGCGACCTCTTGACCGTGAGGCAGGCATGCTAACCATCACGCTACCGAGGCGGGCGGCCCAAGTAGTGGACCTTCTTGCTGAACAGCTGGCGCTTTTCCGCGTACATCTTCAGATTAGCGACCTGTAACCTCCGAAACACATTGCTCAGGTTTTCCAGATGATCTTCAAAGGTGCTGCCTATCACGATGATGTCATCCAGGTATAGTAGGCAGGCATCATAACTAAAGCCCCTCATCACCGACTTCAAGAGGTGCTGGAAAGTTGCTGGCGCGTTACAGAGGCCAAAGGGCATCACGGTGAAGAGCCATAACCCTTGACCGGTCGAGAATGTGGCCTTTCATTTGTCTCAGGGGTCAACAACTACCTGCCAATATCACGTTTTTAAGTCCAAAGTTGAAAGCCACTCGGTACCAGCAAGAGTATCCAGAGTGTCATCAATCCGGGGTAAGGGAAAGCTGTTCTTTCTGGTAACAGCATTCAGCTTCTGATAATCCGCACAGAACCGAACATCGCCGTTCTTCTTTTTCACCAGGACTACAGGGGAACACCAAGGGCTGCCGGACAGTTCGATGATCCCCCTCGATCTCATCTCCTGTAGTATGTCCCGTACCTCTGCCTGTTTTACCAGAGGGACACGTCTCGGGGCTTGTCGGAAAGGTTGGGCGTCCCCAGTGTTGATGTGATGGAGCACTCGTTTGGTGCGACCGTAATCGCTGTTCCCTTGGCTGAAGACTGACTTTCTCAAGTTGCTCTACAGTCTGATGGTCGGCTGCCTTCTTCATCAAGTCTCTCAGCTGAGGGCCCAGTTCCTGCGATGGGTTTGGCTCCACAGGTCTGTCGCACGAGGTCACACTCAGCTGACTCGCACTTCCCCAGCTCCGTCCCAGCCCGTATATCCCGATCACTGTCCGAATGATTTAGCAGCCTCATAGGCACTTCCTTCCGGTCTTCCAGTCCAGCACCAGATTCCTTGACGGCTTCCCTTGCAGGCTCGCGTGGACAACCACTCCCTTCTTGCGGGGACTACCACGCCCTCTACTGGGGTTTCCGTGCACATCCTTGGCTCCTCATTCGGACTCCGAAGCGTCACCTTGTGGCTCCTGAAGGCGTCCCAATATCACTTCCTCGGCCACCCTCGCGACGAACACCCACAAACTCACAATGCTGTGCTCCCAAGTCAACTCTAGCCAGCCCTCCTTCTCCATAGGCAATATGTCGCCCGATGCCGTCACTATCTGGTTGGCCGCTCTGGTTTCCTCCTCGGCAACCGGTCGGGTCACGGTCACGGCCGCACCCGTGTCCACCAATATCTGGTACCGCTTTCCCCGTATCCACCCATCCGCGATGAGGCTGTCGTCCATCCACCTTCACAAGGTGCGCAGCGTCACCCGAGGGGTCGGCGATGATGGCCCCGATGTGCCCCTCGTCACGCCGGCACTCGCTCGTTTCCCACTTTCTCGTCAACAGGGTGCGGACAGTCCATCAGATATCCTCGCTAGCCACACCCCTAGCACACACCACTGAAAGGTCTGCGTCGTCGTCCTTGGGTGATTCCGCAGTCCCCGTAGTATCAAATGCTCCTAGTTTTCGAGTTGGGGTGGTTGTTACCTTGGCCACCTTCATCCTTAGTGCGGCTGTCAGCGCATCGTGAATGGTCTTGACGCTTAGCATCAGGCGCTGGCGTATCTCGGCGTCACGCACCCCATCGACGAAGGAATAGGTAGCTTCCTCCGACATGTATCCGGCCGGGAGGCTCACCAGAGCCTTGTTCACCAGTTGTTCAATGAACAGGGCGAACTCCTGCAGCGTCTCTCCTGGCTGTTGCAGCCTCGACTTTAGCTGGCTGCGATAGGCTGCTGCCAGACGGTGGTTCCCGAACCGGTTTTCTAAGGCTTCCCAAATGTCTCTGGACGTCGGAATCGCGTTCAGCACCTCGACCACCCATCCCTGGAGACTAGCTATCAGCTGAGTGGCTTCTTCTCCTGCTGACCATCCGTTATGGGTGGTAACGGAGGCGAATTACCGGCGGAAGACTTCAAAAGTTGTCGTCCCGTCGTACTTATGCGACTTGGCGCGCGCAGATGATGTATCGCATCCTGGCGTCTCAAACTTTAGATCCTTAAGCTTTTCGTCAATCATTTGTTTCACCCTGGCGTTCAATTCCTTGGTCCTGCCGCCGACTCTACCTTCCAGGACGCTAACGGGTTGGTTAAGGTTTTCCATCCTCCCGCCGAGTTGTTCTACCTCTGTCCTCATCCCAGTCAGTTGCTCTTCAATCTTCGCCGATAGCTCCGTCTTTATCTTCTCCATTCCGGAGCTCATTTCTGTCTTCATTTCTTCCTTTACACCCTCCATTTTCGCCTCCATCTTCTCTATTGCTGAATTCACTGTTATTTCTTCGCTTCCCATTTTGTCCATGCAGTTATTCATGTCTTCATCTTTCATTTCCGTCTTTATTTCTGCTACACTAGCCAATATTTTTTCTAGCATTGCCTCCATCATGGTTTTTATCTCACTTCTGACACCTGTGTAACTTTATTTGTTCTCAATTATTTATTGTAACTTTATTTTACAACCAATTATGACCTCAGCGCAAATTATCACAAGGTTCACACTAAAACTCTTTTTTGTACAACGTTCATGAACTAGCCTGCAAAACTCCATCTCAGTTACTAACTGTCCCCATGACAACATTCTTGAAAACCAAGGAGTATTAGTTTATATGGAGAGGTCTGAAGCCATGTCCCATTATTGTGCAGTAAAATTGTTACATAAAAACTTTTCTCCATGAAAAAATGCATATACATGCTAAATTTCGAGGTGATCGGTTAAGCAGTTTTTGAGAGTAACAGTTACATATATGCAAACATCCAATTTGTATATATAGATATAAATTGTTTGTAGAACAGTGAGTAGAGAAAGATGTGAATGTGTTACCTAAAAGTAAGTAGAGAAACCACATGAATGTAATATGCAGCATTTCTATTTGAAAAATACTGAACATGGTATGACTTATTTTAAAAGCGGGGTTAAAAAAGTTTTTGGTTTAAAATCATGTTTTTTATGTAAAATTGTTTATAGAAGAGTGAGTATAGAGAGACGTGAATGTAATACGTAACATCTCTATTTCAAACATGCACAAAATTGTATGACTTCTTTGTAGAGGAGTGAGTAGAGGGAGATGTGAATGTGTTACCTAAAAGTGAGTAGAGAAAACAAGCGATTTGTATTTCTCCTGGTAAACCACAAAGGTAGTCTCACATCAGAGACAACTACTCCAATGATGACTTACTATCACAAGTATTTTATGTCCCGGGATTAAATAACCTTTAGAATTCAATGTCATTCTGATATTTGATTCATCAAATTACTTGGACAAGAAGTTAGTGTGAGATATCTTCATGCAAGAAAAGGTCAGTGGTGAATCATCAGAGCTATTCTACTGTTCTGTATCACAGTTGTATCTCCAAGGAAAGGGCTTTATTAGCAGATGATGAAAATCTTATGTAGAGCTTATTGGTATTGGTTGCCCTGCTCATGTGATACACAATGCTGTGGAGACTAATGCAGATTACTTACCTACTAATCTTCAGTTAAGGCAATGTACCTATGAAAATAAAAAAATCCACTTTTTTCTGATTGCTTTGAGTATAAAATATATGGTACAATAGAATCCCGAATTCGACTCTTGATAACGATTCTTGATAACTCAACATTTTTTTTAACTTGATGACCGTTTTTATGTTAATATTTATTTATCGTTAAACTTAACTGTAATAATTTCTACTATCTACTATATGGTATGAATAGTATCGGTAAATTTTAATTAGTATACATATGCAACCTAGTGCATTCTCCCTCACTGACAAAACGCCTAACCATGTATTGACCGATGC
Organism: Tenodera sinensis; assembly: GCA_030765045.1. Lineage (NCBI taxonomy): Eukaryota > Metazoa > Arthropoda > Insecta > Mantodea > Mantidae > Tenodera > Tenodera sinensis. The sequence continues at coordinate 172,022,763 of CM060966.1, forward strand.
CTAGTCAGAACATAACTGGCAGAAACTTGTATGAAACCAAAAGCTTGTCACTAATAATGTGGATACGTAGCACAAACACTTATTCAAGAGCTTTGAAGGTACATTGCTTTACCCAGTACAAAGGTATGCTTTAGACTTGACGAACTGTGCAGTGATTTATGAAGAGTTCATTTCTGTATTTATAAGACCTTATGGGTGTCAGGTTATCTTTCCAACTTTTCCCTAATACATAAACATTGCGGACTGTGCATAATTATGCTTGAATTAACGTAACTTAGGTATTCTGACAGTTCCCTCACATGTGACAGGGGAGTGGCACAGTAGTCTGTTGTCATGACAACCAGGTTTGACTTTGAAGTAGCCAATAGACTTAATGGCCATGCAATCCCGTCACAAAGTCTATTGGCTACTTCAAGGTAAAACCTGGTTATCATGATGACAGTCAGCTGTGCCACTCCCCTATTACGTGCATAGCACACGCCGAGGGAACTGTCAGAATACCCAAGTTACGTTAATTCAAGTATAAGTACAGTGTCATCTCACATTTTCTACAGTGCATGATGTCAATAGCACAGATCCTAACAAGGTTACTCGGCACATCTTAAAAGATACCTGTACGTGGTAAGCTAAACTTTCAGATACATATTTCTGGTTACAGAGCAGCTTCCAAGATTTCAGGCTTACTGTTAGTGTTGTGTTGAGTTGTGTCAGTGAAAATCTCAAACGAGAAGAAAAAGATGACAAGTTAACATGACAATAAAAATTAAATTGGATGCACTAAAGAGATCAAACAAAGCGAAACATATTAATAGGTAAGAAATTATGGAATATGTTATCTTCTGTTTCGTATATTGTGCTAGAATATCTGTTTATGTAATTCGCAGTATTATGTTATGAGGTTATGAATAACAGACTGCATATTCCGTAAAACTTGACAGCCTCTCAGTCTAAAGTAGGTTGAGTTATCGATATTCCACTGTATACACAAAATTACAATGTCCTATGTCAAACCAGTTTCAAATTATTAATATATTTATTAATAGTAATTCACTTTTTGATACACTAATATGAAATGACCTTTGGACCCTACAATTTATTGTATCTCTCCTAAATTTTTAATTTGAGCTCAGCATACAGATATAAAGAAATTGTAATAGAGCCACTGCTTAAATTTAATTAGTTTAAGAGAATAAAATTATTTGTATACAATTCATCGATACTTTCAATTTTTTCAGTATGAGTAATGAAAAATATTTAATTTCAGCTCAATTATTTAATATTTTTCATTAGTGCACGACAAATTTCAATACCTTAATCTCTGAAACTCTCCTGAAAATTTCATGCTAATAAGTTTTAAATTAGGGTCCAAGGTGCATTTTGAATAGTGAAAAATGCAAAATATATATATATATATATAGAGAGAGAGAGAGAGAGAGAGAGAGAGAGAGAGAAATGGATTTTGAAGTTAAACAATATTTTTTGTTATTTATTTATGCCAACAAACTTACTGTTGGTATTTTTAAACACACAAGCAGTGTGTGGGCAAAGTTTGAGAGGTAGAACTGGAACTTAAAAATTCAATGAGAATGGCATTAAATTCTCAAACCAGTTCGTATTTTTCCTGGTAAACCACAAAGGCAGTCACACATCAGAGACAAATTACCCCAATGGTGACTTACTATTGTAAGTACTTTATATCCCAGGATTAAATAACCTTCAGATTGTAATTATTAATACAATTAATAGTGGTTAGAGCATCCGCCCGGTAAGCGGAAGGTCTGTGGTTCAAGTCCCAGTTGTGGCATTGAATTTTAAGTTCCAGTTCTACCTCTCAAATATTTTTTGTATTTACCTAAATCTAATCAACTTAGAATTCCCCAGTACCATATATGGATGCCTGAATAAAATAATAAAGGAAGTAAAAAGGTACGGTAAAATGAAGACAATCCTATCAGACAATGCAACCATGCACGTAAGCAAAATATTCCGGAACATTCTAAAGGGATTGGGAACTAGGCTATACTACTAATTGGCATATTCTCCCCAAAAAATCCCACAGAAAGGTTAATGAGGGATATAAGTATACATTTTTGGAGCTTGCCACATGGATCACACCACAAGGGTTAGACAATGTACATACATGGAAGATACAATAAATAACAGCATCAAGCCTACAACAAAATTTGCCCCAGTCAAGCCAACGTTAAATATAAAACCAAAGCCATTGGTCACTGATTTCCCTACAACCATGGCAGCACACAGAGAGCTGACTGAGAAGGAGAAGTGCTCTATGGCTTATAAATGAATCCTAGAAAAAAGTGAGAAAATAAAAACATAGGACAAAAAGATCTCACAATAAATGAGTTCCAAAAATTGGAGACGAAGTGCTTTTAAGAAAACAACACATTTCAAAGGTGCCCACTAAACAAAACAGCAACATGGAATTCTTAAAAGAAGGATCCTACGTAATTAATAGTCAGTATGGGGATCATACAAATAAACTATGCAACAGTAAGGGCAAAACTTGAGGCAAACATGGAAAAACAAAATTAAAACCATTTAGGGCTGGTATTATAATCTCTGGTTAAGGTTTCGGTTAAAGGTTAACTTGAAGTTACAGCCAGATGTCAGTATTACAACCATTGGTTAAGAGCTAACCGAGAGTTATTCCTGGAAGCACACTAACCGCAACCTCAAGTAGCGGTTAGCGCATTAACTTGGAGTTCACTCGTGTTTTACACACAAGAATGGCGTACCTCCAAATACAATTGTATGTGGACAGCAATTGTGAAGATGAAATACTGGCTCAGTATTTATTAAGTAGAAGAAAAGTGAAGAGATTCAGAATGCGTAAAGATAATTTCAAGGAGTGGAATGAGGAAGAGTTCCGACAAAGATCCAGGTTATTAAAAGCTATGACACCTGGAATTGGAATCGAATCAAATTTACGACAGAAAGGCAGATTTCAGCACGTGTATAACAATATATAAGGATAGTTGTATGTTCCTGACAGTCTTAAAATGAAATAAAATAAACCAACATGAATTGTAGCTTGTATATCTTGATGGCTATTGGATTGTGAAAATATAATTCTAGAGCCCCACAAGTGTAGTGGATTGATACAAGCAATACAATGTTTTGTGTGTTTTAACAAATGTAAATGTAATAAAAGGAGCATGCAAATCAACATTTTGCAAACAGAAAATGCACAGAAACCATGCAATTGTATATTACATATAAAAGTTTAAAAACATGCAGAGCTTAAGATCATTATCGTTAACTAGTAAATGTTACATTTTATTCATTGTGGACATAATGATTTTATACTTCTTCAAAGCATTTCAAGGCTCCGAATGAATAGTGAATAAAACAGAAAATATTTTTAGATTATGCAATGTGCACAAATCTCCAAACCATCAGTACAAGCACGTTCACATGTGTGATGTGATTAATCTAAATGTTTGCTTCACTCACGAGATAGCGGTGCAAACACAGCGAAAGCCTTGTGAAAAATGTTATCAACTGCTCACATGGCATCATAATCCTCAGGGTAACAAACCTACAGTAAAACTGAGTTCGTAATGCTAGGCACCGAGCCTAACCAACAGTTAGCGATAACCGAAAGGTAACAAACTGTGGCTAGTAATTGGAGATCGCAATACAGGCCCTTAAAGGAAGCACAACCTAAAATTCTGAAATATTAATATGGGATGTGAAAATCGTCCATAAAACAATACACAAAGATGTTGACAGACTATGAAGGGACAAGATTAAGATTGTTAAACAAAAACTTGTAAAATTGTGCAATATAAGTAAATCCAAGAGGAGTAATTATTATTACCCTTGCACTGAGGATGGTGAGAAGAAATGATGTGAAATAAAAATTGTGCAAACGTAATATTACATGGCAAAAATGTTGCAGAAATAGTGCCCAGGAAATTTAATAGGATGATTCTTCTTGACACTTACTATACTTATGTTCACAAAAAAATGGGTCAATTTCCTGTTATATGAATGTCATATTTTACTCTTGTAAAAATATTACTGTATTCATAACTTCGTAATATGGAACATGACCAATATTGATTGTGACAAAATCGTGAAAAAGGACAAAAGAAGTACCATGGTTGGTAACCAAGAATAAGTAAGGAACCTATTTCCTGTACAGTTGCAATATAGACATCAAGCTGCGAAGATGTATAATTTCGTGCAAGTAATAGCATGTATGCAATATACCAATTGGAAATGAGTTGGTAATCCATGATCCTAAAAAGGAATATTAAACCACATGACAGAGAATGTGTAGTGAAGGAAATAATCGATACTCATAGTTACAAGTGATGCCATTTTGAACTTTGCATAGAAGTTCACATAGAAAAGCAAACTATCGAGACAATATCCTTTATATAATAACTTTCAGACTTTCAGATATTATTTTCAGAAAGTATATTTAAAAAGTGTGACGATTTGTATATGTACTACTGAAATATAAATAAAATTAACTTTGGCGGAATCCAGACTTTAATTGGAGTAACTTTAGTCCTCACCATCTTTATATGTTACTCACTAAGCACGACCCTGAAATAAAGACCTCACTGTCATCTTCCAATGAAAAAACCACCACAAGTTTATACAAAACAGATGGCTGAAAATGGCAAAACAGTAGTAATGCGGAACATTTTCTGTGAACAATCACAGATTAGTAATTTGGAAGAGTTTTTCTACAGAGTTAAGAAGAAATGGTTATGGTCGGTTAACTAAATGTAAGTATATACCACAAACAATTTGAGAATCTTAATGTGGAATCATACATGGTAGAAACAATGTATGAACCATTAACAATTGTTGCAGATAGTAGTGTTACTTATTAGTAAAGGCACAATTTTTAGTACTGCATGGTGTGTAGGAGTGTCAGTTATGCCATAAGTGTGTTCGCCCAGACTGAGAGGCCAGCCATCACCACTACACAAAACAGCCCCATGCACACGGTAAGGTGACTATGAATTGTGGCTTTACTTATTAATACTCTGTATGGTCTGGGATAGACCTTGGCTAGCTTCAGGCCATATGAACTTTGTAAAGGACTTAATATAAATAAAATTGTGACACTTTAATGGATATTATGTATTCCTAAGAAGTAATTACAAACTGCATGTAATTGGACATGACTGGCAAAGAGCCAGGACTGAATGCCTAGTCACATTCATAATCGTAGCAACTTAACACAAACAAATACATAAATAAAATAAATTATCACAATTTTCACATACAAACTGTGTTTCCACATGAATTAAACTATGTCCTTTGAAATTTGATAATGTACTAAAGTTTTTATTACACATTAGCTGTGCTCCCTCATGAATTAAACCCCAGCATTACCAAGGGGGCCAATACATTATACCCACCTTCACATGTAATTTTTTAATTTTGTTTTGATTAAAGGTATGCAGTCAATAGTTATTGTCAACCACTGTTTCTACAACTAAATTCTGTAATAGTTTCAAAGTTTTCATTGTCTTTTTGAGCAACAATAAAACGTCAATATGATCATATAGTACTGGCCTATCAGTATAATGTGATTCATGTAAAACAGTAAAAAAGCAATAATGTTAAACATTAGCTTTATAAACATGATGATATAATACCCTATTTTAAAATAAATTTGTTTTAAAAATTGCTGGGACATTTTGTTACCAATGGTGGTCACAAAGTACGGTTCCTCTTGGTAATCTAAGCTATGTAATAAGGCTTAGCATTGCTAGGGTTACACTAGGTGCTTTCAAATTTAACGTACTAAAGCTCTTATCATCCTGTAATTAATGTTCTTCTACACAATACCTGTGGGTAGGACAGGATTGGAAACAGTAGAGCGAGACTGGAAAATTTAATGCTATGACTGGGATTTGAACCATGGATCTACCAGTTACCATCCGGCTGCTCCAACCACTAAGCTATCATGGTCAACATGTCGACACGATATCAAATTCTCCAGCTCACTCACATTTTTCCGGTAAACCACACAAGCAGTTCTCAATTTATATGAGACCACATAACTTAATGGTAATATTAATGTCTACTGTGTGAAAGAACATTAATTACATTGATTGACCTTATAGTTGGTTAAGCTAGAAGCCCTGGACTTACGTACTTACAATATTGTAAGTCACCATTAAGGTATGTTACCTCACATAAATTGAGATCGCCTTGTGTGGTTTACCAGGAAAATGTGAGTGAGTTGGACAATTTAATGTCGTGTGGGCCATGATAGCTTAGTGGATGCAGAAGCCAGACGGTAGATATGTGGTTCAAATCCTGGTCGTGGCATTGAATTTATCAGTCCCACTCTACCCTTTCCAATCTCTTATCACACTTTTCATGTACAAACAGTATTCATTCATGAATTAAACTTGTTGTTGGTTAATGCTGAATTTCTGACAATGAAGTCATTAGTCCTCTTGCTCTCCAATATTTTTCACTGTTCTAGTGCCCCATCCATCAGTGAAAAATATTGGAGAGCAAGAGGATTAATGACTTCATTGTCAGAAATCCAGCATTAGCTAACAACAACAACAACATATTTTTCACTGATGGATGGGGCATTAGAAGAGGCTGGGCGTGTTTGAAGGTGGTCTTGGTCCATTTCCTCTTGCAGATCACACAGAGGACAGAGTGGTGAAGAATATATCCCAATTCTGCTCAATCATGTCCTGTAATCAACCTGAAGGTTGCTCATGAATTAAACTATGCCTTTTTAAACTTGAAGATGTAGTAAAGCTCTTATCACACTTATCACATGTAAACCGTATTCCATCATGAATTAAAGTATGTGTTTTCAATTGTTCTGATCTACTAAAGCTCTTATCACACCTGTTACATTCAAACCGTATTCCCTCATGAGTTAAACTGTGCTTTTTCAAACTTGATGATCTAGTAAAGCTCTTATCACACTTATCACATTTAAGCCGTATTCCCACATGAATTACACTATGCCTTTTCAAACTGAATGATGAATTAAAGCTCTTATCACACTTGTCACATTTGAACTCTATTCCCTCATGCATTAAACTGTGTGTTTTCAAACTTGATGGTGTAGTAAAGCTCTTATCACACTTCTCACATTTAAACCGTATTCCTTGATGAATTAAAGCATGCCTTTTGAAGTCTGATAGTACACTATAGCTCTTATCACAATTCTCACATTGAAACTGTATTCCCTCATGTTTGAAACTATGTTTTTTCAAACATGATGATGTAGTAAAGATCTTATCACACTTATCACATTTAAATCCTATTCCTTGATGAATTAAAACATGTCTTTTGAAGTCTGATAGTACACTATAGCTTTTATCACAATTCTCACATTGGAACTGTACTTCCCCATGCTTTACACTATGTGTTTTTAAACTTCCTGACGAAGAGAAGTTCTTACTACATTTATCACACTCAAACCGCCGCACTCCATCATGAGTGATTAATCTATGCATTTTCAGTTTCGTTACTGAAGCAAAGCTTTTATCACACTTCTCACAATTAAATCGTATTCCCTCATGAATGGCCAATTCATGTTTTTTCAAACTTGATGGTGCAGTAAAGTTCTTGCCACACTTCTTACATTCAAACCGTTTTCCATCATGAACGACTAATGTATGTATTTTCAAGTCTCGTGATATAGTAAAGCTCTTATCACACTTTTCACATTTAAACTGCATTCCTTCATGAATTAAAGTATGTTTCTTCAAACCATATGATGTAGTAAAGCTCTTATTACACTTCTCACATTTAAACTCTATTCCCTCATGAATTAAACTGTGCATTTTCAATTGTGATGGTGCTTTAAAGCTCTTATCACACTTTTCACATTTGAATTGTATTCCCTCATGAATTAAACTATGTGTTTTCAAACTTGAAGGTGAAGCAAAGGTCTTATCACACTTAACACATTTAAACTCTATTCCCTTATGCGTTAAACTGTGTGTTTTCAAACTTGATGATAAATTAAAGCTCTTATCACACTTCTCACATTGAAACTTTATACCTTCATGACTTAAATTATGTACTTTCAATTGTGATGGTGTATTAAAGCTCTTATCACACTTATCACATTGAAACTTAATTCCTTCATGAATTAAATTATGTATTTTCAAACTTGTTGGTGTAGTAAAGCTCTTATCACACTTCTCACATTTAAACCGTAATCCATTGTGAATAACTGCATCATGCGTTTTCAATTTTGATGACGTAGTAAAGCTCTTATCGCACTTCTTACACTCGAACCGCAATCCCTCATGCAGTAAACGATGGGTTCTCAAATTTGCTGGTGTGTTAAAGGTTTTATTACATTTCTTACATTTAAATCTTATTCCTTCGTGAATTAAAGCATGTTTCTTCAATTCTGCTGGTGTGTTAAAGCTCTTACCACACCTATCACACTGAAACGTTATTCCCTCGTGGATTAAATTGTGTGTTTTTAAATGTGATTTTGCAGAAAAGGTCTTATCACACTTGTCACATTTAAATCGTATTCCTTCATGAGTTAAACTATGTGATTTCAAACTTGCTGCTAAATTAAAGCTCTTATCACACTTATCACATTGGAACCTTATTCCCTCATGACTTAAGCTGTGTGCTTGCAAATGGGCTTTTGTAGTAAAGCTCTTATCACACTTCTCACATTTAAACCGTACTCCGTCATGAATGACTAATCTATGCATTTTCAATTTTGCTGATGAAATAAAGCTCTTATCACACTTCTCACATTCAAACCGTATTCCCTCATGAATAACTAAACCATGCATTTTCAAGTTATATGATGTATCAAAGCTCTTATCGCACTTCCCACATTTAAACTCTATTCCTTCATGCATTAAACTGTGTTTTCTGAAATTTGTTGTTGTAGTGAAACTTTCATTACACTTCTCACATTTAAATGGTTCCCCTTCATGAATTGAAATATGTTTTCTTAATTCTTTTGGTGTATTATAGCTCTTATCACACTTATCGCACTGAAATTTTATTCCGTCGTGAATGAACTTATGTATTCTCAAACTTGCTGATGAAGTAAAACTCTTATCACACTTATCACATTTAAACCGTATTCCCTCATGAATTAAACTGTGTGCTTTCAAAGTTGATGATGTAGCAAAGTTTTTACTACACTTCCCACATTTAAACTGTATTCCCTTATGAATTAAACTATGTGTTTTCAAAGCTGCTGATGTACTAAAGCTTCTATTACACTTGTCACATTTAAACCGTATTCCCTCATGAATGAAAGTATGTTTTCTCAAACATGATGGTGCAGTAAAGATCTTATCACACTTATTACATTTAAACCCTAGTCCATCATGAATGAACAAACCATGCCTTTTCAAGTTTGAGGATGTACTAAAGCTTCTATCACATTTGTCACATTTAAACCGTTTTCCCTCATGAACTGAAATATTATGCTTCCTCGAAGATGATTTTGTAGGGAAGCCCTTATTACAAATGCTGCATTTGTAAGGCCTTTTATCGCCATGAGTTAAACTATGGCTTTTGAAAGAATGTACATCATGGAAGATCTTGTTACAAATGCTGCATATGTGCGGCTTTTTGCGCTTATGCCTGTTTAAAGAATAAGCATCATGAAAACTCTTGCTGCAAACGTTACACCTGTGTTTCTTTCTGTGTTCGTGAAGTTCAATGTGAATTTGTAAAAAAGATGCTGCACTAAAGCACATGCTGCAGAATTCACACCTGTGTGATATTCTGGTATTCTCAGCCTCTCCATTATCAACTGTGAAAGCTGCACTTGTGTTGATATGATGAAGGTTGCTACTTTCTTCCAGTTTTAAGCAGCTTTCATCCAATTCTGCTGTTATGATGTCAGATTCATAGTTCCTCATAGACCCCATATCCAGTCTGAAATAGAAATATGTGCAGTAGTGAGACATAGGGAGTAGGAAAACCTAAACAATAAAATTTATTTAAAGATAAATAAAGATGAAAATAGTAACATGTATAAACAATTTAAAGACCTTTTAAATATGTACAACTGCAAATCACTGTAAATGAACCCACAAGAGTAACCGAGAAAAGTGCAACAATACTGGATCAAATTTTAACGAATCTCGATCAAGATGAATATAAGGTACAAGTATTAAATGGTCATCTGTCATTCCCAGCAACTAAGCATATTTCCTAGGGATTTGATAAAAAAAAATCTTAGTAAGGAAATGCAAGAAATCAATGAGGCAAACATTGTCTCTCTTTGCAACATAATAGCTAATGAAAAATGGATAAATGTTTTTAAAGAAGTTGATGCAAACAAAAAATGGAATAATTTTTACATGATTTTTAATTACTACTGAGACAGGATATTGTAAGACCCCAAAAGAAAATCATTTATGTGAATATTTGTTGAGAGTGTAATTTGTTTTTGGTGTTGGTACGAGTTGGTTGAGTGACGAAAACGTGTTGCTATTGTTCATTGTTACAAAAAATTAAGTTTGTTTAAAGACGTCAGAAATATTTCCATATTTAAATTTAATATATATGTATAAATAAAAGAATTATATGTGTTCAATATTGAAAGCGAAGGGAGAATAGCTAAAGATCGCTTCCCTAACAATACGGGAACTATTTGATGAACGCATACGCGGATGTACACAAAAGGAAGGTAGCATCATGTGATGCGGCGGTAAAATTTAATAATAGCATCCGTGTCTTTGATGTGAGAAGACGTGTTTTTATAGTGCTCTTGGATGCGAGTAGAAAATTGACTAAACTTTCATGAAGCTTTTGTTTCAGGAATTTCTGAAAGAGCAACATCATATACAAGAAACAGCAGTACTAAATGGATTCAACCCAGCCACCATTAGGAACATGCCAAAAAATGCAGAAAAGCTCAACATAATTTCGCAAACCACCACATTAATATCACTCACAAATAACTGGAAATTTAGAAAATTCACCTAACCATCCCTGGGCCTGCAGGAAATTTGAAAAATCTTCAAAAAACTTAACATAAAACTGGCCCACAAAACAAATACAGTTTAAAAAACCTGCTGAACAAGCCATCTCTTACAATCTAAAACCAGATCAACTGCAATAGTTGCGAAAAAAGCTATATAAGAAAAACTAAAAGAAATTTGGATATCAGACTAAAGGAACACCGGAGAAATATAAAATTAATAGAATGGAAAAGTATGCTGTGGCACATCACTTTTGGAATGAAAACCACAACATTGGCCTCAATATAAATCTGTTAAAATCTGTAAAATCTCAATGGAACTGCACATTTGGGAAAAAAATCTGATGTGTTGCACTCCCATGACTTTCTCCACTTTTGTACTAACCATTCCTACAAACTCTTATTCCTTTGCAGAAATTATCTTATGCTTATTTCCTTGCAGGTGCAAGGGGAGTATTAGAATACAGTAGGCTTTGAGCAATATTCAAATCTTAGCTTTTAGATCCCATTCTCTTTGCATATATAAAAAAATGAACAACGATGTTCCATTTCACAAAAGATTTAAGTTTTCTGAAACTCACATACATGACACGGAATATCTCTGAAATGGTTCACTTTACAAGAAAATTTATTTAGACATAAATTGTGTATTTTAGCAAGATCTACATTTTTTGTATAGTATGATTTGGTCTATCTCTAACGGTTTACCAGTTATGCAAAAGTCATCCAGAGTAGATATGACTACAGGGGCTATAGCCAGAAAATTCAAGATATACATTTCATTTGTCATAAAAATATGTCAAACATATGACATTTTAATCAAAATCATTAAGAGCCATTTTCAAGAAAATCAAAATTTTCCACGTAAAGGATAGTTTAGGGTGGGGTTATTTTCTTCAAAATCTTCATGTCGCATCCTTGAAAGACATTAAACTTAAATACCAACTTTGGTTTTTAAGCGACTTTTTGTTTTTGAGGTATGTTGTCCACAGACTGACAGACACACATATAGACCTTTCTCTAAAAATTCTTTTTTTGGATTCAGGGGGTCTCAAAACATATATTTCCGGTGAAATCTCGACATCAAATTTTTTGGTGGAATACAATACTTCCCATACTTACCAGTAGAGAAAGTAAAAAGTGACTCAAAATGACCTCAAACATCAATGTAGTATTTGTGAAATTACCTTGAGTTTTTCCTTTGTTTTTAACATGTTCCTTATGATGGTCGGGTTGAATCCATTGAACATTGTTATTTGTTGTATGTGCCGTTGCTAAAAACTCCTCTTTACTCAACAGGATATTGTATAAATGGTGAATCAAGCTTCTAAAGCCAACTACTTGATGTGAAACTGGGTTGCATCCATTTTTAACTTTCTCTGCTACCTATACTAAGCTGAGGAAGTCTTGTATTCCACCCCCCCAAAAAAAAAACAATGTAGAGATTTCACCAGAAATATATGTTCTGAGGTCCCTGAATCCAAAAAAGACATTTTTAGAAAAAGGTGTGTGTGCATGGGTGGGTGGGGTGTGTGGGTGGTGGTGGTGGGTTTGGGGTCGGGTGCGTGTCTTTGGTGGTGGGGTGTGTCGGTAGGGTGCGTGTCAGTGGTGGTGGGGTGTGTGGGTAGTGGTGGGTTGGGGGTTGGGTGCGTGTCTGTGGTGGTGGGGTGTATGGGTAGGGTGCGTGTCAGTGGTGGTGGGGTGTGTGGGTGGTGGTGGGTTGGGGGTTGGGTGCGTGTCTGTGGTGGTGGGGTGTATGGGTAGGGTGCGTGTCAGTGGTGGTGGGGTGTGTGGGTGGTGGTGGGGTGTATGGGTAGGGTGCGTGTCAGTGGTGCTGGTGTGTGTGGGTGGTGGGTTGGGGGTTGGGGGTTGGGTGCGTGTCTGTGGTGGTGGGGTGTATGGGTAGGGTGCATGTCAGTGGTGGTGGGGTGTGTGGGTGGTGGTGGGGTGTATGGGTAGGGTGCGTGTCAGTGGTGCTGGGGTGTGTGGGTGGTGGGTTGGGGGTCGGGGTGGGCATGTGGGTGGGGTGTGTGTGGGTGGTGTGTATCGGTGGTGTGTGTGGATGGTGTGTTGGGAGTGTTGGGGGTGGCGGTAGTGAGTGCGTGTGTCTGTCTGTGTGTCTGTCAGTTTTTGGACAGCATAACTCAAAAATGAGAAGTCAGTTAAAAACCAAAGTTAGTATTTAAGTTTAATGTCTTTCAAGGATGCAACACAAAGATTTTTAAGAAAATTCCTCCACTATAAACTACCGTTTACATGAACAATTTTTCAAAAATTTCAATTTTTTTGAAAATGGCTCCATCAATTTTGATTAAAATTACATACTCGTATGTTAAGATATTTTTATGACAAATGAAATGTTGAATTTTCCGACTATAGCCTAAGTAGTCCTGTTTACTCTGGATGACTTCTGAATAACTCGTAAACCGCAAGAGATAGACAAAATCTTACTATACAAAAAAAATGTAGGTCTAAATACATTTTTTTGGTAGAGTGAACCATTTTGTAGATATTCCTTGTTATTTGTGTGAGTTTTGAAGGACTTATACTTCTGTCAAATGGAACATTGTTATTCATTTCTTTATATGTTAACCGTGCAAAGGGAACAAAATTTGAAAGCTTTAAAATATTTTACTATCACTCAAAGCCTATTGTACTCCCATATTCCCCTTGTAACTACAAGGAAATAAGCAATATGATAATTTTTGAAAATGTTTATCTCAACTAACACGAAGAAGATATAGGAATAGAGTTTGTAAGAATGTTAGTACAAGAGTAGTCATGGGAGTGCAACACATCAGATTTTTTTGATCAGAATGCTTGTAAAAAGTGCCTTAACGTCAAAAGAAACCATTATGTGACTTTCTGGGGTCTGTAGTTCTGTAGGTGTTTTATCAGTTCTAAGAAGTTTACTGTTCCAAAATTAACCAACTTGTATGATTTTAGTTTGTTTGCCACACTTAGTGATGTGGTAAGTAGGTGAACTGGTGCTTTTGCTGTTACAGTATTACTACACTTTTACGTCCCCGCCGTTTACAACAATTTTTTAAGTTACCTTCAGTCTTCCTATACTCACAATGTATTAGAATCCTGGCATTTACATTTGTGAAATTTTAATTTCCCGCCATTTACACCATGTCCCATCGAGTTCTAATACAAGCAATATGGCATTAGACCATACGATTGTTGGTCATAACTAAGTCATGTCAGTCAAAGAATCTTAGTCTCGACCGTCGGCCATAGTCACTTGATATCTGTGGGTGTGGTAATGCTGGAGATGCTGTTATTTGCATTATCTTGTGTTACCACTTGCAATTCAATTCCAAGTTCCATTCTATCACAGTCACAGAAATGGAGAAGAAAAGGGAGAGGAAGTCTTTTTCCATTGAACTTACCTTGTTGTTTCTGGCAATAGTAATTTTTTATCTCCACCTGATAATGGATCCTGCAACAATAGAATGTACTGTAATACCAGTTTCATTCTCCCACTTACAGAGAAACACCTCAAATTTTCTTTTTACATCCAAGTCTAAACAAAAGACCCAAAAACGTTCCAAACTGCTGTGCAGTGTTTTCCCATTGTGCACACAGAAACACAATAACACAACTGCTGTACACAAGGTCATGCGGTTGACTTGTTTTTCTCTACTCTGAAAGTGCAGTATTAAGCTGACATGATAGTGTGTCACTCAGTGATTACCAGTTTGATTTATTATTTTGTCCTGCACATAGTCACAAAGTGTATTATGGCTCAGCATTTGTTTTCTACTGCACTGCGTGTATTTATTTATGATTTGTATGTGTTAACTCAGTCAGCTCGCCAAGTAAAAGTGCAATTTGCAGAAAGATTTCCAGCTGATCTGGAAGAATTGAAACAAAATATCCACCAGAAAATTGCCAGCATTTCTCAACATGAACTATGGTGTGTGATGGATAGTTTAATAAAGTGGTGCCAAAAGTGCATGAACAACGATGGTGGCCAGTTTCAGCATCTCCTTTAATAATTTGGTCCCTCAAAATAAATTTAGTATACAAAATTTACTTAATTTTTCTAAAAAAGATAAAATTTCAAATTATAAAAAATCTGGCATTTATCAATTTTGCTGTTTAGATTGTGATAAAGTTTATATTGGTAAAACTAAACATCATTTAGAAACCAGAATAAAAGAACAGTTTAGAAATATTAAATATAAACAAACTGATAAATCAGCTGTGGCAGATCATTTTTGGTCATTTAATCATGAAATTAATCCGGAAGTTAAATTATTAAAGCAATTAAGTGGTCCTGTAGATTTAATGGTTTGGAAAAAATTTTTATTTTAAAAAACAGGGACCGTGTTATGAACTTCGAATTACCCTCTATAGATTGTATTTATAAATTTTTGTTTTCAGAGATTGGTAAATAAAAATTGAATATCAGTATTTGCTTTTTGTTTTCAGAAAAAAATGAAAGATTGTAGCTTTGGTAACGAATTTGTTTGTATAGCTTTGAGAATGAGTTGGAGACAACTTGAAACCCTGGGTCAGTCTGTACAAAAAGATCGTGCAACATTCCTAAGATAAGTGAAGTTTTTAGTTTCTAATTTGTTCTTACTTTAGAATTCTTCATACATATTTATTTTTAATTGGGTTCATTGCTCTTATGTTTGTATTGTCTCATATTGCAGTTCATAGCCAAACAATCCTATTATTATTTCTTGCTGTTCACATCTTAACTATAACCCATATGCTGTATAAATCTCCCAGTTTTTATTTACTGACTTTCATTTATGCGTTTTCACACATGTATATTTTTTTCTCTTGGTACCCTGTAAAATGTATAAAGTTTTACTGTAGTTTTAAAACTCAAAAGTCTCCTGGATGGGAATGGTATATTTACAAAAATTTTAATAGAATGTCTTGGTCCACTGAATGTTTAAAAAAAATCTATAGTCACACCGGTGTAAACATGTCAAAAGCAATCATAGGTCCATAACATAACACTTGCCTCTGCATTTGCTCAATTATATGAGAAAATTATAATAAAACAGTTACTATGCTTCTTAGATAAACATAACATACTAAATGCTTTCCAGCATTGATCTAGAAATACTTTCCAACTGTGACTGCAATAATTAGTATTTCATGGGAAATGTCTTAAGCACCTCAAAGAAAATTTCAAAGTTGCACAGTTATTCTTAGATTTGTCTAAGGTGTCCAACAGTGTGTGCCATAAAACATTACTTCTAAAGCTACAACAATATGGAAGAAATAAAATGCTTTATTTAATAACAACCTATGTACCTGGACATTAACAATGTACAGAAATGGTATATAAAATGGGTAATAGTACACAAAAGATTTCATTTGTATAAGACAATATAAGCTTGGGAATACCCCAAGTACCAGCACTCGGTCACTTCCTGTATATACTGTATGAAAATGACACGCCAACTTTTAATAGTGGCAAAGCAATAGCATATATTCAAGATACATCTAGGATTTTTTGGAATAAATTAGAAATTGTTTTTCTTGGCTCTTCCGGTGTAGGCCGCGTCATGTAGGCGTTGCTTGCCGACGTTTCGCAGGTCATGTGTCCTGCTTCCTCTTGGGCTCTGTTTCTGCGATGGGTAGATGGCAGCTTCGACACGGGTCTGCAGAATACTTAATACTGTACAGTATTCTGCAGACCCGTGTCGAAGCTGCCATCTACCCATCGCAGAAACAGAGCCCAAGAGGAAGCAGGACACATGACCTGCGAAACGTCGGCAAGCAACGCCTACATGACGCGGCCTACACCGGAAGAGCCAAGAAAAACAATGGACACCGGCCGTGGAAGCCTTCGCAAACAAATTAGAAATTGGTTTACATAATAATATAAAAGCACACACACATATATTATAGAATATTTTAGGGAAAATAATCTTAAGGTTGATATGGCAAAAAATAAAACAATGTTATTTGAACATTGAACTGGTGATAAAATATTAATTTGACTATCAATGAAGTAACTGAGCAAGCAAAAGGTAAACTTTTGGGGTTTACAACTGCATAGTAATCTAAAATCCCATAATCACCTAGATAAAATATTATGATGTTATATTATGATAACTTAACAGTGAAGCGAGTTACAGTAACACATACATCAAAATAGGAATATATAAAACTAAACTAAACTCCTTTTCAGGAAGTATCTACTTCCTTGAAATGAAAATAATTTTGAGTCAGCATGAACAACCATGATGCTAGCATACCGTAACTTGCTTCACTGTTAAGAAATCATGGCTCACAGACAAAGGCAAAATGTTGCATTCAGATGCGTGGGCAATGGTTTTCAGTGTTCATACATATTTCAAAGAATTATTGGCCAGAAGACGTACAAACAATCAATTACTGTTGATTGACCTTATAAATGGAAACCATAAGAATACAATAAAAGCCAAAGACCAGGTCCTCTCAAAGCTTAAAATTGCACTGGCTGCAATCCAAGGAGCAGAGCTTCATTGCACAGTGCATCACAGCGACTCGGTTAAGCTTGGCTCAACTTGCGTGCTGCAGAGCGAAGAATCAAGGAAGGTTGTGTTGATAGCTTGCTTATCAGTGAAATAGATATGTGCAATACAACTAACTAATAATGGAGCAACCTGGTCCAAAGAATGCTGAAAGTCTATTTAAATCAGTGAACTTTCTTACTTTTTTGACAACCATAACCAGAGAGCCAAATACTTCATCTGCAGTAAAATGATTACATGAGTGAGAAAAACATCTGTTGAGAGACACAGTAACAGAGTACATATGTGGTGAAATCACACGCAATTCTAGAGAGGAAAAATTAAACAGGTTGCTACATGTTGGAGAAGAGTATTCTTCATCACAAAATGAGGTTCGTACACAGTATTGTCCATATCATTAAAACAAAGGACCAGATTTGGTGTTACAAGCCAAACTAACCAGTTTAACATTACACATTGAGGAAGAAACAGCGCTGAAAGTGAGGAACAGAGAGGAGACAAAGCAAGCAAGACACAGAGAAGCCTAAGGAAAGAGTTAGTGGATGTTGCATTGAGGTCCACTTTTTGCAGTCATATTTTACACCTTGCAATGCACCTTGAGAGGTCCTGCCCGAGGCTAACATATTTATGAATTGTAAGTTGCCATTGGGTTGTGAGATCATAAATATGAATTGAGATTTCCTTGCAGTCTAGTGGGAAAGTTCCAGTCAATTGACGAGTTTAACATTGTACCAGCATGTTTCTGGTAAAGTAGCCTTGCATAGATGAGAATATCTGTGGTTCAACTCCTCACTATGGCATTCAATATTTCAGTTCTGATTCTACCTTTCAAACATCTGCATTTCTTTAAAATCTACACTGTCAAATATAAGTACATTCTCCATTAAATAAACTCCTAATCAAATATTAATGCTTCCAGTATAGATTGCTGGTGAAATAATATTCCCAAAATGATGTTATATTACCCTTTATCTTCAACATTTTAATCTTAACTATTAATTCAGTTTACAACTTCATATTTTCTATGTAAAGTTTAAATTTTAAACAGTTATTGTAAGTCTGACAATACAATGAATGCACTGTGATGTGATAAACTAAATAAACAAATTAAAAATTATAATTATAAAAACAATAATAATGATGATTTTTATAGTGTTTAACACCCACTTTTAATACATATAACACTTCAGGCGGTGACTGATGATACATGGAATTAAGACGAAGCAACAATGGAACGAGATGGTGGGGGAAACTGGAGAACCCAGAAGAAACCCGCCCCAGCATCACTTCGTCCACCACAAATCTCACATTCGGTTGCCTAGGGTCGAACCCGGGCCACTTTGGTGAGAAACAAATGGTCTAACCTCTCAGCTATTGTGTGGCTGATGATGATGATGATGATAATAATAATAATAATAATATATCAATTATAATAATAATTACAATAACAATAATAATAATAATAATAATAATAATAATAATAATAATAATAATAATAATAATAATAATAATAATAATAATAAGAAGAAGAAGAAGAAGAAGAAGAAGAAGAAGAAGAATCCTTACCTCAGTATCAGAGTGTAATGACACATCTTTAAAATGGATCTCTTCTGATTCGGGTATCATTGGAGTTGTACTTTCCAAAAATATAAGTTCTTCCTTGATCTCAATTTTGGTATTTTTAAGATCATCTCCACATAAGTCAAACTTAGGTTCCACAGCTAAAGTAGCTAACTTGCTCTTCACCTGAACTTCTGAACCAAGAGTATCCTCCAATTCAGACTGCTGTTCAGTTAACGCCCTTTCCAAGACTTTAGGCTCTCCTTTGATTCTGATTATGTCTGTTTCATGGTCAACCCCATGCATGTCAGAGTCAGGATCTACTTCATGATCCACATCATGTACATTCGAGTCAGTGTCTACTTTAAGATCAACCCCATGTATATCTGAGTAGGTGTCTACTTCATGATCAACCCCATGTTTGCCACAGTCAGTCTTCATTATAAAACCTGAAGCTGAAGGAGAAGATTCACTCTTTATGTAAGCATCTGAACCAAAGGGCCCCTCTGGATCAGTGGACGTTCTTTTCAGGAAACAAGATTCCTGCTTAATTTCTACATTGGTGTCCATTTCAGTTGTGACAATATAATTCTTAAACTTCATTACAGAACAGTTTTATTCTTTAAATGAGTTTCTGAAGAAAGATGCCATTTGGGATTGAATTTAACTTCACTTGAGTTTTCTGCAAAAATCTTCTTGAATTTCTTATCTGGCATCCTGCCAAACATCCCCATGTACGGCTCTGGTATTCTCATTGTTACATAAAACCTGAAGACAAAGAAATCTGCAATCAATTATCTGGCATTGCCGATAAGTAAAATTTGCAAAGAAGCACACAAATGGATGTATTGTTGGTTCAAAATGTTTTATATTTATGCACATTAAAGAAAGAGGTATATCCTGTTCACTAGCGATTAATCATCTAGCATTAAAATAAAATGACAGGTCATAGGAGCTTTTACTATTTTTTTCTCTCTTTACCTGATTACTCTCCCCTTACGTAGGACTTACAAATCAGTGCCCAGGGTAAGATGCCTATTGGGGAGCACACAAACCTATGGACTGGACAGAGTGAACACCTGGAAGTAGGTGGTCAGCCAAGCACCAAGTATGATGGTGAAGAAGAGGATGATATGAAATGCAAGCAAAATTGATGACTGGAAAGGTGATTATGGAGAAAATGAGCGGTGGGGAAAAGCAGAGAACCCAGAGAAAACCCACCCTGACACTGCTTTGTCCACCCAAATACCATATGCAGGACCCTCGGATTGAACCCGCGCCACCTGGGTGGTAGGCGAATGCTCTAACCGCTCGACCATGGCGCTGCCTGCATTTACTTTTCTGGCATCATTTCCTACAGTAGCAACTATGCATTGCAACAAATTCCCACAAGACTGCCTTCATTTCCCCTAATAGTATTTATCTGAGTCTCTGAAAAATACTCATAGTTTCTTTGTTTCTCTTATGAAAAGATGAGTCAAGATAAATAGAATAGCCAATGTATGATACCAATACAAACTTTAGATTATGGCCAATGCAAAACACTATACTGATTTGCATATTTCTGTTTATCTACTTCCAGCTTATCTGGAGAGAAAAAAATACATGAGAAGTCTAACATATAAATAAATTTGCACCCCTCGACATACAACTTATTTATGAACTTCTAATGTTGTCTGGCATATTCAGTTTAAGTTTATTGAGTACTAAGCATACATTATAAATACAAAATCTCACATAAACCTTTTAGAGTTGCATTTTCCCATGCCCCATTATAATTAACCCGGGTTGTGTATATAATGGAGCAATTTAAAACTTGGTATCTTATATTTTTGTTTCCCTTTATACTTTATTTCGTAATTATTCTCATTAATTTTCCCTATTTTCCGAAGCCATTTTTGTCTTACCTTGCCAATAAATTTTCCCAGTTTTATTATGTTTTCTTCTGATCCAAAATTCAAAATTCTTTTGCCTCTTATTTCATTTGGTATGTTTTCCCAGTTATGCAAAAGGAATTCCTCTCTCCAATATTTTGTTTTTTGACAATCAAACATATAATGCCAAGTACTATCTTCTTTTTCACATACTGGACATCTCCCTTTAGTGTATCCATTATTTATACCCCTTAAGTATATTACTCCTGTTCTAAACCATGCTATCCCTTCTCCTTCTACTTTATCACAGATGTCAATAAATTTTTCTCTGCCTCAATCATTTTTCAATGTTTTATATAATTTCAAAGATCTTTTGTTATTAAGATTAGCCCATATTTCTTGTTTTTCAATATCTTCAATTCTTGTTTTTACTTCTTTCCAGAATCCCTTTTCTATTCTTCTATTATCCAGCCACATTGATCCCATACCTACTTCCTGCAAAGTCTTTTGAATTTTATATATCCAAGTCTCTCTCCCCTTTATTTTTGCTTGTGCTACCAAACACTGTAGCGGTATTTTCCTCATCTAAATTGCTTATTCTGAACCAATATTTCAGTATTCTTTCTATCACCTTGCTTTTATAACCTAATCTTCCTAATTCTATTAAAGCAGCCTCATTCGGTGAAGATCTAGGTAAGCCTAGAACTAGTCTACAAAATAGTCTATATATAACATTCCATCCTTCATCTGGCCCCCATATTTCTATTCCATATAGCATTCTGCTTTCTACAATTGAACCAAACACCCTTTCTAACCATTTTACTTTCATATTTGGTATTTTGTTAATACATGATCTAATAACACTCATAGCCATTTTTCCTTCTGCCAGTGCTGTGCTTTCCTTTTTTGGTTATTCCATTCCCCATTACTAGATAATCTTACTCCTAGGTAATCAATGTTTTTAATCACCTCAATTTCTGAACCTTCCCACACCATTATCCTAGATTTAGTTTTATTTATCTTTAGACCCCATTCTTTACAAAACCTGTCTATTACTTCCAAGGCGTGTTTTAAGCCTATGCTTGCTATGGAACCTGTTACCAAATCAAGAGCAGACCTGGTATCTCTCTGTTATTTAGAATTGGTAAAAGTGTAACATTTTTACCTATTACTTCTAGAATATCATCAATAAATACATAAATAAATTAAAAAGCACTGGGCTTAATTTGCAACCTTGTCTAAGTCCTACATTATTTGGTATTTTCTCTGTTATCATTCCTCTGTCAGATTTTAAACTAAATTCATTTTCTTTGTAAATATTTTGGATTACTCTTATAAAATTCTCACTCACTCCTTTTTTCCTCAATTTAATCCAAAGTGCTTCCCTAGCAATTGTATCAAAGGCTTTTTCTAAGTCTAGAAACAGTAAATATAATCTCCCTCTTTTGATGCTGAGATATTTATCTACTAACGTTCTAATTATAAAAATGTTGTCTGTCATTCTTTTATCTTTTCTAAATCCTAGTTGAAATGGTGATAATTTTCCTTCTTTCTCTGCCCAATTTTGTAATCTTTTTGCTAATAGTCCTGTGAAGATTTTCCCGAGTATTGAAAGTAAACTTATTCCTCTATAGTTTTGTCGGCATATACTATTCATCATTCTCCCTATGTGAAGCTAATTGCAGCAAATTTAGGCATTACACTATCAACCCATCCTGCCAGGTTTCAACTTGGAGTGTCGTTTTACCATTACTCAAATAAATGCCTGTCTTTGTTATATGGCCAGTTAAACCAAAAAGTTTTAGGTCTATAATACGATTGTTCTTAGAATCTTTATGAATACTGATTCAATAAACAGAAAGCTGAAAGATACAGATTTAAGGTTGTGTAAATAATCAATCCTTGGTTCTGGTATATGTGTCCCATACTTATATTATTTAAAAATATAGCAGTATGTTACTGGTAAATCTTGGAAGGTTTTTAATAATTTCAGTTTTTAAGGGAAAAAACATGTTTAACTATGATTCTAATATATATACATATAAGGTTCTTCATTTAAAACCTAACGGGTACCCAGCATTTTGCCTGTGTGCAATTGGGTGTGCCACAGCCGGCTTTGCTCCTACATAAACTCTGCACGTAAAGCATGTATAGCACTCATACATTATAGAAGATGCTGGAAATGTCATCCACCCCCAGTTAAACAAGCATTGTATCAGGAGAACACATTTTGATTCATACAATTAAGTTGGGCCACTGTAATATTTCCAATTTCATTTCTAATATTTTGTTTTAGTGCTTCCAATGTATGAAGATTTGTGTCGTAAACTTTGTCTTTCAGTTATCCCACAAGTAAAAATCACACAGGTCAGGGGAGCAAGAGGGCCATATACCAGCACTAATCACTAGGGCTAGGAAGTTCATGCATTTACATGTTTTTTCACAGGGGTTAAAAATGTATGCTTTTACATTATGTGCACGAATTATGGAATTTTCAGTTATTTGGACATGATTTTATGATGCATATAACTGCATATTTTCTTGATTTTTGATAAATGAATATTATTTCAATATTATAGCCCCTATATTGCATATTTTAATGATTTTTATGGTTTTTTATTACTTTTTTCTATATGGATAATATTTTTCATATTGGCAGTATTGCACCTGATGATGCAACTCACGAAGATTTCAATATTATTGCCCCTACATTGCATATTTTAATGATTTTTATGCTTTTTGTATTTTTTCATCTGTATAATATTTTTCATATTGGTAGCATTTCTGAGACAATGATACTTTCCCATTGGTAGATATATTTGGGTCCAGTACGCAGGTAATTTTTTTTAAATCTCCTAAAGGAGTTAATTTGTTTAGATCAACAGCACCTGACATCCGACTTCCTCCTGCACCAGTGTTAACTCGATGGGGAACATGGGTTGATGCAGTTTTATATTATGCTGAGCACACAGAAAAAGCTGAAGAGGCTGTTAATTTATTGGACTTGAAAGATGCTTCATCAATAGAAATATGTGCAAAATATTTTGTCAGTCACTGGGTTAAAAGAGGATCTTAGTTTCATATCTGCCCATTTTTCTTTCTTACCAACAACCATAACGACATTGGAAGCTGTAGGATCTCCTTTGCATGAATCAATTACTGACTTTGAAAAAACAATATGTGATCTAAGTTAGGTTCCTGTACCATAGGACAAAAAGTGAAAGAGAAAGTGAATTATGTAATTTCAAAAAATTCTGGTTATAAACAGATGTGCGATATTCGAGACATCCTCGAAAGAAAACCATATGTCACACCAAGAGACTTGACTCTCTCTCTGTGAAGCAGTTAGCATCGTTTAAATATGCCCTGATAAGATCTTGGGACGTGGAGAGAAGTTTTTCAGGTTGCAAAAGTGTTTTGCGAGAAAACAGACAATGCTTTACAGTTGAAAATTTGTGCAACGTGTTGGTTGTAAACTGCAATTTAGCAGTTAATACTAGCAGTGGGACCACTTCTGCTTCAACGTCTAAGGAATAAGCTAACTTTATTTATTACTTACTTATACTAACTCGTCCTGTCTACTGCAAAGGGATATTAATTGTTTTAAATAAATAGTGCATATTTCTTGGCATATTTTCAAGTTCTTAAGAGCATATTTGCATGCATATTTCAGTGTTTTTTAGGGCATGAACTTCCAAGCCCCACTAATCACTCTATCTTAAAACACTTCCCTAATTTTATTCATGGACTCCCCAGCTGTGTGAGCAATAGCAGAATCTTGTTGAAACCACCCATATGATTTCTCTTCTTCTGTCAGTTCATAATAAAATGGGGTCAAAATGTCATTTCAGTACCTCTCTGCATTTACAGTCTACTTGTAGAATATTGGACCAATTATGCTTCTAGCGCTAACAGCACTCTGCGATCATAATGAGGGATTTCTTGAATGCAATGTGGATTTCAGAGGCCCAGTATCGACTGGCCACGTTCACAACAGCAGCCAGCAGTGGGGGACTCCATGCAAGATTGTGGGAGAGGCAAAAGAGCATGTGCTCCATTAGGTTTTAAATGAACAATCCTGTACATAGCAGGTTCGTTCAATACATAATGCCCCACATTTTTTTCTCTGAGCATGCTTATTCTTAAAGCCACGCTTTCCTACAATCTGAAAACTGAACTGAACTAGAATTTTAAATTTTTCAGTTGAGGGTCATGTGATCATGAAGAGGTGCCTTATTATGGAACTGCTTTACTCAAGCTGAGAACTTAACTGAACTGACAACTGAATGTCTTCTTATTTGTTAATTGTCAAAAATTATGATGGCAGTCGTTTTTTCAGTTCAGTTCAGTTGAGCTTGGGCCAACTGAAGTGAGGTTATGGTAGCGGTATTATTGGTTTGTTTACTTCGTAAATCTGATATAACTTTTTCACGCAGTGAAGGGGAAAGAATTGCTGATTTGTGCTTACATACAATCTGCAGCATGTAAAGTATGGAAATGTAGAGAAAAAACAGACTTTGAAAGGAAACAAAGGGACCAGGAAAGTTAAGCAAAGTAAATACGATTTACTTTTTCTGGATAACGTTTAATAATTTTTAGTTTATTTCTGCTCTGAAAATATGTGTGCACAGATTCTGTAATAAGTGCAACACAATAGTGTAGCCCTTTCCTCAGTCTTCCTGTCCCTCTTTTTCCTTCCATTCTTACTTCCATGATTTGTTTTGGCTATCTCCCTTCCTCCCTCCTCAATATGTGTCCGAACCAATTCAACTGCCTATTCTGTTAAGTTTCTTCTATTGAAATTATTGTTTATTTCCGCCCGGCAAGCGGAAGGTCTGTGGTTCAAATCCCAGTTGTGGCATTGAATTTTTAAGTTCCAGTTCTACCTCTTAAAACTTTGCCCACACACGGCTTGTGTGTTTAAAAACACCAACAGTAAGTTTGTTGGCATAAATAAATAATAAATTACCATGTGAAGGTTATTTAATCCTGGGATATAAAGTACTTGCAATAGTAAGTTACCATTGGGGTAATTGTCTCTGATGTGAGACTGCCTTTGTGGTTTACCAGGAGAAATACGAACTGGCTTGAGAATTTAATGCCATTCTGGCAGTTTGTCACAATAGCTCAGTGGTTAGAGCGTCCGCCCGGCAAGCGGAAGGTCTGTGGTTCAAATTCCAGTTGTGGCATTGAATTTTTAAGTTCCAGTTCTACCTCTTAAATTTTTCTTCTATTGAAGTTTGTTTCAATTTTTCTCTTATTCTTTCGTTCCAGATTCTGTTCCTTCTAGTCTTCCCCAATATTCTTCTATAACATTTAAATTCAACAGCTGTTAAGTTCCTTATTTCCTGATCCCTTACTGGCCAACTTCCCCTCCACAAACAGGGTTGGTTCAGTTATTGACTTTTTTTTTTACCCTGGCGCGACAGCCCACGAGGGGCCAAGGCCTACCGCCCAGCCGCTGCGTCCCTCACCTCCGCCCACTACAGGCGTCATTGGTGAGGTGCAGTACTGGAGGGTGGGACGTGGTCAGTGCCCCCCTCCCCCGAGCCCTACCGGCCAGTTATGCGGTCTTCTAGACCTGGGGCTACTATTTCTCTATCAAGTAGCTCCTCAACTGGTCCCCCCGGGACCTAACGAGGCTGAGAGCACCCCGTGCCAGACCTCCCAGAGGGGATAAAATCCCCATGCTGGTACCAGGGATCGAACTCGGTTCCTCCTTGCCACAAGCATGCTACCAACTGTGCGAAGGAGGCGGTCCAGTTATTGACTTATAGATTTGTAATTTGACCTTTTGTTGGATCTCTTTTTTCCCAAAATTCACTCCACTGAGTTGATTGTGTGCCTGTGTCTGTCCGTGCATGTGGCATGTGTGTGTGTCTCTATGAATAGCATAACTCTAAAACAACTCACCTTAATTTCAGAAGACTCAATCGAGAAACTCCAACTTCATATTCCAACATATTATCCATGGCACTGTGAAAGCTTTATGACAAGTTGTTGTCGGTCTGGGTGGCTCAGTTGGTTAGGTGTTGACCCACTGATCCCAAGGTCGCAGGTTCAAATCTGGCCTGTACCGATGATTTTTAAGTGTGCTTAAAAACAACAGCACCATTTCAGTAGATTTACTGGTACGTAAAAGAACTCCCGTGGGACAAAAATTCCGGCACACCGGTGACACTGGCAATTGACAGCATCGTTAAACAATAGAATAGTTAATTTAATGATAAGTTGTTCACTTAAAAAACTTCATATCACAGGCCTTGTCATGTTAGTTGAGATAAACATTTACAGAAATTATCATACTGTTGATTCTTATAGATGCACAGGGAATATGGGAATACAGTAGGCTTTGAGCGACAGTCAAATCTTTTAAAGCTTTGAAATTCCGTTCTTTTTGCACGGCCAAAAAGATGTATTGCTACCAAACACTGTGATACCTATAGAACTCTAGTTAGACTACTAGACAGTTAAAATGCAATGTATCATACCTACCAACTGAAACAGGAAAGAGCTTTTAGAGTGGTTTTTTGTAACATGCACCACTTTTAAAGTGAGAACAAATTAGAAACTGAAAACTTCACTTATCTTAGCAATATTGCAAGTTCTTTGGTGCAAAGCTGACAGTTTTTCGAGTTGACTCCAACTCATTCTCACTTCTTCTTCTTCTTCTTTCCCCTTATGTAGGGCTTACAAGCCAGTGCCTAGGGTTAGACGCCTGTCGGGGAGCAGAGGGACCTCTGGACCAGACAGAGTGAAGACCTGGAAGCAGGTGGTCAGCCAAGCACCAGGTATGATAGTGAGGAAGAGGATATGAAATGCAGGCGAAATGGATGATTGGAAGGGTGTAATGGAGAAATTGGTGGAATGTATGGTGGAGGAAACCAGAGAAAACCTGGGAATCGAACCTGGGACCCCTTGCACAGCAGGCAGGTGCTCTACTAACTGCACTACGGGGCCAGCCAACATGCACCGCTCTATAGATAAACAAAGCATTATCGCAGAATTGCATGAGCAGGGATATAGGGGGTGCAATATACATAATATTCTTCACAGAGTTTCAAAAGAACCATTGCCTGCTTTATGTAGATCTCAAACCCCAAACTAATAACAAAGATATATACAAAATTAATTCATTGATGCATGCGAAGATAAGCTTTGAACCTCCTGACACAAAAAGAGAAATGGTACAATGTGTACGCTGTCAGATGTATGGCCATACAAGGAAATATTGTAAGCGGTCACCTAGATGTGTTAAATGTGGGGAAAGTCATCTCTCTGAAACCTGCTGTAAGAACAGAATGACACCTCTGCTCCTAGAGCCATCCAGCTAACTACAAGGGTTGTGCAGTGTATCGAGACATTTGTTAGCCAGCATAATCCTACTGCTCCTACAACCTTACCATCTTCACCTGCTCCAAACACATCAACTTTTCCACCACTAAACTCTTCTCCAGCCACTTCAAACTATGCTCAAATAACCAAACGTAATGAATCTGACATCAGCCAAATTATGAAAGAATCCTTTCTCAGATTTGAAAACATCTTGAAACAGCAAGCAGATGTCTTCACTGCTAAGTATCCTGTCTGTCATTGTATCCAAACTCAAATAATGATCTTAAAAGTAGAATAGCTCTCTGGAACACTAATGGTTTAATTCAACATAGACAAGAACTAATATTATTTCTACGTATACATAATATAGATGTAATGTTGATTTTAGAATCACATTTCACAGAAAGAAGTTACTTGCACATACCAGGCTTCACTATTTATAATACCCAGCTGCACTGCTCATGGAGGAAGTGCAGTCATTATATGCAATAAAATCAAACACCACATTTTATCCGAATTTAAAAGAGAACACACCCAAGACACATCTATTATGTTAACAGATATTTAGGGTCAATTAGCACTCTCTGCAGTTTACTGTCCACCTAAACACAAAATAAATCGGCAATTATTTTCGGTCTTCTTTAAATCTGTTGGTACAAGATTTATTGCAGGTGGAGATTACAATGCAAAGCATCAACTATGGGGTTGTCGCATCAATTCTCCAAGAGGTTCTGAACTTCTGAAGACCATAAAGGAACCTTATACCAGCTTCCACTGGAGAACCAACTTATTGGCCAACAGATACACTAAAACGTCCAGATCTAGACTTTTGCATTATGAAAGGAGTGCCCTTGGAAAAAATTGATTTAAGCAA
Source organism: Tenodera sinensis (assembly GCA_030765045.1). Classification (NCBI taxonomy): domain Eukaryota; kingdom Metazoa; phylum Arthropoda; class Insecta; order Mantodea; family Mantidae; genus Tenodera; species Tenodera sinensis. The sequence goes on from CM060966.1 coordinate 172,051,848, forward strand.
CAATTTTGATTTAACATCAGAGCGTTCTCCTGTGCTCTTGACTATGAGCTCCACTGTGATCAAATATTGTACATCACCAAAGCTCTGTAATAAATTGACCAATTGGGAACATTTTCATCTTAGAATCCAGGAAAATCTATTAGCAAATTTACCTTTGAAAACCAGCAAGGACATAGATGAAGCTGTTGAACATTTAACATGTACTTTACAATAAGCGACTTGGGATTCTATGCCTCAAATATATAATACTTAAAAACAATATCCACAAGACATTATAGCAAAAATAGAGAGAAAAGAACGCTACGAGTATGGCAATGCACCCGACACCCTGAAGACAAAAATGCTTTTAACAAAGCTTTCCGGCAATTACAAAGACAATTGTTATTCTACAAAAATGAATCAGTTGCCAAGTATTTTTAAGTCTTTGACCCCAACTGCAACACCTGATTGTAAACCCTCGCTTTGGAAAGCAACAAGAAGATTACAACAACCTAAATCACATATTCCACCAATAAGGAATAAAGACAATAGCTGGGCTTGAATTGATAAGGAAAAGGCTGAACGATTTGCAGAACATTTGGCATCTGTCTTTGAACCGGTGACTCAGAGCAGCTCTTCTGAAGAAATTAGTGAATACCTCTCTGCTCCACTACAACTATCGCTTCCTATTCAGCCTTCTCCTCAGATGAAGTGAAAATCTCAATAAACAGACATATTAACCCCACAAAGTCCTGGTTATTACTGGTAAAATTCTATCAAAATCTCCTAAAAAGTATTAAGCATTTATGAAATCTATTTTTAATTCTATTCTTTGTTGTGGCCATTTCCCCAGTCATTGGAAAAGTAGCACAAATAATTAGCATTCTGAAACCAGAAAAAGACCCACCTGAAACAGCATCATACCGACCAATAAGTTTATTGCCTGTTTTGTCCAAAGTATTTGAGAAGCTCCTCCTTCACGACTGAAATCTGTACTTTCTACAGCAACACCCGATATCCAGTTTGGTTTTCAAGAACACCATTTGACAATTGAACAAGCCCATCGAATAGTAAATATGATCACAGAATCATTTCAATCACAGTGCTACTGTATAAAGCCTTCCTTGATATACAACAGGCATTTGACAAGGTATGGCATACTGGTCTTCTACACAAAATAAAATTACTTCCTCATCTTCATTACAGTCTGTTAATATCTTATCTCACGATAGACATTTCCAAGTAAAGTATAAAGATGAAGTTTCAGCTTTCCATGGCATCAAATCCGGAGTACCCCAAGGTAGTGTTCTTGGGCCGATTTTGTACCTTCTTTATACTTATTATGTACTGACAAACGAACACACCAGAACAACAATTTTTGCAGATGGCATTGCCATTCTCGCCTCACATGAAAATCCACACAGAGCCTCAACATATCTTCAACACCATCTAAATCTGCTTCAACGGTGGCTAATAAAATGGAGAATACAGGCAAACCCAATTAAATCTCATCACATCACATTTTCTTTATATCGTGAAATATGCCCTAAAGTGTATTTAAATCAAGTAGAAATGCCAATAACAACATTTGTAAAATATCTTGGACTGCACTTAGATGAACATCTAACATGGAAACATCACAATACAACAAAAAGAAAAGAAGCAAAACTAAAATTCCAGCAGTTATATTGGATGCTAAACAAACAATCTCATCTGTCTCTCTACAACAAAATATTAATATACAAGACTACCATTATACCTGTATGGACTTATGGTATTGAACTTTGGGGAAGTGCCAGTAAATCCATTATTGACGTACTAGGAAGATTTGAATCCAAACTCTTTGTTGGCTGGCAAAAGCACCATGGTATGTGTCCCAACACCAGGCTGCGTAAGGATCTAAACTTTCCAACAATAAAAATAATTACATCACGTTGTCTTCGATATCAGTAGCACTTAAGTAACCACCCTAATATCCTAGCTATCGATCTACTAGACGACAGTACTATGGTTGACCGTCTACAGCACTGTAACATTTTGGACCTACCATTTCGATTTAGCTACCTTCAGTGTTCCAGGCATTACTTGTAACACATTTACTGAATGTTCTGATAATAACAGATTGTAAATTTGCAGTCAATGTAATATATATATCTATATATATATAAATGAATGACGACCTTCCATTTGGGAAAAGTATAAGTACTGCAAAACATACAAATAACAAGGAATATCTCCGAAATGGTTCACTCCACAAAAAATACACATAAAAACATAACTTGTATGTTTTAACGAGATCTACATTTTTGTATACTAAGATTTGGTCTCTTACAGTTCACCAGTTATGCAAAAATCAAGAGTAAACAGGACTACATAGGCTACAGGCAGAAAAAACAACATATGCACTTAATTTGCCATAAAAATATCTTAAAGATATGGCATTTCAATATGTGCAATACAGGGGCTGAGGCCGCTATGCTACAGGATAGCTTCAAAACATATATTTCCGGTGAAACCTCGACATCGAAATTTTGGGTGGAACACAATACTTCCCCTCACCTTCCCCTACTTACTATATGTAGTAGAGAACATTTTTAAAAAATGAGTACACGTATGACATTACCTTAATAATTGTACAGGGAGGAGATTCCACTATGGGATCCTGTGATTCACCCACTCGCCCTGTTTAGATTCTCCATATTTCGTTTTGTCTCGTCTTATACTGCCTTCTCCGGCGCTTATGCCAAATAATAGCAACGGAACATCAACCTATAACCATGTTGACGTTATCACCACGTTTCCACCGAACGCCCACCTTTTGTTTTGGTTGTTGATACGATTTACGGATACTGACAGACTGACATAAGTCTGCACATATTGACTTACTTGACTCTACCCATAGAAAAATGCAGCATTGTCTTCCGTTCTTCGGCTTTCCCCGGAAAACCGAAGATTCGACTCGGTACGGTCAACAACGGCGGAACCCAACTATGAAAAATCGCGCTCCCAAATGCTCATGTTGTCGGTACCAAATGGTTCAAACTTATTGACGAAATTAAGCTTTTATCACACTTCGCATTTAAACTGTATTCCGTGCTCAAATTTGTTGATGTAGTAAAGCTCTTATTACACTTCTTACATTTAAACTGTATTCCCTCAAGCATTAAACAGCGTATGCTCAAAATTGTTGAAGTAGTAAAGCTCTTAGTGAACTTTTCACGTTTAAACTCAACTTCCTCGTGCATTAAATGGCGTGCGTTCAAACTTGATCAGTGGCGTATGTTGTGGGCTATTAAAGCTATCGCCAAAGTCCATATCTAAAGTAAACCACAAATTAATAAGTAATATTGACAACTGTAATACCAGTCAGTTTCTTTCATTAAGAGTTAGCACGTAGGATGGAATATGTCTCTTTTCTCTACCATTGAACAGATGGGAGAGTAGGGCTTCGAATGCATGCTGCCGCAGCCTTCATTAGTATGCGGGGAGAGAGATGAGGTGGCAGAATCAGGCAGAATGCAGTAATAAGCACGCCAAAGCTTCGGAATCCCGTTTCGCTGTACTCACACAAACGTCTGTGCCGTGTGAACACGACTGGCTGTATAACAATAGGACGTGGAGTTAAAAGCAAGAAGTGTTTTTAATTGTGCGATTGTTACGATCCTCAACAACTGTATTAGTATTATTTATGACATAGTGTACAGTGTACCAAGACAGTGACCAGTGCTAATACTTCGAAATGGATGAACAATGTGTACTATAACAACTAATGAAATTGCCATACTTCCAGTTGAAATACGAGGATAAATTAGTAAGAGTAAAACAGGGAATGCATACTCTAGCTCTTCCGCACTTGCAGTGTGAGCAGAAGCAAAAGAAATAAAAATGCTTACAAAAAAGTATTTTAATAGAAGCGATTATGATAAGTATGTGTGACTGACTGGTTCATGCGAATTAAATAAGCGTTATTCCTGACCATGCTTGTTGTTTGCAACCGAGAAAACGCCCTGGAATACGAGCTTCGCAAATTTAGCGTGTTTAATCCCAGCTTTGGATAAACATAAAATATCAACAACGCATATAAAATCTTTTACAACTTTAAAAAGTTTCCACACTCAACGGCCGGACCATTCACTGAACTATTAGAACAAAACTGTTGACCATTTGTGCATGAGCGTCGACAGACTTTCGGTGAGACGGGGCGGGCGGAGGGGGGGGGGGGGGGCCATGTTGGAAGTTTACAATTAAACAATATTAATTCATTATTCTGTTGTCATAAACTGTAAAAGATGGGTTATAGTATTTGTTACGGATGAGCGCATTTATTTGTGCTAAATAAAAACTGTTCTTTACAACAACAACAACAAAGCAATAGTCTACTAGTAATTGATGGCACATTACATTTACTAATTTCCAAGGGGAGCCGTAGCCCCACCCCTTCGCGGCGCCCATGCTTTTGTGTAATACAAATATTAAAGGAAATATACATGTACTGAATAGATAAATGCAGTTTTTAAACTTTCCCAACCTGTGAAGTTCATTAAGGCAATGTATCTGTGAAAATTAAAAAAATCCAGTTTTCTTCTGATTGCTTTGAATTGTTTTCCGCACACTCAGAACATAAACTAAATAGTATACACAACATTTCAATGTCATACGTCAAACAATTTTTTAATTATTAATATATTTATTAATAATAAATCATTTTTTGATATGCTCATATGAAATGACCCTTGGACTCTAAAGTTTATTGTATCCCTCCTATATGTTTAATTTGACTTCAGTAATTAGTTTAAGAGAAAAAAATTGTTGTATACTATTTATCAATATTTTCAATTTATTCAGTATAAGTTATGAACAATTTTTAATTTCAGCTCAATTATTTAATATTTTAACACACGACAAATTTTAATACCTTAGTCTCTGAAAGTCTCCTGAAAATTTCAAGCTAATAAGTTATAAACTAGGGTCCAAGGAACATTTTGAATAGTGAAAAATGCCGCAAAAAAACTGAAAAAATGATTTTTAAAGTTTAACAGTATGTCTTTGTTCTTTACCTATAGTAGATCCAATCCACTAAAAACTCACCTGCACCATATGTTACTTTCTTCTTGGCTTCAGTAGCATTTTACGAGAATTTTAAGCTTGCTTGGTTGCTTCTTAATATGAAAACTTTCCTTTCACCTCCGCATTCTTCACAAAATTTAGAAATATATTGTCCTTAGCTAACCTCTACACTAAGCACTTTCGCAAATTTAGACACAAAATATCTGCTTGTTACGACACTACTGTAGACTAACAAATAACTTAAAACCTATTAATCACCTAAACAATGTCTAATATATAACTGGGATACTGAAATAATCTGGCGAGACTATAGAATTACAAAACACTTGAAGCTAAAAGTCGTTGCTCGCTTCTGGATGTACCGCCATTGATACTTAAATGTCGTTGGTCTCGTGGTGTTGCCCTTTGATGTGGTTCGCTCCGGCTAGTCAGGATGAAGATCTCTTTATCTCGGGTACGCGCAGATGTTTTCGAATAGACTACCCAAGGAAACCTTTTATATATTGTTTATTGCATTTTAGATATTTTCAGGAGCTATGCCGATTGTATATGTAGAGGAATCGCACTCACGTCCGCACAGCACAACCTGCAGTACTGGTCTGTGTAGTGACCAGACGCTTTCTCTCTTACCCAGGCTAAGAAACCGTTCCCTTCAATTTTGAATGTCATGACGTCATCCAAGAAAGCCTCGTATCCAAAATGCTATTTCCTTTTCCCGCAATTTAGAAATGTCCCTTTCTATTATAACATGTTCTTTTATGAATTTCGAATATATAATTACCTTTTTAGGATTAAACGATGTTTACTTTATATTTTATTAAATATATCGCGCGACTTTTAAGGTTGGTAGACTTGACTTTCGAACGTGTATTTAAACTATGTAGTATGACGTCATGACTCGCTAATTTCAAACCAATAATGTGTTTATCCTACAAATTTAACGACTATTATTTACTCATATCTTGCTCACCTTACAACACTTCCTGCTCTATTATCTATTTATGTTATTACTCAACACTTATCGCAAATCTCACATCCGGCAATTAAATTAAAACGTGTCTTTATCAACCCCATTCGATTGGAAATCTAAATTTCGGTATCAAATGCCCCCATTTATATTATTTTATTATTTCATAATAAAATAATGTAAATGTCTTGCCCGAAAGAAAAATTAAAAATTACTCCTGTATTTTAAATAATCGGCAACACTCCCATTATATACAATTTTCAATTACACTGTTTTGAAATTGGTTATTAACATATCTTCTCATTAATCTTTTTAACATGACAAACAATTGTACACTTGACTAAACATTAATCCTTAAATACTAATTACAATATGTTATGGTTTCTTCTATGAAGCTTTTATATAAAGGTTAAATTTCAAGAGTCTTTCTTTATACTTCCTTCTTTTAGTTCATGTTTGCTCACTTCGCTCTCACTATCACTTGCACTGTGATTTTTCACTTTTGTTATTGTAACACATATCTGTACTATATCCTTTAAGCACTAAAATGTACATATATTTATATAAATCCATTACATTCTTCAGACAAGTTCTTTCTTTGTCTTGCTGTGATAACTATCTATACATCTAAATATTTTAACAAATGTTTACAAAGTATATATTCTGTTTTCTCTCTATGCGGAGATGAACATTTTAACAATCTTTCTGAAGCTGTTATTGTGAGCTCTATACAATATATTTTTAAGCTCTTTGTAGTAGATAGCAATTCACATTCTGCATTTTTCATGAATATGTAAGTACCTGACCAATATATGATTTTCAAGTAAGCTAACATTTACATTTTATCTCAAAGCTGATTGGGCGCCAATAGACAAATGACACTTCGAATTTTTTTTTTTTTACATGAAGTCAAGGTTCCAAGGTACCACACGGTTTCTTGTATGGTCGAAGGAGTTGTTTATGCCATCTTCCCAGACATTTTTCATTTTTAACATCTCTTAATTCATAGGTATGATAACCAAATGTTGATATAATTTCTGCAGGACCTTTATATAACAATTCCATCCTTTTGTTCCTACCTCGCAAGGCACTTGATAACTTATGGTCTTTAACTAGTACCCAATCGCCTATCTTAGGTTCCCATTTATGTTTTCTACTCTTTTTCTTTAATTTTCGCTTCTCTGCCTTTTTCTTGATTCGTTCAAAAGCAATTTTCGCTCTTTCTTCTTCACTTAACTGAATGTCATTAATTTTCAGTGTTTTTGGTACCCCGATCAATATTGGTTCTGGTTCAATTCCTAACATTAATTTTATTGGTGCAAACCCAGTAGTTACATTAATGGTGTGATTGATAATCTTTTCTATCAATGGACAATATTTCACCCAATCCTTGTGATTATGATGTGTAAGTACACGTAAATAAATTCCTATATCTCGGAGGACACGTTCTGTTGGATTCCCTGATGGAAAGTATGAGGAACAATGATATAACTTTATCTCATGATTTTCTAGGGTTTCTTTAAAGATTTTGCTCCGATGAACTGTAGCATTATCTGTTAAGATTGCCTGAATCTTGCCATATTTAGGCATATAATCTTTTATTATCTTTCCTACACATGTTTTGCTGCTGATATTCCTAACAGGATAAATTTTAATAAATTTACTAAAAACATCATGAAGAACAAACATATATCTACATCCAAATTGTCCTACTGGTAGCTCCCCATGTGCATCAGCAGTAACTAGTACATTTTTCCCTTCTCTTATGATTGTCTGAGGTTCTATATCAAATTTGATATTAAATGGTTTGGCCCTTTGACATAAATCACAGCTTGAACATATTTTTCTCACTTTCTTTGCCAAATGTTTTATATAAAAATGGTCACTAATTACCATGATTAGCTTTTCACTACCTGTATGAGCTAGTGTTTTGTGATAAGCAAGTATAAGTTTCTCTTGTAAAGCTTTTGGTACCATTACTTTCCATTTAGGTTCAATTCTTCCATGAAATTTATAGATTTTTCCCTCATAAATACCTATATTATCTTTTAGATTTTCTGTGATTGGTTGTGCCTTTTCTCTCAATTTCTTAAGTTCATCGTCCTCTGTCTGTAATATTTCCAAATTTCGAAATTCTTTAGCTAATTGAGTCCCTTCTAAGGTTTTCAAATATAGTATGGTTACATCATGTTTGTTGTCACTAATTGTATCTGGTATTGTGTAATTGGTTTTCATCCTTGATAACAAATCACTAAAAATATTTTGACTTCCTGCTATGTGTTTGATTTCTATGTTATGGGATGTGATCTCATGTATATATCTAGAAATACGTGTGCTTGTGAGTTTGCAAGAGTTCATAAATGCCAAACTAACATGATCTGTGTAAACTATTACTGGGTTGTTATATACATATTGCTTAAATTTTACAAGTGCAAAGTAAATAGCTGCTATTTCTTTTTCTGTAGTGCAAGCCTGTGATTCAGTCCTTGAAAGCCCCCTTGAAGCTACAGCAATGAGGTGATCTTTTCCTTCCTCATCTTTTTGTAATATGACACTACCATAACCAAGTCCTGAAGCATCCGTATAAATTATATAGGGGAGATCTTCCCTAGGTTTTTCCAATAAAATTGACGCTGCAAACAATGTTTTTACCTTTTCGAAAGATTCTTGTTCTACTGATGACCATTGCCATTTTACATCTTTTCTCAAAAGTTGTCTTAATGGGGCTACTACGGTTGCATATTCCAGGATAAATCTTGACTGATAATTTAGAATACCAAGAAATCTTCTCAATTGTTTTATATTTTTAGGAGCTGGTATTTTATTTATGCTTTCAATTCTGTCGGGATTAGGCCTGATTCCCTCATTTGAAATAACATAACCTAAAAATTCTGTCTGTTTCACAAAGAATGCAGTTTTACTTGGCTTTATTGTCATGTTTGCTTTCTTTAACTGACTAAGCACATAATTGATATGATTTAAATGATCCTCTATATTTTCTGAAAAAATTACAAAATCATCCACATACTGAGCTACAAATTTCTTTATGGTTTCTCCAAAAATTTCATACAAAGCTCTTAATAGTGCACTACCACTGGTATTCATACCAAAGGCGCAAACTCGAAACTGATATAATATCCCTGAATGTAAAAACGCTGTATATTTTCTTAAATCTTCTCTAAGTGGGATCTGCCAAAAAGATGCTGTAAGATCTAGAGTAGAAAAAATTTTGCCCTTCTGCAATTTGTTCAATATTACCTCTACACTTTCTGGTCTAAATCTATCAGGTTTACAATGTTGATTTAGTTTTCTCGCGTCTAATGTCACCCTAATCTTTCCATTGGCCTTATTTACAATACATAGGGGATTCACAAATTCTGAATTCGAAATCTCAATAACCTCATCTTCTAACATTGACTTTATAACTGCATCTACCTCTTCTCTTATTGTACTAGGGATAGCTCTCGCTTTATGTGTAAAAGGTTTAATGGGTATCATCTCAAACGAATGAGTATAAATATTACATTTACCAGGTTTCTCAGAGAATACTTCTTTATTTCGGATTAATATTTCAAACAGTTTATCCCTCTGTTGTTCATTTAGTTGATCAGCCTGAGTTACCTTTTCCCTCAACAATTCTTCTAAGTCTTCACTACTCTCCCTATCATAGTACCTAGTTGCATCAGAAAACCTCAAATTGTCTATGAAATCATTTTTATCCCATTCTACATTTTCTTTATTATCGACACTGTACTCTTTGACATTTACTTCAGTTAATTCCATAGCTCCTACTTTAACATATTCTACAAAGAATGTATCCCCTTGGATTTCTTCTTCCTCTTTTTCTCGTACAATAGTTTCTGAACTACTATCTTCCACAAAAGGCACTATAATGGTCTCATCTTCTACTTTCATTTCTAGAATCATGTTTTTCAAATTCACCACAGCTTCCCAGGCATAAAGACAATCACAACCTATTATAATATCTGTCACAAGTCTTCCTACAATCAGAAATAAAATTCCTAGTATTCTCCCATTTATTTCAATATTTATCATTGCTTGAAATTTTACTCTCTCTTTTCGTTTTCCCACAGCTAGCGAGCAATATATCCCATTAACTGGTAAAGACATTACTTTAAAACCACTACTTTGTAAATTATCATAAAAATTTTGTGAGCATACTGTGCTATTTGATCCCGTATCTATAATTGCATTGTATTGTTTTCCATTTACTCCAATTTTGATTTTAGGTGGATCTCCTACTTTTTCGTTTTCGTCAATTCTATTTTTCCATTCTCTTTTCTTTTGTATCATCATTTGCCTTCCAGGACTATTTATTTCCGAGTACTTATCACAATCATTACTAGGATACCCAGTTCTCACTGAAGGCGCGTTTGACCGGGTCTGGCGTTTCCCTGATTTTTATGTATTGCTCCTGTACTATTTCCCGAATTGTTACTTCTGTTTTCCTGCATTAAATCGGGGTTACTTCCTACCATGTTTTTGACCGTGTTAATGGCCTCAACCATTTCCGAATTTTCGGGGGAATTTCGTCCATTAGAATACCTTTCTCCCTGTCTTGGTGACCTCGGTCTAAACTCATTATCTCCGTTTGTCCAATATCCATCATTTGAATTTCTACTATGTCCAAAATAACGTCCCCGTCTACCTCGATCAAATCTATTTGTATTCATATAATTCACCCTTATATTTCTTCCCCTTAGATTACCATTTCTATTTTGGTGACGCCCTTCCTGGTTATATCTACCTTGATTTTCCCACCGGAATGATTCCATCCTTGGTACTGGTCCTTTATATCTTTCCCTAATCTCACTTCTATTCTGATAATACTGTGCCCCTTGCCCGAAAGAATTTACAGTTTCTTTTTCTTCATATTTATTTCCAAATGCGTGTTTTGGCTTATTGACTTCTAAGGCTGATAATAATTCGATCATAGCTGCAATGCTATCGGGTCGGGCTATGATTAGGTAGTGTTGAAGCGTTTCCGGAAAATGTGGAGTAACTATATTTATTAGATCTTTTGCATCTAAGGGAGGATCCAACATCTTCGATTTTCTCGCTATTCTCATAAAATAGTTGACCATCGATTCCTCCGATCTAGGATTAAACTTTCCATTGCTTAATTCGACTCTAATATTAGCCTGCCTACTAGCTCCCCAATATCTGGTTAAAAAGATGTTCCTAAAGGTCCTGTAATCATTATTGTTACCCATAGAAAGGCCTAGCCAATTAGCAGCATTACCCTTTAGGCATTTTCTTACTATCACCATCTTGTACTCCTCTGGTATACGTTTCACCGTGAAGTACTCTTGTAACCCTTCTAAAAAGGCTTTAGGATCATCTGAATCTTCATTTTCAAAAACTGGAGGTGTCATTTCATTTAAGACATGGTTAGGCCAATGTAAATTTGAATTGTCACCTATCCCTGAGCTATTTCCGAGATCAGAATGGGAATTACTGTTACCCCTATTTTGCATCGAAATGTCAGCTGATACACCTGGTATTGCCTCGTTTCTTGCAACTTCATTACTAAGATTGTTATGATTACATGCATTTTCATTTAATTTCAAATTTTTTAAGGCCTCTTTTACCTGAGTAATTTCTTTTACTACCCCTTTTATTTGGTCTGTAACATCCTCCAAATTTCTAGCCTGCCTTTCACTTTCTACATCAGATCTTTCTATTCTAACTTTACACCCCTGTAGCTCTTCTCTAATTTCTTCCCTGTCTTTATCTAACCTTTGTACTACCTCTTCCCTTTGTTTGTCTAATTTATATGTTACTCTTTCCCTTTCTTTATCTAATTTTTCACTAACTTGTTGACCTAATTTCTTTTCAGAATTCTTTACTTCTTGCCTTATTGTCTCTAATTATCCCTTAACCTGTTCTCTATTTTCTTTGACTTCACTACTAACTTTATTAATTTCCTCCCTAACTTCTTCCCTAAAGGTTTCTAAAGCTCTCTTCTGATTTTCCAATTGCATTCCCAATTCCTGTTGTCCCTTCTCTAATTTCTGTCCTAACTCAGTTCTTAATTCTTTACTAGTTTCATCTATCTTTTCCATTATCTTTTGAAACATATTCTCTATTCCTGACATAATCGCTGGCCTTTCTGAATTACTACTAAACATTTCTGAGCTACCTCTAGGTGTTTCTCTAACGTTCTGATCTTCTACTTCTTGGCATATTCTGCTACCGATTATAGTTTGATTATATTCGTCCATCCTAACTACACTTTTCTCAATTTCCGGACTCTCAAAACCTAGAAAATCGCTATCACTGTCTTCCATTTCTAAACTATTTACACGTGTTTTTCTACTCACCAATATTTCACGCACTTAAACTTGTTCACTACACGTTTCACAGATGTTCACACGCTGGGCACCTTCTTGTCTGCTGGCTCGATGCTGGCTTGGTCGTCTTGTAGTTGGTCTATTTTCTCGACGCTACACGTTGGGTCACCTTCTTGTTCGCTGGTTCTATGCTGGCTTGGTCGTCTTGGGGTTGGTCCATTCTTTCGACGCCACACGTTGGGACGCCATTTGAAGCTAAAAGTCGTTGCTCGCTTCTGGATGTACCGCCATTGATACTTAAATGTCGTTGGTCTCGTGGTGTTGCCCTTTGATGTGGTTCGCTCCGGCTAGTCAGGATGAAGATCTCTTTATCTCGGGTACGCGCAGATGTTTTCGAATAGACTACCCAAGGAAACCTTTTATATATTGTTTATTGCATTTTAGATATTTTCAGGAGCTATGCCGATTGTATATGTAGAGGAATCGCACTCACGTCCGCACAGCACAACCTGCAGTACTGGTCTGTGTAGTGACCAGACGCTTTCTCTCTTACCCACGCTAAGAAACCGTTCCCTTCAATTTTGAATGTCATGACGTCATCCAAGAAAGCCTCGTATCCAAAATGCTATTTCCTTTTCCCGCAATTTAGAAATGTCCCTTTCTATTATAACATGTTCTTTTATGAATTTCGAATATATAATTACCTTTTTAGGATTAAACGATGTTTACTTTATATTTTATTAAATATATCGCGCGACTTTTAAGGTTGGTAGACTTGACTTTCGAACGTGTATTTAAACTATGTAGTATGACGTCATGACTCGCTAATTTCAAACCAATAATGTGTTTATCCTACAAATTTAACGACTATTATTTACTCATATCTTGCTCACCTTACAACACTTCCTGCTCTATTATCTATTTATGTTATTACTCAACACTTATCGCAAATCTCACATCCGGCAATTAAATTAAAACGTGTCTTTATCAAGCCCATTCGATTGGAAATCTAAATTTCGGTATCACACTGACTGACTGCATGTCTCTGTTTGGAAGCAAAACATGTCAGATTCGCGGCATTTTAGCTCAAATATCGAATTCGTTTCAGCACAGACAACTTACAATCTTTCTGAAGCAAAATTCCCTGCAAGAGTCCAAAACCAGAGCCAGTGAAAACGAAACATGCATTTCAAAGCTGTAGCGACGAAGTTTAATGAGGAACGCTCACCCGCACTAGCACATTTGAATAACGCCCTGGAGCTTTAAAAATGGCTGATATTGAGAAAACCAAAGCGTGCCATTAAAGGACAAAGTATAAGCGTAATAAAAACTGCAAAAAGTAAAAATAAAAATTTTCGGCAATTTTCACCAAATTTCACCGATAAGGAAATCAGACAATTCGTTGTTTCTCTTAATGGTTTACCTATTTCTTCTCACATTCCACTTCACGTAAGTTCAAATTACAAGTTGTATAGGTACCTGCAGATAGAAATTTATTATTTTTCCATGCACTGTAGTACAAATTATAATGTATATTGTATTCATACTACGTCGTGTCTATCTTTGATCTATCTATAATATAGTAAGATAATGCTCATACAAGTCGTGTACATTTAAGCTAAATGAACCTAAACGTGGAAATGAAGGTAAAATGAAATTAAAAAAATAAACAAAGCATTTAGGCACAAACATATAGTGTGGGCCTACCAGGTATTCTATCACGGCGCGCGCCTAACGGAAGGTTAATCAGCAGCCCCTTATTGTTCGGATCTGGTAGGTCTAGTGATAGCTCAAGTCACAATTCCAGCATACGCCACAATTGTTTATGTAAAGCTCTTATTATATTCCCTCATGCATTAAAATGTGTTCGAACTTGACGAAATAAAGCTCTTATCAAACTTCCGTGATCGAAACAGCGTTCTCTCATTGTGTTAAAACTTGACGAAACTAAGCTGTTGCCACACTTCCCTGATTTGAAGTGTATTCCGTCAAGCATTCAACTGTGTGTTCTAACTTGATGACGAAATAAAGCTCTTATCACACTTTCTTCATTCAAACCATATTCCTTCTTGAATTAAAACATGTGTTTTCAAACCTGGGCCGCCTCCGTAGGACAGTGGTAGCGAGCCTGCCTCTGGCGCGAGGAGCCAGGTTCGACCCCGGTACCGGCGTGGGGATTTTCCCACGCTGGGAGGTCTGCTACGGGTGCACTAAACCTCTCTTTAGATCCCTGAGGGGCCAACTGAGAAGCTGCTTGATTGAAAATTTGACGTGTTTGCCGCCGAACGATATACAATTGCCACGAGTTCTAGTTTCACCGCCAGAGCTCCCCCGTTACGCCACTGAGTCACCTTCTCGAACCAGCGACATCGATGTGCGGCCTCTCTTCAACCCAACATCGGTCGCTAGAGGGCACTCCTTAGAACTTACAGCTCAACTCGCACGCATGCGCCCTGCGCTTTTCTCCCCTCCCTCACGCCTTCAGTCAGCTATATAAACAGCGTTGGAAAGAACAAGAAGGGGGTTCAGCTTCGTTCGATAGTCGTCATGGGAAGAAGAAAGCAGCGCAGGAAATCGCCGTCTACACCGGGCAATGGAGCCTTATCGTCCCGGGAACCTGAAAGCATCACCACACCAGAAAATTTTGAGGCAGTCAGCGCAGTCGCCGTAGTTCCGTCCGGAGCCACACCTAGCGCCACTACACCGCAGCTAGAGAACCAATCGCCAAGTCAGAGTGTCAGCTCCCCGGGAATGGTAGTGGGAGTGCCAGTCCCGGGATTGCCGGCTTCGTCACTACAGTCTACCGTCCATCCCCCGGACAACTCACCATCGCCGCCTGCACACACTGGTCCCTCCCAGGGGACCAGTGTTATTATACGAGGAGTGCCTCGAGATATCCCTGAGAGACATGTTCTACACGCAGCAAGACAGAAGTGGCCCTCTGCAGTGAGGGCCACTCGCATCATCACCTCTCAGGGACCTTCACCACTTCTTCGAATCGTCCTCGCAAACACCACCGACAGCGAAGCCGCCTTGAGGACGGGTCTAACCCTACTCGGGCGACGCCTGCTTGTCGAGCCAGCCAGAACCACCAAACGAGTGCCCTGCTGCCGATGCTGTCTCTTTGGTCATGACGTCACCACATGCAACGCTGCTCCTAGGTGCCACTATTGTGGGGCCCAGTGCCTCACACAGGACTGCACCAGCCACGACCTACGCAGAAGACGTCGGTACTGCGCCACCTGTAATGGCTTCGGCCATTTCACAGGCCAGGCGCAGTGCCCATGTTACCCAAGAGCTTCGACATTGCAACCAGCACCAGCCACCGCAGATTCACAGCCTCTTCGCCAACCAGCACCAGCCATCGCAGTCTCACATCCTCCTCGCCGTCTAGCACCAACCAACGCAGTATCTTCACCAGCACAACAGTACACTCCAACCTTCGCCGCCACTGCAAGTGCATCACTGCCCAGGAACGAAACAGAGGACATCCGCCACGACGTCCATCATCTTCACCAAAGACTTAACAAAATCGACGAGACCTTACTTCAACTCACCGCCGCCGAGTCCACCATAGCCACCTCTACTGCTACTGTCCAAACTCAACTGCAAGACGCCATTGATGCAGGACGCGAGCAACACAACTCCACAACTGGCCGTTTGACGTCACTTCGCACAGAACTTTACACCGCTGTACTCAACAACACCGCCGCACTACAGAAAACACAAGACACACTCCAGACTCTCACCGACCGGGTTGCAGCAAGGGAGACAGCCCTGACTCGTGCTCTAGAGGACGTTAAGGATGCCACCCATAACCTGCAAACAACGCTACCTGCCACAGTTCATCAAGACAACAATAGCCTCCGAGACCACTTCAACAAGCAGCTGGAGAAAGTGGTCACTTACATCAATGACTCACGCATTCACAAGGTCCATAAGACATTAGAAGAAATTCTACAAGGACACACATCAACACTACAGACTTCACTTACTCAGATATTGCAGCGACTGACACTCCCCAGACCTCCAGTCGGTCCTCCAATCGGTCCTTCAGTACGACCCAACTTCCCCCCAAACCGCAGGTCAGTGTCAGGGCATCGCCATTACACTTGACCTGCCTAAGCCAACGACCCGACTTTAACTTTACCCACAATCATCCGGTTTGCTTCGGCGGTCCCGGACTAACACCACCACTGTACAAATAAACAGAGTCACCCCAGAAATAAAATTAGTTAAGTAAAAAAAAAAAACAAAAAAAAAACAAGAAGAACAAAAACTACAAGAGCATTTACCAACACTTTCAAAACATTTAGACACACAATACACATAAACACACTAAACATATAATAAATACCAAGTGAGGTGCTGCATCAACAATTAAAATTAAAAAAGAACAAACAAGCAATGAAACCATAGATATTTTTGGGTGGAAGCATATGAATGGAGCGATGGATGTGGAACACGGGAAACTGACACACAGAAACTAGGATCACAACACACTACACTACACAACGTCAACAAAAATACAAAACACGGATGCGCACACAAGCCGAAGGAAATCCCAACACGACAAACAAAAAATCACACACTAGGCTGAAGAGGGGTCTCCCTAAACAGCCCGGGGATGTTGAAAAACATGCCCAAATTAACACTTTTCATTCATTCATTCATTCATTCGTTCATCAGCAGGAATACAACTCAAACTTCACCCGTCACCCTACAAAACCCCACGTCCCGTCATAAAATGGTTAAGCCCTAAAAGGACAGGTACACGCATGACACACCTCGGGCTGTTCTCAGCCTGCCAGCGGCTCAGTCAATCACCAGGAAACCCACGTAAACAAACTACAAACACTCCAAAACAGAATAATAAGAATAACAGCGAAACAACCGCCGGTAGCACCCGCTTATCTCTTACGCAAAGAGCTAAAACTGCACACCATCCAAGAATTTATAAAAAGCCTAAGCTTTAACGTATACAAGCGTAAAGATAAAAACAGCAATGCCCTAATCCAGCGATTGGGCAATTAAGAAACAAACCGCAACAAACACAAAATACTACTGTCGTTATTCGACAGGTCCTTCAGCCTGGGTGATCCGGAAATTGACACACAAGAATACCTCCAAACACTAATACGGCTTCCATAGAAGCAACATTATTACCCATGACTTGCGGCACGACTTGACGTTGGCAGTCTACCAGCCCTTGCACCTAGTCAAGGCGGCCCGGGGGGACGCAACCCCCCAAGTTAATTTGACACTAGCAAAGAACTACTGCTCACGATTCACAAATACAATTAGCATAGATATAGGTTCAAACAAATTCAAGGTTGCCAATGTTTAAAAGTAAAATTATCGTACCGGCCACTCAAACATATAGGTTTGGATTCAAAATTATCGTACATCATAAACCAAATACCACAACAATATATGTATCAGTATCTGAAACACTTATGAAAATGTAATAGTATTGATGTTTATGGTATCCACTTAAAGATTGATTACTTCAACCAGTATTACCACTTTATTACTTACCTATGTTTCTCGTACAATTCATCTGAAAGTTCATCATCTTCCTCAACTGTTGCAGCATTATACAAATTTGTTGTTGAGATAAACTTTAACATCTTCTGGGTGACTTGCAGATTTTCGGATCTACCACATTCTTCCATAAGCTGAGTAAACAGAATAAGTTCATTTACCGTATCTAGCACCAACCTGTTTCTAATTTGGGTTTTTATTTAACCTAGTTTGAAACAAAAAAAAAAAAAAAAAAAAAAAAAAAAAAAAAAAAAAAAAAAAAAAAACTGTTTCACAAGAAGTGTTTCTGTGGGGCAATGAAATCACTGATAATACAAACTCCGCCAGTTCTTTGAAATCAGTATTTCCAACAAGATGATATGTATTTAACAGAACTCCAGGTTCAGGCATGTTCTTTATTTCACATGCAATATCACGTATTCCGAGTTTTCTCCATTGATCATGAATTTTCTGAACAATGCCTCCTTTATTGAGATTACCAGATCTAGGCACAATAGCAATAAGAGGATAAAGGGTAGAAGGCTTAGTAGGATATGAAATGGTTGTCTTAGAGGGGTGGAGACAGGCCATGAGGGCAAAAGTGTTGTCGCTATTTGTATTTAATTTCATTTCGCTGGTGTGACAAACCAGTGAAAATGATAGTTCGCAGGTATCGAAATTATTGTACACCCCCATAATTATCGCACGGGTTGACAACCATTAGAACAAACATTCAAATTAATGTATGCCCCCATAATTATCAACGGGTTAGCAACCCTGAACGAATTGCAAGTAAAAGTTAAACACTAAAGTAATAAGACGCAGCTATAACGCAGACAATAAAAAAACTTAAGTAGGAGACTACTGACTGACACAACTATTTGCGAAAATAAACACTAATCTAATTCTATATCTACTAGAGTTTACATTGACTAACTCATACACATGCGCCCGTTAGTACAACTCAATAAGACGCCCTCCTCTAGGGAGGACAGATTAAAATACACAAAGAATATTGCTTACTTAGTATAAGTCTTTCAAAGTTAATTCTGACTGTCTTTCTCATTGATACCGAAATTTAGATTTCCAATCGAATGGGCTTGATAAAGACACGTTTTAATTTAGTTGCCGGATATGAGATTTGCGATAAGTGTTAAGTAATAACATAAATAGATAATAGAGCGGGAAGTGTTGTAAGGTGAGCAAGATATGAGTAAATAATAGTCGTTAAATTTGTAGGATAAACGCATTATTGGTTTGAAATTAGCGAGTCATGACGTCATACTACATAGTTTAAATACACGTTCGAAAGTCAAGTCTACCAACCTTAAAAGTCGCGCGATATATTTAATAAAATATAAAGTAAACATCGTTTAATCCTAAAAAGGTAATTATATATTCAAAAATTCATAAAAGAACATGTTATAATAGAAAGGGACATTTCTAAATTGCGGGAAAAGGAAATAGCATTTTGGATACGAGGCTTTCTTGGATGACGTCATGACGTTTAAAATTGAAGTGAACGGTTTTCTTAGCGTGGGTAAGCCAGAAAGCGTCTGGTCACTGCCCAGACCAGTACTGCAGGTTGTGCTGTGCGGACGTGAGTGCGATTCCTCTACATATACAATCGGCATAGCTCCTGAAAATATCTAAGATGCAATAAACAATATATAAAAAGGTTTCCTTGGGTAGTCTATTCGAAAACATCTGCGCGTACCCGAGATAAAGAGATCTTCATCCTGACTAGCCGGAGCGAACCACATCAAAGGGCAACACCACGTCACCAACGACATTTAAGTATCAATGGCGATACATCAAGAAGCGAAGAACGACTATTTTAGCTTCAAATGGCGTCCCAACGTGTGGCGTCGAAAGAATGGACCAACCCCAAGACGACCAAGCCAGCATAGAACCAGCAAACAAGAAGGTGACCCAACGTGTGGCGTCGAAAGAATGGACCAACCCCAAGACGACCGAGCCAGCATCGAACCAGCAGACAAGAAGGTGCCCAGCGTGTGAACATCTGTGAAACGTGTAGTGAACAAGTTTAAGTGCAGTTAAAAAAAAAATGAAATATTGGTGAGTAGAAAAACACGTGTAAATAGTTTAGAAATGGAAGACAGTGATAGCGATTTTCTAGGTTTTGAGAGTCCGGAAATTGAGAAAAGTGTAAGTAGGATGGAAGAATATAGTCAGAATGTAATTGGTAGCAGAATATGCCAAGAATTAGAAGATCAGAACGTTAGAGAAACACCTAGAGGTAGCTCAGAAATGTTTAGTACTAATTCAGAAAGGCCAGTGATTATGTCAGAAATAGAGAATATGTTTCAAAAGATAATGAAAAAGATGAGTACAGAGTTAAGTCAAAAGATAATAGATGAAACTAGTAAAGAATTAAGAACAGTGAAAATGATGAGTACAGAGTTAAGTCAAAAGATAGATGAAACTAGTATAGAGTTAGGACAGAAACTAGAGAAGGGACAACAGGAATTGGGAATGCAATTGGAAAATCAGAAGAGAGCTTTAGAAACCTTTAGGGAAGAAGTTAGGGAGGAAATTAATAAAGTTAGTAGTGAAGTAAAAGAAAATAGAGAACAGGTTAAGGGAGAATTAGAGACAATAAGGCAAGAAGTAAAGAATTCTGAAAAGAAATTAGGTCAACAAGTTAGTGAAAAATTAGATAAAGAAAGGGAAAAAGTAACATATAGATTAGACAAACAAAGGGAAGAGGTAGTACAAAGGTTAGGTAAAGACAGGGAAGAAATTAGAGAAGAGCTACAGGGGTGTAAAGTTAGAATGGAAAGATCTGATGTAGAAAGTGAAAGGCAGGCTAGAAATTTGGAGGATGTTACAGACAAAATAAAAGGAGTAGTGACAGAAATTACTCAGGTAAAAGAGGCCTTAGAAAATTTGAAATTAAATGAAAATGCATGTAATCACAACAATCTTAGTAATGAAGTTGCAAGAAACGAGGCAATACCAGGTGTATCAGCTGACATTTCGATGCAAAATAGAGGTAACAGTAATTCCCATTCTGATCTCGGAAATAGCTCAGGGATAGGTGACAATTCAAATTTACATTGGCCTAACCATGTCTTAAATGAAGACACCTCCAGTTTTTGAAAATGAAGATTCAGATGATCCTAAAGCCTTTTTAGAAGGGTTACAAGAGTACTTCACGGTGAAACGTATACCAGAGGAGTACAAGATGGTGATAGTAAGAAAATGCCTAAAGGGTAATGCTGCCAATTGGCTAGGCCTTTCTATGGGTAACAATAATGATTACAGGACCTTTAGGAACATCTTTTTAACCAGATATTGGGGAGCTAGTAGGCAGCCTAATATTAGAGTTGAATTAAGCAATGGAAAGTTTAATCCTAGATCGGAGGAATCGATGGTCAACTATTTTATGAGAATAGCGAGAAAATCGAAGATGTTGGATCCTCCCTTAGATGAAAAAGATCTAATAAATATAGTTACTCCACATTTTCCGGAAACACTTCAACACTACCTAATCATAGCCCGACCCGATAGCATTGCAGCTATGATCGAATTATTATCAGCCTTAGAAGTCAATAAGCCAAAACACGCATTTGGAAATAAATATGAAGGAAAAGAAACTGTCAATTCTTTCGGGCAAGGGGCACAGTATTATCAGAATAGAAGTGAGATTAGGGAAAGATATAAAGGACCAGATGGAATCGTTCCGGTGGGAAAATCAAGGTAGATATAACCAGGAAGGGCATCACCAAAATAGAAATGGTAATCTAAGGGGAAGAAATATAAGGGTGAATTATATGAATACAAATAGATTTGATCGAGGTAGACGGGGTCGTTATTTTGGACATAATAGAAATTCAAATGATGGGTATTGGACAAACGGAGATAATGAGTTTAGACCGAGGTCACCAAGACAGGGAGAAAGGTATTCTAATGGACGAAATTCCCCCGAAAATGCAGAAATGGTTGAGGCCATTAACACGGTCAAAAACATGGTAGGAAGTAACCCCGATTTAATGCAGGAAAACAGAAGTAACAATTCGGGAGATAGTACAGGAGCCATACCTAAAAATCAGGGAAACGTCAGACCCGGTCAAACGCGCCTTCAGTGAGAACTGGGTATCCTAGTAATGATTGTGATAAGTACTCGGAAATAAATAGTCCTGGAAGGCAAATGATGATACAAAAGAAAAGAGAATGTAAAAATAGAATCGACGAAAACGAAAAAGTAGGAGATCCACCTAAAATCAAAATTGGAGTAAATGGAAAACAATACAATGCAATTATAGATACGGGATCAAATAGCACAGTATGCTCACAAAATTTTTATGATAATTTACAAAGTAGTGGTTTTAAAGTAATGTCTTTACCAGTTAATGGGATATATTGCTCGCTAGCTGTGGGAAAACGAAAAGAGAGAGTAAAATTTCAAGCAATGATAAATATTGAAATAAATGGGAGAATACTAGGAATTTTATGTCTGATTGTAGGAAGACTTGTGACAGATATTATAATAGGTTGTGATTGTTTTTTATGCCTGGTAAGCTGTGGTGAATTTTAAAAACATGATTCTAGAAATGAAAGTTGAAGATGAGACCATTATAGTGCCTTTTGTGGAAGATAGTAGTTCAGAAACTATTGTACGAGAAAAAGAGGAAGAAGAAATCCAAGGGGATACATTCTTTGTAGAATATGTTAAAGTAGGAGCTATGGAATTAACTGAAGTAAATGTCAAAGAGTACAGTGTCGATAATAAAGAAAATGTTGTTGTTTTCTAGTGCCTTGCATCTGGCAATGAAGCCATTAGCATTCGTGCTTTCCAATACTTTTGAACTGTAGTTTCTTCTGATCTTAATGCTTCACAGGTCTTCAAGTGGTCTTCGTTCATTTCTGCTGGATCGTTACACAGGACACATATTGGTGAGGCTGAGATACCTATTCTGTAGAGATGACCCGCCAAGCAGTCATGATTTGTCAATAGTCGGAAGGCTGCAACAGCTGTTTTCCTTGGTCTCTGGGGGATTATATCTGGATTGGAAAGTAGTGTAATCCATTTTTTATCTTTGGCATTTGTTTCTATTTCTTGTAGATATGAATGACAAAAATTTTTTATGATCAAGCGTTTTATTGAGGAATATGAGAAATTGAATTTAGAATTTTGTTTTATTGTTGTGCCTTTCTTTGCAAGTGAGTCTGCAGCTTCGTTCCCCATGATTCCACAGTGTGCTGGAATCCATTGGAGATGAACAGTCTTATTAACTTTTTGGAGTTGTGTTAACATTTTGTAGCATTCTCTAATTTTTGTTGACTTTTTTGTAGTATTTGAACATATTCCCTGAATTGCAGCTTTAGAATCTGAAAGAATTACTGCCTTGTTAAATTTATTTAAGGGGAGATTTAATAATTGTCGGAGAGCAATGTATATAGCCTCTATTTCTCCATCATAATTTGTTGTGTCTCTGCCAACAGAATGATAAAAGGAAAAATGTGAACACGTAACTCCAGCTCCAGTAAGGTTTTCCTTCGAGGATCCATCAGTATATATGTGCAGCCATTCTTCTGTGGGATACCTAGTATTGATTGTTTCCAGAGCTAGAAGTTTTTGTATTTCTTTTGGTGTGTCTGATTTACTTATTTCCTCTATTAATTCCAAATTGAAGGTAGGTTGCAATAATTCCAATGGATTTTCTCTTATAAGTAGATTTTCTCTGGTGTTAGGAATGTTCAATTTGGATTTAATCTGTGTTACCTTTTCTAGGAAAGTACTATGAGTTTTAAGGATTGAATGGGGGAGGTTCTCTTCTTTCCATTTAGAGTTTGGCAGTCGTAACATTTTCTCGTGTTGGAGCAATGCTTGTTCTTCTATTTTTGTTGTTATTGATGGGGTCCGTGTTAAGGCAAGCATGGCATCAATAGGTGTGGATTTAACTGCTCCAGTGATTAGGCGAAGAGCCTGATTTTGTATTTGTTCAAGTTTATTGATGTTAGCATTTGCTGCTGTTATTAAAGCTTCAGAACAGTACAAGAGGTTTGGTTTAATATACATTTTGTATGTTGTGTTAAGGACTCTCCTTGAGCAGCCCCATTTAGCACCAGCTAACCTTTTCAGGATTTGCAATTTCTTTTCAACCTTTTCTGAGATGTTTGTTATATGTTTTTTCCAACTTAGCTTTCTGTCGAAAGTGATGCCTAAGTATTTGGCATCATCAACTGCTTTGAGTGGTTTACCATTATAATTTATGCTAACATTAACTGGTTTGTATTTTAGTGTAAATAATTCATAATTTGTTTTTTCCACATTGATAGTCATGAGGTTTTTGGAGCTCCATTCATGTACTTTGTTTAGGGCTGTTTCTATTCTGTCTTTAATTAATTCAGGTTTTTTTGAAGAGCCTGAAGTCCAAATGACTACATCGTCAGCAAATAAAGCAATTTTGGTTTCTAAAGTTTTTATTATTGATGGAAGGTCATTTATATATATGTTAAAGAGTGTTGTGCTCAGAACTGCACCTTGTGGAAGTCCTCGGTGTGTTTGTTTATATTTGGAAATGTATGTATTATATTTTGTGGCACAAAATCTTTGTGAAATAAACTGAGTTATCCACTTAAGCATGTTACTTTTCACACCTATTGATTGCAACTTATCAACTAATTTATTTCTCCAGACTGAGTCATATGCTGATTTAAAATCAATGAATACTGCCAAGGTATCCTCCTTTCTATTGAAAGCTTCCTTGATGTCTTGGCTTAGTAGGAGTACATTTTCACTTGTACTATGATTCTGTCTGAAGCCGGTCTGTGAACTATTAATTAAGTTGTAATATTCTAGAAACCAGTTAAGTCTAGATGCCACCATTCTTTCCATCACTTTTGCAATAACACTGGTCAAAGATATTGGTCTGAAACTATTAATATTGTTTGAGGGTTTGTTTTTCTTTAAAATCGGGATGATAATGGCTTTTTTCCAGTCGGAAGGTACAGTCATTCTCCAACACGTGTTATACAGTTTAAGTAGGATTTCTTTTCCTTTCCTGCCAAGGTGTTTAATAAACTCTGGGTGGATCTTGTCAGGTCCAGGAGATTTTTTGTTCTGTAATTGTTCTATTGCTAAATCCAGTTCTGTTTCATTAAAATCCTGAATAAAAATATCATTTCGTATACCTTTTGGCTTACTAGTTTCTCTGATAGTTTTTTGGATAGCCTTATCCTGTTTTTTATACGCTTGGGGTATTCTTTGTGACTGAGCATAAAACTTGTTAAGGGATTCTGCTATTTCCCTATCTGTAGTTAAGCTTTTGTTATTATATTTTAATGGTTCAGTTGTATTTTTTGATAATTTTGTTTTATTAAGGAATTTGTATATTTTATTTCCATCTTTCCTATAGTCCATATGTTCTACAAAATTTGTGAAACTGGTCCTTTTTGCTGTAATTAATTCTTTCTTAAAAATGGCTGCTTTTCTTCTCCAGTTTTGTACATCTTCTGGACACTTGGTTCTTTCGGCTTTGACTCTTGCTATATTTCTTTCGTGTTTTAACTTAGATAAAGATGGAGACCAAAAGTAGCTATATTTCTTTAACTTTCCTTTGGGGATATGTGTTTTGGCTGCTGTCAATAATATTTCACAAATTTTTTTATTCATTTCATCTGTTGACTTGAACTCTGATTCTAACAGTATATTACACTTCCCTTCTATCTCATTTTGGAAACTGGACCAATCTGCTTTTTTAAAATTCCAAGAAGTTTTAACTTTTGGTTTGTTACTTTTATTTATTAGACCTCTTATGGAGTTTATGGTGATTCTGTGGCCTGAACCTGGGTCTTCTATTATTTCTCTTTTTGTATTGTAAAATGTAGAATGGGATAAAAATGATTTCATAGACAATTTGAGGTTTTCTGACGCAACTAGGTACTATGATAGGGAGAGTAGTGAAGACTTAGAAGAATTGTTGAGGGAAAAGGTAACTCAGGCTGATCAACTAAATGAACAACAGAGGGATAAACTGTTTGAAATATTAATCCGAAATAAAGAAGTATTCTCTGAGAAACCTGGTAAATGTAATATTTATACTCATTCGTTTGAGATGATACCCATCAAACCTTTTACACATAAAGCGAGAGCTATCCCTAGTACAATAAGAGAAGAGGTAGATGCAGTTATAAAGTCAATGTTAGAAGATGAGGTTATTGAGATTTCGAATTCAGAATTTGTGAATCCCCTATGTATTGTAAATAAGGCCAATGGAAAGATTAGGGTGACATTAGACGCGAGAAAGTTATATCATTGTTCCTCATACTTTCCATCAGGGAATCCAACAGAACGTGTCCTCCGAGATATAGGAATTTATTTACGTGTACTTACACATCATAATCACAAGGATTGGGTGAAATATTGTCCATTGATAGAAAAGATTATCAATCACACCATTAATGTAACTACTGGGTTTGCACCAATAAAATTAATGTTAGGAATTGAACCAGAACCAATATTGATCGGGGTACCAAAAACACTGAAAATTAATGACATTCAGTTAAGTGAGGAAGAAAGAGCGAAAATTGCTTTTGAACGAATCAAGAAAAAGGCAGAGAAGCGAAAATTAAAGAAAAAGAGTAGAAAACATAAATGGGAACCTAAGATAGGCGATTGGGTACTAGTTAAAGACCATAAGTTATCAAGTGCATTGCGAGGTAGGAACAAAAGGATGGAATTGTTATATAAAGGTCCTGCAGAAATTATATCAAAATTTGGTTACCATACCTATGAATTAAAAGATGTTAAAAATGAAAAATGTCTGGGAAGATGGCATAAACAACTCCTTCGACCATACAAGAAACCGTGTGGTGCCTTGGAACCTTGATTTAATGTAAAAAAAAAAAAATTGGAAGTGTCATTTGTCTATTGGCGCCCAATCAGCTTTGAGATAAAATGTAAATGTTAGCTTACTTGAAAATCATATATTGGTCAGGTACTTACATATTCATGAAAAATGCAGAATGTGAATTGCTATCTACTACAAAGAGCTTAAAAATATAGTGTATAGAGCTCACAATAACAGCTTCAGAAAGATTGTTAAAATGTTCATCTCCGCATAGAGAGAAAACAGAATATTTAATTTGTAAACATTTGTTAAAATATTTAAATGTATAGATAGTTATCACAGCAAGACAAAGAAAGAACTTGTCTGAAGAGTGTAATGGATTTATATAAATATATGTACATTTTAGTGCTTAAAGGATCTAGTACAGATATGTGTTACAATAACAAAAGTGAAAAATCACAGTGCAAGTGATAGTGAGAGCGAAGTGAGCAAACATGAACTAAAAGAAGGAAGTATAAAGAAAGACTCTTGAAATTTAACCTTTATATAAAAGTTTCACAGAAGAAACCATAACATATTGTAATTAGTATTTAAGGATTAATGTTTAGTCAAGTGTACAATTGTTTATCATGTTAAAAAGATTAATGAGAAAATGTGTTAATAACCAATTTCAAAACAGTGTAATTGAAAATTGTATATAATGGGAGTGTTGCCGATTATTCAAAATACAGGAGTAATTTTTAATTTTTCTTTCGGGCAAGACATTTACATTATTTTATTATGAAATAATAAAATAACATAAATGGGGGCATTTGATACCGAAATTTAGATTTCCAATCGAATGGGCTTAATAAAGACACGTTTTAATTTAGTTGCCGGATATGAGATTTGCGATAAGTGTTAAGTAATAACATAAATAGATAATAGAGCGGGAAGTGTTGTAAGGTGAGCAAGATATGAGTAAATAATAGTCGTTAAATTTGTAGGATAAACGCATTATTGGTTTGAAATTAGCGAGTCATGACGTCATACTACATAGTTTAAATACACGTTCGAAAGTCAAGTCTACCAACCTTAAAAGTCGCGCGATATATTTAATAAAATATAAAGTAAACATCGTTTAATCCTAAAAAGGTAATTATATATTCAAAAATTCATAAAAGAACATGTTATAATAGAAAGGGACATTTCTAAATTGCGGGAAAAGGAAATAGCATTTTGGATACGAGGCTTTCTTGGATGACGTCATGACGTTTAAAATTGAAGTGAACGGTTTTCTTAGCGTGGGTAAGCCAGAAAGCGTCTGGTCACTGCCCAGACCAGTACTGCAGGTTGTGCTGTGCGGACGTGAGTGCGATTCCTCTACATATACAATCGGCATAGCTCCTGAAAATATCTAAGATGCAATAAACAATATATAAAAAGGTTTCCTTGGGTAGTCTATTCGAAAACATCTGCGCGTACCCGAGATAAAGAGATCTTCATCCTGACTAGCCGGAGCGAACCACATCAAAGGGCAACACCACGTCACCAACGACATTTAAGTATCAATGGCGATACATCAAGAAGCGAAGAACGACTTTTAGCTTCATCATGTTTCAGGACGTAACACATTGCGACGGCGTTTCCATCCGGAAACGAACCTGAATCCTTAACTAAAACCCACACCATGACTTCGACAGGGCGTAGACAGGGCTTCGGTCATGCTTTCGTCCTGCCACCCAATTTCACTCGCCGACGGGCACACGGCCAGCCGACACATGTTCTCCTATGAATCCACAGGTGCGATTCACGGTACTGCCGGATATCCTTCCTTGAATTCTCTCCGGTGGAGGTTTTTTTTAGTGTGTAGTACCTTCGGGTGAAGGTCACGGTCCCCACTGTGCCTCCCAGTACAGTGGGACTCCATAAATGGATTTTCCCTCCATTCAAAAGAAGGAAAGAACGAAAGAAAGAAAAACATCACCAGGTTGCCACTTGGACGGTTGCCACGACTGCAGTGACCAGCACGAGAGATAGAGCTCACCACATCCTGGTCATGGGAAAGAAGAAGCGAACAACATGGAAGACCAGCAAAGCCGCGCCGAAGACTCTTGCCGTGGCCCACGCTGTTTCGCCACCAGAGCGCAGCAGTGCTACTCCTCAGTGGCAGGAGCAGACGTCAGCACCTCCACACCAATCTCCGCTCGCGGCTCGACGCGAGCAATCGTAGAGATGCCCACACCCGCGCCGCCAACACCACACTCTGCGCGGACGCCGCCGTCGTCACAGCACAGGTAACCAACGCCACCGCTCATACACATTGATTGATTTCCAGCATGACGAACCGACGCCACTGCAGATACACTTATCAGCATCAACCGATGCCACTACCGATCCAAAGCCAGCACCAGCAGCCGACGCCACCACCACCCACAGCACAGACCCGGCGAGCCAGTGCAGTGGTATGCGGGGTGCCACGGGACTTCCCGTGCCGCTACCTACTGACCGCCGCCAGGCAACACTAGAATTCAGCCATCAGGGTCACACGGATCGTCACGGACCGTGGCCCAACATCGATGGTCCGGCTAGAATTCGTAGACCTGGGGAAACGAGAAGCGATCCTAACCGTGGGACTGCCCTTGCTAGGGCAGCGCCTGCGCGTCGAGGCCCGCCGAACCGGTCGTCTAGTCCCCTGTCGCCGCTGTTGCCAGTTCGGCCGATACCTGCACACCCGGCCCCAGGAGCCACTACTCAAAAAAAAAAAAAAAAAAAAAAAAAAAAAAGCCGAGGTCTTGCTCATCAGTATGGACTCGGCCTCCTGTATCTTTTACCCGAGTCCTTTATTACTTTCTCTACTGGTAAGTAGGGGAAGTATTGTATTCCACCCAAAAATTCGATGTCGAGATTTCACGGAAATATATGTTTTGAGGCCCCCTGAATAAAAAAAAAAAAAACATTTTTAGAAAAAGGTCCGTGTGTGGACAGCATAACTCAAAAACGAAAAGTCGGTTAAAAACCAAAGTTGGTATTTAAGTTTAATGTCTTTCAAGGATACGACACGAAGATTTTGAAGAAAATAACCCTTTACATGGAACATTTTTCGAAAATTTTGATTTTCTTGAAAATGGCTCTAACGATTTTGATTAAAATGGCATATGTTTGAGATATTTTATGACAAATGAAATGTATATCTTG
This sequence comes from Tenodera sinensis, assembly GCA_030765045.1. Taxonomy (NCBI): domain Eukaryota; kingdom Metazoa; phylum Arthropoda; class Insecta; order Mantodea; family Mantidae; genus Tenodera; species Tenodera sinensis. Next base: position 172,081,694 of record CM060966.1, read on the forward strand.
AATTTTCTAGCTATAGCCCCTGTAGTCGTATTTACTCTGGATGACTTTTGCATAACTGGTTAACCGTTAGAGAGAGACCACATCATACTGTACAAAAAATGTAGATCTTGCTAAAATACACAATTTATGTCCAAATAAATTTTCTTGTAGGGTGAACCATTTCGGAGATATTCCTTGTTATGTGTGTGTTTTGGAAAACTTAGAACTTTCGTGAAATGGATCATCATTGTTCATTTTTTTATATGTTAAGTGTGCAAAGACAACAGAATCCCAAAACTTTGAAACATTTGACTATCGCACAAAGCCTACTGTATTCTAATATAAGGAAATAAGCAATAAGATAAGTTGTACAAATGTTTATCTTAACTAACACGAAGAAGATATAGGAACAAGAGTTTGTAAGAATGGTTAGTACAAAAGTAGAGAAAGTCATGTGAGTGCAACACATCCGATTTTTCTAGAAGCAACCTAATGCCAAAAGGTATGAGTTTCAGATAGTTTGAAAGGGAGCATCTACAAAGATTCCTACAAAATTCAATGTCAATGGAGAAACTAACTGGGCAAGTTTTCTCTGGAGTGTACAATTTACCATTTTCATACAACAATTAATTTATCAAACCAGCAATGCTTCTACAAGGTGAAAACTGAAGTAACTTTATTTCCAAACTCAGAAATGTGTTATGTGCAAGTGAAATCGGAAAATAGATGTAACATGTCACTAACTTTTATGTTTAAAAAGATGTGCAGTTAAGCTTCTAAGAAATATTTAACTGGGTAACATCCAATTAGTTCATCGCCTGCATCCGTAGTGTGGTGGTGACGTGTCTGCCTTATGTCCAAGAGATTGCGAGTTTGAACTCGCTTAGGCTGAATATAAGGTTTTTACAGATGTTTTCCCTTATCCTGAGGAGATGAATGTTGGATGACTTAAAGCTCTATGAACCTCGGGCTCACTTGAGCATAATTTCACCCATTTCGTTCATTCAACGTCTGATAAGACACTATGTTGGAGAACAACACAATAATAATAATAATAATAATAATAATAATAATAATAATAATAATAATAATAATAATAATAATAATAATAATAATTAGTACTTCATCCAGCACATATGCTGCTTTTCCACTCATGATGGATGAGCCTGGAACCTGGGTTTGTGAATGCAGCAATTTGGAATTTATGTCATCTCATTGAGAGTTTGTAGAATTGGTTAAGGTTAAAATCCCATATGTTTAAGATATTTTTATGACAAATAAAATGTATATTTTGAATTTTCTGGCTATAGTCCACGTAGTCCTGTTTACTCTTGATGACTTTTGCATAACTGGTAAACCATAAGAGTTAGACATCTTACTGCAGAAAAAAATGAAGATGTCATTAAAATACACAAGTTGAGTCCAAATCCATGTTTTTGTGGAGTAAACCATTTCCGAGATATTTCTTGTTATTTGTATGAGTTTTACAAGGCTTAAACGTTTCTCAAATAGAAATAGCTGTACAAAGAGAACAGAATTTCAAAACTTAAAATGATTTGACTATTGCTCTGGTGCTGTTTCTGCTATTTTTATTACGGAATGCGCTGTGCTATGAGACTCGTTTTCTATCTAGGTCGTGGTAACGGATGGAATGAAATATCACACAATGTTTCTTTACCACAATGTATTAATTTATTAACACTTCATCGATACTTTACATTAAACAATTTTTCTCAGCACCATTCTAAATGCTTAAAAACCTTTACACTTTTTCACTTAGTGGAACTTATGCTTGATGAAAGTTTGGTGAAAGTTCCATGTTCACACTACCTAAATATGATTGTCTTTTCATCTCGAAGATACACACGCGAGTGAACAGTTTTTGGCGTCGTTTTGACGCGACACCGCCTTCTTCATATTCATCCGCGCATGCGTCCATCAAATAGTTCTTTCTCGTTAGGGAAGCGATCCCTAATCATCTTCCCCTACTTTTATTATGGAACACATACAATTCTAATATTTATACATATACATTAAAATCAAATATGGAAAGATTTATGACGTCTTTATGCAAACTTAGTTGTTAGTAACAATGAACCTTATCAACATGTTTTCATCAATTAACTATCTCATACCAACATCAAAAAACGAATTATACTTTTAACAAACATTCACATGAACGATTTTCTTTAGGGGTCTACCAATATTCTGCCTCACATGCCCCTTGTTTTGTTTTTCAAGTTGTCACCTATATCTACAATCTTGAAACACAATACAATACTTCTCCCTACTCCTCTGATGCAATCACTTTGTACAATATTTTTTTTTTTATACAGTCTTCTTCACTGTTTGTCTTTGTCTTTTGTTTTGGCATGACACAACATGTCTTTATAAATTTCACATATTCAGTTACTACACAATACATGTTCAGTTATTATACATCACATATTCAGTTATTATACAATACATAATCAGTTATTGTACAACACATTCAGTTATTATACAACATATGTTCAGTTATTATACAACATATGTTCAGTTATTATACAACACATATTCAGTTCTTCTACAACACAAACTCAGTTATAGTACATTTGACATTGACACAAATATAATTTAAGTGTATCATGGTTTATTATGTGGTTTTTGACTTATGTTCCTTGTTATGAGGAGAGAAAAACAGGATACAAATTTTGAGCTAATGATTATGATCATATTTATGGCAATATTTTATTCAGTTCTTTGCCTTCTTTGTCTTGTAAGCTTATTATGTATAGGCAGGTCGTTGAGTTCGGTTCTTAAACTCTGATGTTACTGATGGTACCATTTTTTAATTGGGTTCTTATTCATTATTATTTGGTTCAACATTTCTTCGAGCTTAGCATTGGCTATATCCATCTTAATTCATGGGCATTGCTTTTCTGATTATGGTTTTTCTTACTTCACTAATTGTCACCTCTTTGTCTCTTATCTCTATAAGAGAAAACTTCTATACTTATAATTATTCTGCAATTGTATTATTTTTCTTCTCAATTCACCCTCGACACCTTTGTGTCAAAATATTTTTATCTTTGTCATCACAATTGATTCCTTTTTATTTTTGTCCCTGACATCCTTATGTCAAAAAAACATTATTTTCCGTCGCTATAATTCATCTCTTTAATGACAATCAGTGTCCTCATCTGTCTTTGTTGACAATGCTCTTTGTGGTCAATATAGCCAATGACTATGTTGATTTTCTTTCTTGTTGTACTTTCCAATCTGAACATAATCTTCTATAAGTAACCCATTAAAAATTATTATTTTCCATCATCCCTACTATTCCTGCCTTACACGTTTGTTGGCAAAGACTATGTGGTCCTTTCTTTGTATGGTTTTAATTTATTTTTATATCTTCCTACCAACTTGCCATTTGTATTGTGTAGCTCATACGTGTGGTCACCCAGCTGTTTTGTTATGGCCAGTGGTCCAGTTAGTTCCATCTTTCCAGATCTTTGTGTAGCCATCATGGTGTCGATGTCACTTGTCAGTTGCTTAGGGTTTGTGTTGTTGGTCATCCACTCGGTTGGGACGAACTTAGTAGTGGTAATTTCCCTGAGTGTTGGTGGTGGTTGTTGTTTCTGTATTCTGTGCAACATCGGTCCTATTTGTCACACTTTCATCTACTTCCTGCTGTCTTATGTTGCCAGTGTACCATTGGTCTCTGCCCCTTTGACGTGAACCTCTGTTGTATGGCAGTCTTCGGTTGTTCAAGTATTCCCTACAGAATCGTATGTGATTCACTTGATGGGTACGGTCTCTTGGTCTTCCACGATCATATGTATATGTTCTGTATCTCGACTCACCCCTCGGTATTGTGTCGTGATACCGCTGTCTTGTGTTCTCCATCCTTTCGCCATGATTGTGTGGTTGTGGGAAATGGTGTGCCCCTCTTCCCCTTTCATGGGTGTTCCTAGTATTTCTATCTTCTCCCTCATTCTGGTTGTTCGTAGCCATGCTCCGGTTTAAGATGGGTGAGTTTAGGTGACCGTTCCTATGTCTATGCTCATTAGGCCGACCATTTTGTGTTTTGAAGGCTGTCAGCAATTCTATCATATCTGCAAAATCTACTGGCCTCGCAACAATTAACCCTGTTCTCACCGTGTCTGGGAAATGTCTTGTTATGCTGGTAATTAGCTCTGCTTCCGACAGGTTAGGGTCTAATAGCTTTCCTTTGTTGGCTACTTTCATAAAATAATCGACTGGCGATAACCCTTTGGTTGGATCATATCTACCTGTCGCTAGCTCTACCCTAGTTTGGTTTTGCTTAACTGGGCCCCAATACCTTGATAGGAATAAATTTCTGAATGAGCTATACGATTCATGACCAGCTAGTGTTAACCAAAGCCATTCTAATGCCTTGTTTTTTAAGCTTTTCTTGACTATCATCATCCTAAGCTCATTTGGTATCCTTTTCACTTTAAAATACTCTTCCATCTCTTTAACAAAGAGTTTTGGATCGTCTCCCTTCTCCTCGTCAAATGTAGGTGGTGTGATTTCATGTAGTATGCTGCTGGTGTAACATGTGTTGTGTGTTGTGTCATTGTTTGGTTGTGAACCTCTTTCTCTGTATGGTGAGTCAACATTTTGTACATTATTCAAATAACTCTCATCTTGTACATTACTTACATCTAAATCATCTTGCCTTTGTAGTGCATTCACAACATCATTTACATTAGCCAAATTTTCCTTTCCTTTTTCATTTCTTTACAAATTGATTTTAAATCATTCTTTATTTCTAAGTGACTTTGTTTCATATCATTTATAGCATCCTGTTGCGAATGTACATCAGTCATAGTCTTAATTTTAGGAATTACAATTTGTTCTAGTTTCATTAATAATGTCTTTCTTTACTACCTCAATCTCTTTCCTTAATTCCTCAGTTATTTCTGCTTTTACATTTGTTATCTTACAGTCTACACTTGCATTACATTCTGTTATTTCATCTCTACATCTACCAATTTCTCCTTCTAATACAATCTATTTTCTCTCATTTCTGATTCTATTTTTCCCATCCTATCTCCTATGATTTCTATCCTAGCTTCTAAGGCTTCCTTTGTTTCATTTAAGTTTTTATGTACTAATTTTAAATTAGTTTCCATTACTTTCATATTTTCTTTACACTCCTGTCTTCCTAATTCTATTTTCTGTTCTAAGTTCTGTCTACCTAATTCCATTTTCTGTTCTAAGTCCTTTCTCACTTCCTCCATTTTCTGACCTATCTCTTCCTTATTCTGGCCTGAACTTTGTTCTATGTCCTGCTTTAATTCTACCTTATTTTGTTCCATTTTCTGACCTAAACTTTGTTCTATATCCTGTTTTAATTCTACCTTATTTTGTTCCATTTTCTGACCTAATTCTTTCATATTCTGTTCTAGTCTTTCAAACATGATCATCATTAACCTTTGGTCTTTTCCTATTGCTACCTGTTCCTCACTTTCTGGTTCTATTTGATAACTAGGCCTATCTGCCCCTTCCCCCACTCCTGTTTCTATCTCTTTTCGCGACATTTTAGTTTATTTATTCAATTCACTTAGGGTTAAAAGTCCCACTACTTTGCCGCTTCGCAGTAACATAAAAATGAAAATAAACTGGATGTAAAAATAAAAATTTTTGATCCTACTTTTTTTTCCGTTGATTTGTCCAGTTATGTGCGTCTCCTGGGCAGTTGGCTTCGCTAGACGATCTCTGGTGTTTTCCCGCGTTGATTATCCGTTCATCGGTGTTCTGATGTATCGTTGATTATCCGTTCATCGGTGTTCTGATGTATCGTTGATTATCCGTTCATCGGTGTTCTGATGTCGATATAAAACGATGGTCTAATGGCGTCTTCTTTCTTTTTCGCGCGATGATATGGCGTCACTTGGTATTTCGCGTAAGTTCATTTCCCGTAATTTCCATTCCATCCTAAATTCGTGTTCCACGTTGGGCAAGCCATTTGGTGCTGTATTTGCTATTTTTATTACGGAATGTGCTGTGCTATGAGACTCGTTTTCTATCTAGGTCGTGGTAACGGATGGAATGAAATATCACACAATGTTTCTTTACCACAATGTATTAATTTATTAACACTTCATCGATACTTTACATTAAACAATTTTTCTCAGCACCATTCTAAATGCTTAAAAACCTTTACACTTTTTCGCTTAGTGGAACTTATGCTTGATGAAAGTTTGGTGAAAGTTCCATGTTCACACTACCTAAATATGATTGTCTTTTCATCTCGAAGATACACACGCGAGTGAACAGTTTTTGGCGTCGTTTGACGCGACACCGCCTTCTTCATATTCATCCGCGCATGCGTCCATCAAATAGTTCTTACTCGTTAGGGAAGCGATCCCTAATCATCTTCCCCTACTTTTATTATGGAACACATACAATTCTAATATTTATACATATACATTAAAATCAAATATGGAAAGATTTATGACGTCTTTGTGCAAACTTAGTTGTTAGTAACAATGAACCTTATCAACATGTTTTCGTCAATTAACTATCTCATACCAACATCAAAAAACGAATTACACTTTTAACAAACATTCACATGAACGATTTTCTTTTGGGGTCTACCAATATTCTGTCTCAGCTCAAAGCCTACTGTATTCCCATATTCTCCTTGTACCTACAAGAAAATCAGCAACAGGATAATTTCTGCAACTGTTTATCTCAACTAACATGAAGAAGACAGAGGAATAAGAGTTTATAAGAATAGTTTGTACAAGAGTAGAGAAAGGCATGTCAGTACAACACATTAGATTTTATTTTTTTTTTAAAAGTACATATTATTTCTGTATAAATTAAGAAAGGATATAATTAAAGGCTAAAACATTCATAAAAGTAATGTAATAAAATGTAAAATATGACAAGAAAGACTATTTTAATTACATCTTGTAAATTATGATCTTGCAAATACTATATCTATGTGCAGCTCATTATAGATATCAATTCTTAATTACATTTTATGCTAAACTTAAGTGTATTACACATAAAAGTAAATTTTACCTTGTCCAAATTGGCAACTGTATTCAGAGAAAGTATGGTAACAGCACCATATTTAAGAGCTCCTAGATATAATGCTATAAGAAACATCTTATCACATTTACCTAGACTTTTCTTATTGTGAATTAAATTACAAAGTTTAGTCCCGATTACGTCCAGAGATGGCACCACCAGTTGGATAGGAATGCACATGCACAGGAGTAAAGAGGAAGTATGTGGGAATAATGCAGTAAAGTTTCAGTCTTGTGACGGCAGTGGTTGCCAGGCTGTGCTAGGAGAAAATGGCTGCTTTGATGTTGTCTCCCACCAACTGCAAGGTTCATGCATTAATCAGATTTTTGCACGCTCAAAAGCTATTTCCAAAAGAGATCCATCGCCAATTATGTCAGGTGTATAGACACATTATGTGTGACAGTATGGTAAGACGATGTTGCAGGCAATTCATTGAAGGACGAACGAATATTAACAATAAACACTATAGTGGCCGACCATCCCTGGTGACACCAAGTGTTGGAAGTGTGCGGCAAGCAAATGTGCAGAACCAGTACTTCACAATTTCAGCATTTTGTCAATTCCCCCAAATGTCTCACTCGCTTTTGCACACAATTGTCTCGGGCACGAAAACGTTCCTACAATGATGCTGAGGTGTAGAATGAAGTAACTTTTTGGCTCCAGAAATTGGTGGCAGACTCCTATGACTTGGGCATTCAATAGATGGTGCACCTTTATGATAAATGCCTTAACAATGGTGGTGACTATGTTGAAAAGTAGCCAGTGAATCTATGTAATTGTTGCAATAAATATTTCTTACCTAGTGATGTTTTTGTTCTCTTTATCGGTCATCGGCACTTACTTTCTGGATGCACCTAGTATAATCTCTCAAATCTAAGATGCATGTTACAATGTTTCTTTTTACCCTCATTCACTAAGTTATGCACTTTTGAAGTATAGGGTCATTTGAAAAGCATGCTAGTTTTGATATATCAAATTATAAACTTTATTTTTTTCGCAACACATTTAGAAAATGCATAAACATGTTCATCATATCTTCCCATTTCAAATATGGAAAATTATATTGGGCATATGACCTTCCGCAATGTGCTGGCATGCAAAATTCCCTAGGACTGCCCAACAAGTTTCCTCTTGGATTTCACCAATAACCCATCAAATTTCCCCCTTTAAGTCATGGATATTTTAGGGTTTATTACATACACTAATGATTTAAGAGTATCCCAATAAGTCACATGAACAACTGAACTGTTGTATGCCAGGTGGCATCATCCTGCTGAAACCATATGACACTGACATGACATTGAAATTAGGCCACAGAAATTCTCTTATTATCGCATGGTATGAGTTTCCAGTAACTGACATGACTTGTGCTGCGTCATCTTCAAAACAGGCTGATGATGCCACACCAAATTGTCACTCACAAAAAGCATTTCCCAAAGGATTTTCTGTCATCCTGCTGTCTTTTTCTCAGAAACCAGTCAACAAAATTGAATCTCCTCTCGTCCATCATCAGCCACTTTCAGTTGTTGTGTTAACCAAGTTTTATAAAGGTGGTAATGGAAATCATACCAGATAATTCATCATACTGAAGATCATCCTGTGCCCAATTCTTGGAAATGTGAAGAACTGATTTTGGACTAACAGTCATAATGTCACAAGTAATGCAATGTTTTGCTTAGATCAGCCAGAACATTGATGCCCAGAGCATTTAATGTTCACTGCTGAATGTGTTTCATTCAACTTTTTCATAAATCTGCAAACTGTGTTTAATTCTGTTTCATTACATCACAGACAGTTGCTGCATAACTTTCTCTGTTCTGATAAAATGTCTTCACAATTAGCACATGTTGCACAATAATAAACTGCTCCATGGCTAGACACAGAATGAAGAAATTCAGACTGAGGCAATAGTCGGAATGTTTATGGATATAGAAACAATACAAAACAAGAGGTGGAATCAGGACTGATAAATTCAATGCCATAGCCAGGATTTGAACCACAGATCTTCCGCTTATCAAGCGGCTGCTTTAACCACTAAGCTATCATGGCCAACTTGTCAATACGACAAATTTTCCAGCTGATTCGTACTTTTCCTGCTTAGACTACAAGGGAATCTCACATCAGAGATTAATACCTCAAGGGCGACTTACAATTTTAAGTACTTTATGTACCGAGTTTAAGTAACCTTTAGATGGTAATTATTATTTACTTATGCCAACAAGCTTACTGTTGGTGTTTTTTAAACACACAAGCCGTGTGTGGGAAATGCTTAAGTTGACCATGGTAGCTTAGTGGTTAAAGCAGTCGCTTGATAAGCGGAAGATTAGTGGTTCAAATCCCGGCTATGGCATTGAATTTATCAGTCTGGATTCCACCTCTTAAACATTGACCACACACGGCTTGTGTGTTTAAAAAACACCAGCAGTAAGCTTGTTAACACAAATAAATAATAAATACAAAACAACCTCAACAACTCACAAACAAAAATTTACCAAGGGATTAAAAACCAGTAGGTATGCTTTTTGAGTGACCTTTCATATGCTATAGTAGGGGAGATAAGGAGAATGGTGTCACCTAGGGAAATTCCACCACGTCTGCCAATTATTGATCATTATTAGTAGGATCAATTAATTGGTGATGCACTCTTCCAAACAGTTTCACAAGTGCTCCGTAGCTCTTTTGCAGCAGTAGTGAGATGGGTTGCTAACTGAAAGTGAAGAACATATTTTCTGTGCCTTTTCACCTAATTTTTGAGGAAAGAAAGTTTAAAGTAAAAGGAGGGTACTTTTTATTGGTAGTAAATATGGACATGTTAGCTGAAAGTTTAGGCATTAAGCTATTATTTTGTAAATTTTAAGTCAAATTCACTTCTATTGTTAGTGCGTTTTGTCCAATTGTCCACCATATTCCACCTCTAGGTGAATGTCGACACCACAGCATAGGAAATGCTGCCACAGTAGCAATATTACCCTGATTCATTTGGAAGGCATTGGTTTGAGTATTTCATGCATTTGTGGTTCCAGATCAAGGAAGAGAATCATGGAACAAACCAGCTGGATGGAGGATCACCTAAGAGCAGCCTTAGAGATCGTGAAAAATGGCACTTCAGCAAAAATTGTCGCACAAAAGTTTAATACTCCAAGAACAAAATTCTGTGATAAGATAAAATCAAATAATTTGAGTAAAAGAAATTAAATAAGGAAACCCTTATTCAATGATGATCATGAAAGAGTGCTAAACAATAATATACTATTACTGTAAAAATCACTATATACATGATGTTCAAAGGACTAAGATATGTTCCCTGTGATGTAGAAGAAATATTGAATTTGCATCACAGCTTCAATTACAATACAAAAATTACTGCAGAAGACTAGGTTGCAGCATTTCGGAAGAGAAATCCTGAAAATATCCTAAGAAAGACTCAATCAAATTGAAGCTTTTAACAGAGAATCAGTCACATTATACAAATCTTGAACATGAGTAGTCGGAAGCTTTGACGAACAGGATCCACCCAAGAGCAAAGGCACTGCTTTTCTGCCATGTTTCAAAACTGTCATGGACAGAATAGGATGCCTACTCAAGCACCACAACATCAAAACTACCTTCAAACCTATGTGACAGATTAATACCTTGCTTCGGTCAGTCAAAGATCCCAGGGAGCCGCTTGCTTTGGCTGGCATTTGCCAGATTCCATGTTCCTGCAGTGCAGTGTACATAGGTACCACCCAACGCAGCGTCAACACCCGACTCACAGAACACAAGAGATGCCGGTGGCTGGGACAGACAGACAAGTCAGCAGTTACGGAACATGCAATATGGGCCGATGGAGAACACACAATTCAGTATAAGGAGACTACTGTTCTTTCATCTATGCCATACTACCACACCTGACTATGTGAAGCCATTGAAATTTACGAACACCCCAATAATTTTAACAGAAAGCAAGAAGCTCTAAAACTGAGCAAAACCTGGCACTAATGCAGAGAAATCATATAAACCATTCAACAATCAGAGCGGAGAAGCCCCGCACACCTAACACACACCTCCCGCTCAAGCCCAGCCAATCCCTTGTGAGCAGCCCAGATATAAATACGGCACCTCCAGCCATTGATTCTGTTGTAACTGAACCTTCGCTGAGAAGACTCAGACCATGCCACCGATGATGTCCACCGCAGGTGTGGACGAAATGTCCGGACCTCTAAACTCCAGCAGATCATGGCTTTTAAGCCCAGAAGAAATCTCTAGCTTTAAATCTTGAATAGTTAATGACTTATAATAATTTTCCTGCTGCTCAAATTTAAAATATGGATGAAGTGGAATCTCTACAGTCCAGAAACCTGACAAAATCTTAGGTGAAAATGGACAATCTTTTGATTCTAGATAATCACAGGAGTCATATTTCATTAGCAAGTTATCAGCTTTGCAGGCAAAACCACTTACATGTACTTTCAATATCACCACACACTTCCCACCAGCTACAGCCGTTAGATGTAATGTTTTTCAGACTACTAAAGTCATCCTTTAATAATGAGACAATTTCATGAGAAGAAATGCAAAAGCTCACCACATATGATATTGCAAGCATTTCTAATAAAGCCTTCTTACATGGACTGGGTGGCTCAGTTGGTTAGACGCTGATCTGCTGATCTACTGATCTCAAGGTCGCAGGTTCAAATCCAGCCCAGACCGATGATTTTTAAGTATGCTTAAAAACGACAGCTCCATGTCAGTAGATTTACAGAAAACTACATCCTACCAAGCTACATCAAAGCAATAACCAGTAAATCATTTCAAATCATGTCTCACTGCTTGTATTCCATAGAGGATTATCTGAATTTATCTAGGTATGTAATCTCAAAGTTTGTAATGGTAATCTTAACGTGTCACCAATTTATGAGAACTAGCTCAACAATGTAAATGTTATGATGGAAAAAAAAAATAATAATAAAAACTGCCTGGATTTGATAAACCTAATATTTACCCTTATTTATTTATGCCAACAAACTTAATGTTGGTGTTTTTAAACAAACAAGCCGTGTGTAGGCAAAGTCTGAGAGGTAGAACTGGAACTTAAAAAATTCAATACCGCAGATGGGATTTGAACCACAGACCTTCCGCTTACCAGGCGGCTGCTCTAATGAGCTATTGTGACAAACTGCCAGAATGGCATCAAATTCTCAAACCAGTTCGTATTTCTCCTGGTAAACCACAAAGGCAGTCTCACATCAGACACAAATTACCCCAATGGTGACTTACTATTGTAAGTACTTTATGTCCTGGGATTAAATAACCTTCAGATGGTAATTATTATTTATTTATGCCAACAAACTTATTGTTGGTGTTTTTAAACACACAAGCCGTGTGTGGGCAAAGTTAGAGCAGCCATCTGGTAAACGGAAGGTCTGTGGTTCAAATCCCAGCTGTGGCATTGAATTTTTAAGTTCCAGTTCTACCTCTCTAATATTTACCCATTTAATTCCAGTGAAATAAATTAAATATGACTCTGCAGCAGCAAATCAGCTTATACAGCCTGTAAATATTGAAACATCAGAAGAAAACTAGCAAAATCATAGGCCTAACATATCATCTCTGGCAATCCCATGGAACTCCAGTTGAACAATCCATGGCTTCAACCTCCAATTATGGGATTGCAAATAAACATGATGATAGAGATAAAATAGTTTCTGCCAGAACTTTAAAAGATCTCATGATGGAGAAATCTGTCGAAAACCCCCACAAAGAATAGAAAAGGGTGCAAATGATTTTAGTTTTCATGCACTTCAAATGAATTAAAGGAATATTTTGGTGCTGTTTTTATGTGTTACGAAGTTGTGATGGTGATGAGCTTTTGACTCTTCCATTATCTCGGGTCGTGGTACTGGATGGAATGAACATACACTCGGGGTTAACTTTAGTGAAACATTTTATTTGCACCTTCTTGTTCACAGTATTTAAATCGTATCACAGTAGAAAGTCTTTTATTTCAGTGGATCGACTTCCCTAGCATCGCCGGGAGTTAATGTCTAAAAATTTAGTGATATTTCGCTAAAAGTGTTTTCTATCACTTTACACTTCGTCTATTTTACGTCCTTTTATTTACTCGCACACTTCGTATTAACTAACTCATTAAACTTAGCTAATGTCTCACTTATTTTACACAAATTAACGGTCTTTAAACACTTAGTAAATTTACTTTCACTATTTTATGACTAGTACACATAAAAATACGTCCATCTACGCCAAACACATAGACGCTAATGACTAAACAATTGGCGACACATTACACTTCCTTTAGTGTATATCCGCATATGCGTTCATCAAATAGTTCCCGCATTGTTAGGGAAGCGATCCTTAGCCATTCTCCCTTCGCTTTCAATATTGAACACATTTAATTCTTTTATTTATACATATATAATAAAATTAAATATGGAAATATTTATGACGTCTGTAAACAAACTTAATTGTTTGTAACAATGAACATTAGTAACACATTTTTGTCATTTAACCAACTCATACCAACATCAAAAGCACATTACACTCTTAACAAATATTCACATAAACGATTTTCTTTTGGGGTCTTTTAATATTCTGTCTCAATTTGTAAAGTATATATATACTGTTGCCCCAAGCATATGGTGTCATAACCACAGGTACTGGAGCAATTCTACCACTTTACAGTATTTGGTTATAATGGACATACCGTCATCCTTTTATAATATATAAACCTTATTTTGTGCAAAGGCATAACTAAGGTTAAATATGTATAAATGAATATTAAAAATAGAAGCACTAATAACAGTGAGGTATTCTTAATGTTTGAGGCCATTTTGAGCCACTTTTTTTTACACTCACTTTCTCTTAAATTGTTTTAAAAATTGGAAATGTTTTCAAGACCGTTTGATCCCATCATCAGCCCTTGGGTGACTGATGCTATCTTCCTGGTCCCTCTCCCTGCTACCCTGCTACCACTGTCCTGTTGCCATCTGGTGTTAGCTCTGCATCCCTAACACCAGATGGCAGCAGAGAGAGGGAATGGGAGGATAGTGTCAGTCACCCAACGGCTGATGATGGGATCAAACGGTCCTGAAAACATTTCCAGTTTTTAAAACAATTTAAGAGAAAGTGAGTGTAGAAAAGTGACTCAAAATGACCTCAAACATGTATAAATAATCTCGCCTTGAAAAAATAGCTTAAGTGGTACCACTGCCCTGGTTTCCCCATGACCTCTCATCACACCTGTCACATTCAAATGGTCTGTTTCCATCACAAATTAAATTTTGAGCTTCAATTACTTGACTAAAACCATTGTCACAAAACCTTAATGTTTATGACTATGTTTTTTCAAATTTGATGATGAAGTAAAGCTCTTATCACACTTGTCACATTTAAACCGTATTCCCTCATGAATTAATGTATGTGCTTTCAAATATAATAATGTACTAAAGCTCTTATCACACTTCTCACATTTAAACTGTATTCCTTCATGAATTAAGCTATGTCTTTTCAAAGTTGATGATGTACTAAAGCTCTTATCACACTTCTCACATCTAAATTGTATTCCCTCATGAATTAAACTATGTTTTTTCAAATTTGATGATGAACTAAAACTCTTATCACAATTGTCACATTTAAACCGTATTCCATCATGAATAACTAATCCATGCATTTTCAATTTTGCTGAGGTAGTAAAGCTCTTGTCGCACTTCTCACAAACAAACTGTATTCCGTCATGAATTACACTATGTGCTTTCAAATTTGATGATGTATAAAAGCTCTTATCACACTTGTCACATTTAAACCGTATTCCCTCATGAATGACTGATCTATGAGTGTTCAATTTTGATGATGTACTGAAGCTCCTATTACACTTTTCACATTGGAAGCGTATCCCATCATGCATTAAACGATGTATTTTCAAACTTGATGATGTAGTAAAGCTCTTGTCACACTTCTCACATTTAAACCTTACTCCCTCATGAATTGAAAAGTGCTTTTTCAAATTTGATGATGTACTAAAGCTGTTATCACACTTGTCACATTTAAATTGTATTCCTTGATGAATTAAAGTATGCTTTTTCAAATTTGATGGTGTACTAAAGTTCCTATTACACTTCTCGCATTTGAACCATATTCCCTCATGCATTAAACTATGTTTTCTCAAAATTGATGATGTAGTGAAGCTCTTGTCACACTTCTCACATTTATATCTTATTCCCTCGTGAATTGAAGCATGCTTTTTCAGTTCTGATGATGTATTAAAGTTCTTTTCACACTTATCACATTGAAACCATATTCCCTCGTGAATTAAATTATGTCTCCTCAAAGCTGATGATGTAGTAAAGCTCTTATCACACAAGATACATTTAAACCGTATTCCATCATGAATAACTAAACCATGCATTTTCAATTTGGATGGAGTACTAAAGCTCTTATTACACTTGTCACATTTAAACCGTATCCCCTTATGAATTAAACTATGTCTTCTCAAACATGATTTTGCAGGAAAGCCCTTATTACAAATGCTGCATATGTATGCCCCTTTGTTTTCATGAGTTAAACTATGGCTTTTCAAAGAACATGCGTCATGAAAGCTCTTGCTACAAATGTTACACTTGTGTTTGCTTCTGTCTTCATGAAGTGCAATGTGAGTTTGTAAAGAAGATGCTGCACTAAAGCAGATGCCACAGAACTCACACCGGTGTGATATTGTGGTATTCACTGTGCGAGCTGCACATATGTTGACATGACAAGGATTGCTATTTTCTTCCAGTTTTAAGCAGCTGTAATCTAAATCTCCAGTGATGATGCCAGTTTCATAGTTTCTCACAGACCTCATATCCAATCTGAAATAGGAAAATCAGCAGCAAATATATGCAGTACTGAGACATAGAGAGTGGGGAATACTGGGTGGGGCATAGCAAGTTTGCTAGTTTTGGAGGCTTACACCTAATTACTCAGACAGGAGAGGAACATAACAAATGTACCAATTGAAACCATAGAACACGCCATTTATTTACCTCAAGTTATGGAATTATTGTTTGAATATTACATCTTTAAGATGGACTCCATTACAGTCTAAGCATTGCTGCAAGTGTGTATAGGTTGCACATTGGTTCTTGATGAATGAAATGATTAAATGTGAAGTCAGATTTGAGCCACTTACTCCTCTTTACAGGAACACTGGGACACAGAAGCAGAAACGAAAATCAGCTGCTGTATACCTTGCTCTCATGTTTTTGTGGTCGAGAAGTACAGCAACTATAAAGCAAATTATAACACTACCAGTGATGTCAGCCATATTTATTACTCTATCAATCTCCATAACTGTTTACCTCTTCTATTCTCAACTTGTCTACTTCATCTGAATTGTGTCATTTTCATTACCTCTTGTTAAAACACTGGCAATTACATGAACCCGTACTACTCATAACTTTGCAGTCAACTGTACTCTGTTTTCTTCGAAGGAAAGCAGAGCTGTCTGTTATCGTAACAAAGTATTTGCTGACCTGTTTATTAAGGGTAGGTAAGCTCATTGAATTTTTGCTGAAGGTCATTCAGTAAAATGATGTTTTCGGGCTTATTGGCCATGGTCGATTCGATGCGCGAAGTCTGATATCCAAAAACTAAAGGAACTTCACTAAAGGAACATCAGAGGAAAATAAAATTAAAACAAATGGAAAGGTCTGCTGTGGCATATCACTTTTGGAATGAAAACAACATTGGCCTGAATTTAAAATTGTAAAATCTCTAAATTCACCAATAGAACTGGCACATTTGGGAAAAAATTTACACAATCAAAAACAACAATAATGTGATTAACCTTGAAATCCCAGCTTTAAATGAAGTGTTAAAGCTCTGCGCCCCTAACACCAGATGGCAGCAGGACTATAGTAGCAGAGAGAGGAATAAGAAGATAGCGTCAGTCACCCAACGGCTGATGATGGGACCAAACGGTCTTGACGTTTCCGGTTTTTAAAACAATTTAAGTGAAGGTGAGTGAAAAAAGTGACTCAAAATGACCTCAAACATGAAGAATACTTTACTGTTATTAGTGCTTCTATTTGTAATATTCATGTATAAGTAATCTCATTTTTGGTACTGGCACATCCTGGAAAAATAAACCTATTTCAGGTGGCACCATTGCTCTGGTCTACCCTCAACCGATCACACTTGTACATTTAAATGGTCTGTTTCCATCACAAATTAAATTTTGAGCTTCAACTACTTCACTAACACTCTTGTCACAAAACCTTAATGTTTACAACTATGTTTTTTCAAATTTGATGATGAAGTAAAGCTCTTATCACATTTTTCACATTTAAACCGTACTCCCTCATGAATTACACTATGTGCTTTCAAATTTGATGATGAAGTAAAGCTCTTATCACATTTAAACCGTACTCCCTCATGAATTAAAGTATGTACTTTCAAATATGATAATGTACTAAAGCTCTTATCACACTTCTCACACTTAAGCTGCACTGCCTCATGAGTTAAATTATGTTTTTTCAAATATGATGATGAACTAAAGCTCTTACCACACTTCTCACATACAAACTGTATTCCCTCATGAATTGAACTATGTTTTTTCAAACTTGATGATGCAGTAAAGCTTTTATTACATTTCTCACATTTAAACCGTATTCCATCATGAATTAAAGAATGCTTTTTCAAGTCTGATGATGTATTATAGCTCTTATCACACTTCTCACATTTAAGCCATATATCCTCATGAATTAAATTATGTCTTTTCAAACCTGAAGATGTAGTAAAGCTCTTATCACACTTCTCACATTTAAACCGTATTCCTTCATGAATTGAACCATGTGCTTTCAAACTTGATGATGAAGTAAAGCTCTTATCACACTTGTCACATTTAAACCGTATTCCTTCATGAATTAAAGTATGCTTTTTCAATTCTGATGATGTATTAAAGTTCTTACTACACTTGTCGCATTCAAACCGTATTCCCTCATGAATTAAACTATGTGTTTTCATATGTGATTTTGAAGAAAAGCTCTTATCACACTTGTCGCATTTAAACCGTATTCCCTCATGAATTAAACTATGTATTTTCAAATTTGATGATGTCGTAAATTTCTTATCACACTTCTTACAATGAAACCATATTCCCTCGTGAATTAAAGCATGTGTTTTCAATTGTGATGACTTTTTAAAGCTCTTATCACACTTATCACATTTAAACCGTATTCCATCATGAATAACTAAAACATGCATTTTCAATTTGGATGATGTGTAAAAGCTCTTATCACACTTACCACATTTAAACCGTATTCCATCATGAATAACTAAACAATGCATTTTCAATTTTGATGATGTATTAAAGCTCATATCACACTTCTCACATTTAAACTGTATTCCCTCATGAATTAAACTATGTGCTTTTAAATTTGATGATTTAGTAAAGCTCTTATCACATTTTTCACATTTGAACCGTATTCCCTCATGAACTAAACTATGTACTTTCAAACTTGATGATTGAGTAAAGCTCTGATTACACTTCTCACATTTAAACCTTATTCCCTTATGAATTAAACTATGTGCCTTCAAATTTGATGATGAAGTGAAGCTCTTATCACACTTCTCACATTTAAACCGTATTCCCTTATGAATTAAAGCATGTGTTCTTAAACTTGAAGACGAATTAAAGCTCTTATCACATTTCTCACATTTAAACCGTATTCCCTCATGAATTAAAGTATGTGCTTTCAAAACTGATGATGATGTAAAGCTCTTATCACACTTCTCACATGTATATCTTATTCCCACATGTATTAAGTTATGCTTTTTCAATTCTGATGAAGTACTATAGCTCTTTTCACATCTCTCACATTTGAACCGTATTCCCTCATGAATTAAACTGTGTGTCCTCAAATCTGATGGTGTAGTAAAGCTCTTACCACACTTCTTACATTGAAACCGTATATGCTCATGAATAACTAAACCATGCATTTTCAATTTGGATGATGTACTAAAGCTCTTATTACACTTGTCACATTTAAATCGTATTCCCTTATGAATTAAAGTATGTCTTCTCAAATATACTTTTGTAGAAAAGCCCTTATTGCAAATGCTACATCTGTATGCATCATCAGTTTCATGAGTTAAAGTATGGCTTTTTAAAGAATAAGCATCACAAAAGCTCTTCTTGCAAATGTTACACTTGTGTTTGCTTCTGTCTTCATGAACTGCAATGTGAATTTGTAAAGAAGATGCTGCACTAAAGCAGATGCCACAGAATTCACACCAATGTGATATTGTGGTATTCAATGTGTCTTCAATATCACCTGCAGGAGCTCCACTTGTGTTGACATAACAACGGTTGCTATTTTCTTCCAGTTTTAAGCAGCTGTTATCTAAATCTCCAGTGATGATGCCAGATTCATAGTTCCTTTTAGATCCCACATCCAATCTGAAATAGGAAGATCAGTAGCAGATATATGCTGTACTGAGACATAGAGGGTAGGAAATATATGAACGGAAATAAAGACAAGACCATTAAGCTAGTAACAGAGCTTAATAGCTCGAATCAATGGGTGACATGTATAAAATCAAAGCTTGACTGCAAGACTAGTCTAAGGAAAAATGAAATCTTCAACTTAATGCTTTAGATTAATTTGGTTCAAGTCATGCTTAAAAACAATCTAAAGTGATCTCACTTTAAGTTCTAAGGAGTGTAAACATGACCATATGATAAGGGAGCATTTTTCTGGTTGTGCACACTACATTATACCGCTTAGCATGTCATCTGTTCCTCTACATAAAAGATTTTGGCTCATTTCATAACATTTTCACAGTGTTATAGCACAGGGTTTATGAAGATATGTTCAGATGCTTTATTGCGCTCATATATAAGCTGTGTACACATTGCCACATAATGTATACATAGAGAAAATATTACTTTTAAAAGTATTTCTGATATTTCTCGGCCACTGTAGAGAAACAGTGCAGAAGGTGGAGAGAAGGCGCTTACATTTAATATTTTTAACAAATTCTGTGGAAAGCACGAACTTTATTAAACAATGAATGTAATTAGCTCATGTTTAGCAAATATTTGAACATCCTCGACAGTGATACAGATTTGTTACTTGGATTATTAGTGCCGTATGTGTTTTCCTTTGTTTTATCTAAGCTTCACTGTGCCAATTTTGTATGATTATTCTTCCTGTGCACATTAAGTGAAGGTTGGGTAAGTATGTGTGATATTAATACCCATGGTTCATCACTTGTTTGGCTGGCCAGATGGCATCTGTCACACTTAGCAGGGCACTAGGTAAGTGACTTAGGTTCTGGAACCTTAGCCTATGTGGGCCTCTCAAAATAGCTTTGGCGAGTTCTTTCTCCCAGTTCATGACCTGGAATTTTCATTGTTGTGATCATTTCTGTTTGAATGTTCATTTTCTAAAACATTCAAGCTTTAATAGGATACAAGCTGACACCTTAGTAACATGATTTCTAATTGTTATTGGAGGTTACATTTTAAAGGGAATATTTTGCGCTTTGAATGCGTGTTATGATTTGTACCATCTTACCATTGGTTCTCTAACAAACTTAACATGAGTTTTTAGTGTGTTTGAATTGCAATTATGGCAATCAAATTAAAGGTACATAGGGTTTTATTGAGGGATACGCATTTTAACAGCATCCTGAAATATATTATGGTGTTGGCATGGAGTATCTATACAAGATTTAGCACTGAGCTTCCATGTGGGAAGCATTGCTTATCTTTGATCTTCCGTGGCTGTAGTCACATTGCTAGGATTAAATAACTTCATATTGTTAGTTTTGAGAGTTTGAGTTTATATGTGAAAAAGAGTAAATTGAGTATATTTGTATTTGTGTGATTAAGGCCAGGAAATAAAGAAATAATTAAAAGTTAACTGAAGGCGTATACTCGTCACAATTGCTGTCAGGAGTGCAATGAAAGCTATGATGGAAGAAATGATAAAACAATTATTGGTTAGTGTGGCAAAAATGAAAACAAAAATAAAGACAGTGAATGCTGGAGTGTAGCAGACAAAAACAGAAGTAATCGAGATGAAGACAGAACTATTGGCAAATATTGACGAGCAACTGACCAGTGTGAAGGAAGACATGAAAGACTTCAACCAGCACGTTAATGCCCTGGAAGACAGAGTTGGTGGCAGCACCAAAGAAATGAACTCCAGGGTGCAACAAATGCTTGGCAAAATTCCTAAGATCTTGAAGGTTGAGATGCCACAGTACAATACAACATGCATGCGTGTGAAGCAACCCAAGTATAATGGCTTGTCAACGTTTGGTAACAAACAACTGGTGTACAAGGCTCTGGTGAACCTCACAACCAGCTACACGTTTCAGAACTTTACCTGACAGGTGTAACAAGAAAAACATGTTGAAGGAAGATTTATTTTCCAAATGCTCGAGAGTAATTACTGGTGGTAATAAGATAGTTGGTAAACCTGAAAACTTGTAGTTTGGTGATTACCTCAGAGCCGATACAGAAGGAGAAAGTGAAAGAGGAGGAGAGGGCATAATACACAGGGTAGTTGACGAGTGGAAGCCAAGAGGTAATGGTGGTCAAGTCTGCATGCAGCACAGCACATACGTGGCTGTATGAGTAATGGAACTATGTTGTGACAGAATCTCGTCAAGCAATTAATTGCTTCAAAGGGAGTACAGTCTAAGCGTACCTGAATCCTGTAATTATGAATTTCATTGCAAATTCACTGGGCTGTCGATGCAGAAAGAGACGTGGATCATCCAATGGAGTTCTGAGGTCCACTGTCATTTGGATGGCATAGTAACACAAGCACCTGTCTTACATTTCCTGATGTGTGAGGTGATGTGGGTTCAAGTTCCGGCTGAGGGAAGAAGCTTGGAGAATTTCTTCCTTGAAAGACACTAAACTTAAATACCAACTTTGGTTTCTAACCGACTTTTCGTTTTTGAGTTATGCTGTCCAGACTGACACGCACCCACTCATGCCCCATGCCTGCTCACACACATACAGACCTTTGTCTAAAAATGTTTTTTCTTTGATTCAGGGGGTCTCGAAACATATATTTCAGGTGAAATCTCGACATCAAAGTTTTGGGTGGAATACAATACTTTCTTCTACTTACCAGTAGAGAAAGTAAAAAAGACAACCCAATTAATTTTGATAACTTTAGGCCAATAAGATTCTGGAAACTGATGTACAATCAAGTCACCTCTTTTCTGGAAAAATATGTTTGGCACTCACCATAATGCTTTTAGAAAAAAACAAAAGCATAGCTAATGCCCTTTATAAAGCCTACTTTAGAAGGTGTTGTAACCAACAATTTTACTACTGGCGTGTTTATGGATCCAAGTAAAGCATTCAACTTGGTTAATCATAGCATCTTAGAATCTAAGTTGAAACCAAATGGTATACGTGAAGCACATATGTGGTTCAAATTATATCTCACCAACAAGACCTACATAACATCCATAGAAGACAAAACAAGTGGCAGATATGTCAACTCTGGCATAAAAATAGTAAAATGTGGCATTCTACAAGGTTCAAATCTTGGATCTCTTTTATTTATAATCTATATTGATGACTTGCCAGTTAACATAAAGCACGCTGCAACAGTAATGTATGCAGACGCCACAAGCTTCATAAGTGGAAAATCTCAAAAAGATTTACGCAGGAAGGTGACAATGTTGTGACTGCAAACAAGCTGTTACTTAATATCACAATGTATGAGTTTCACTCTTTGCAACAGTAGGTCTCATTTACAGTAACAATCAAATTCAGTATACCTCTAAAATAAAATTCTTAGGAATAACCATAGACAAATATTTCAATTGCAAGTCTCATATACATAACATCACAACTAAGATTAATAGAGTATTCTATATTATAATGAAAACTGAGTCGGATTGAAACATTTAACATCACTTACATGTAATTAGTCTTGACTGGTTTTAAGAGCTCAAATATAATTTCAGATAGAGGAATTACTGTGCAATAAGTCAAAGGACCAGATACCACAGAGCAGAAAAGCAGGAATCTATCAAATCAGTTGCCCAGATTGTGACCAGATTTACATAGGGAAAACCAAGAGGAATTTAGAAACCAAACTAAAAGAACACATGAGATGCATCAAATACAAACAGATGGATAAATCTGCAGTTGCACACCATTTTTGGACATCCAACGACAACATTATGCCGAACATAAAACTTTTAAAAGCTGCAAAATATGCTGCAGAGTTGGATACCCGGGAAAAAGATTCATATCATAAGAAACAAACACCACACAATGAACTTTGATTTGCCTCCACCAAACCCTTTATGGAAGTTCACCAGTCCACCGCTAGATGTCAGCCCAACCAAACACACATCAAACATCAACAAAAACCAATCGGTTAATTCTGATGATGGGAGCAAGTTGGGCTTTTGAAATTGGTCAAGACTAATTACATGTAAGTGATGTTAAATGTTTCAATCCAACTCAGTTTTCATTATAATTTAGATTCACAACACTATTACTGGCTTATAAAAAGATACATAATTAGAGTATTCTGTTATTTCTGTACTAAAAAAGTCTGTAACCTCAGTGCCATAAAAATGACCTATTTTGCTTATGTTCAATCAGTACTTTCATGTGGTATTATTTTGTGGGGTAATTCTGTTGATTCAGTTACACTCTTCATAACGCATAAGAAAATAATATGCAAAATGTTTCATCTAAACATCTCTGCTCACAGCAAAATTTATTTTAAACAAAATATCATTCTCACTTTACCATGTTCATATATGTATATTAGAAAGTGTTTCATAAACAACAATATTCATTTATTTTGCCTTAATGATAAAATTCACACTCACAGAACCAAATTCAGTAGCGCAACTAAAATGATCATCTCTATGTTACACATGGGAGTTGATATGTATAACCTGATTACTACTGAAATAACTGATAACATTGATCAACAGGAAAACTGTGGTATGAATGGTGTATGCAATTTTTAATTAATTGAGCACCTCTTATGGTGAAAATGTTTCTGAAAGTTGCCAGTTACTTCTTATTTTTATAGCATGGCACACTACTGATGACAGGAAATTGTAACTAGATAAGAATGTAGATCTTGACTTTGCACCTAATGTTAAATCTGAACATCACCAAATTAGCCAGGGTGAATTGAAGGATTTAGTCAAGAGAG
Source organism: Tenodera sinensis (assembly GCA_030765045.1). Taxonomy (NCBI): domain Eukaryota; kingdom Metazoa; phylum Arthropoda; class Insecta; order Mantodea; family Mantidae; genus Tenodera; species Tenodera sinensis. The sequence continues at coordinate 172,105,918 of CM060966.1, forward strand.
CCAGAGCTTTCTATAGCCAAGGCAGAGCTGTTAGCCTCCAAGCTGCAACAATTTTGCCAAAAATGGGGAAGTGACATTTTCTCGTGACCATAAGAAACATCTTGAGAAATATCTTTCTGAGGAAGGTGATTTAGGACTCTGCAGTGACGTTAGTGGCTTATTGAGTATCTGAACATTAATTACATCTCTGATCAGTGGCAGTTGTGTATAGATACTTCAAAATTAAATCTCAAAGCTGTATCGCTACATAATCGCAATCAGTTGCCATCAATTCCTATTGGTTATTCCGTATATATGAAGAAATCATATGGCAGCCTGAAATTCCTTCTTGATTCAATTCATTATAACAGTATAAATGGAAAATATGCGCAGACTTCAAGTAATTGCAATATTAAGTGAACTCCAACAAGGCAACAGTAAACACCGTTATTTCATATATGAATGGTACAGCAGAGATAGACCTTCTTGTTTCATGAAAAAGGAATGGCCTTTACGTCAGGGTATGGAAACTGGAAAAATGAATGTTAAACATGAACCTCTGGTGGAATCTGAGAACATTTTAATTCCTCCACTAACTATAAAACTTGGTCTCATCAAAAACTTAGCTAAAAAATTGGACTCAAATAGACTGGTATTCAAATACCTAGTCACAAAATGTCCTAGAATTAGTGAGGCTGAGTTAAAGGAAGGAGTTTTTGTTGGCTCACAGATTCATTGACTTCACCAAGATGAGATATGTTGTTGTTAGCTAATGCTGGATTTCTGACAATGAAGTCATTAATCCTCTTGCTCTCCAATATTTTTCACTGATGGATGGGGCATTAGAAGTGGCCGGGCATATTTGAAGGTGGTCTCGATCCATTTCCTCTTGCAGATCACATAGAGGACAGAGTGGTGAAGAATATATCCCAATTCTGTTTAAATGTTTTGCCAGACAATCATGTCCTGTAATCAACCTGAAGGTTGCAACTGCTGTTTTTCGAGCATACTCAGGAATTACTGTTTGAATGTTCAGTAGTTCCCATCTTTTATTCTTTGATTTTTCATAGTAATATTTTTCAATAATTTTTTTGAATTCAGAGTTGACTAATCTTTTAGCTGCATAAAATGGTAGATTAACTATTGATTTCTGTACATTGCCGGTACCCTTTTTTTGCAAGAAAATCAGCTTTCTCATTACTACTCAGTCCACAGTGAGCTGGTATCCATTGGAAGACTAGGTGTTTTTGAAGTGCTGTTAGATGGGTAAGGATTTTCCAACATTCTATAATTGTTTGGTTTTTTGGTGACAACTTGGAAGTAATTGCTATAATTGCTGCCCTGGAATCTGAGAGAATAACTGCTTGCTGAAAATGTGAAATTCTGTACAAAAGATTTTGTAGGGCCATTCGAATTGCTTCAATTTCTCCATCAAAGTTTGTAGTTCCATAACTTAAAGATTTGTAATAGGAAAAGAGGTGACATGTGACTCCAGCACCTGCTCCATCTTGGTTTGGTATTAGTGATCCATCAGTATAAATATGGAGCCATTCGTGTTCTGGAAATCTAGTATGGATTGTCTCTAATGCCAATAATTTTAGAACACTAGTTGGAGTATCACTTTTCTTAACTTCTTCTGTCAGGTGTGAGACAGAATATTGACTAATAGAAAATTGTTCATGTAAATATTTTTGTAAGAGTGTGTAAATTTCTAATTCTTTTAATTTGGGTGTATCAGGTACTTATTTTTTTTTAATAATACTCAAAATAGACAATGTCTTCTCGTCACTTTGAGTTCAACCAATGAGAACTGTTGTGCGGATGAATACACAAGAATGGCGGTGTTGCGTCATAGGACGCTTGGACTCTTTTCATTAGCGTCTGTGACTTCAAAGTGTAAGGACGTATAATTGTTGATAGCGTGTGAATATGTGAATTACACAAACTTTTAACCAGCATGGACGCTATCCAATTTTAAAAGTTATTAACTAACTGAAATAGTGATGTAAAGTGTATATAAAACGAATAAATGTGTTTCTAATAAAAGTGCGTTGGTTTATGCATTCCATTCTACGACCACCTCCCCTGCAGATAAAAGTGGCGTCTGCTCTAACAAACTTTCCACCTTTTAGCAAAAACAGTGCTCCATTTGCTGCTGTATTCACGCTAATATATGTGTAAAGAATCTTTTAATAAAACCCCGCCACAAATGGCTTGCCCAACGTGGAGCGCGAATTAAGAATGGAATGCAAAATTACGAGTGCTAATATCAAAAGGACGCTATCCCATCGTGCAGGAGAAAGACGCCATTAGACCATCGTCTGATATCAACAAAACATCGATACACGGAGAATCAACGTGGGAAAAACACCGGAGATCATCTGGCGAAGCCAACTACCCAGGAGACGTAAATAACCGGACGAAGAATCAGCAGAAAAGAAAGTAGGATCAAAACTTTTTGTGTCTTTATTTTATTTTCATTTATTAATGCTACTTAGAAGTGGCAAAATAACAAGACTTTCAACATTAAGTGAATTAGATAAAGGAATTAAAATGTCGCGAAAAGAGATAGAAATAGGAGTGGGGGAAGGGGCAGATAGGCCTAGTTATCAGGAAGGATTAGAAGGTGAGAAACAGGCGGAGATAAGCAAAGACCAAAGGTTAATGATGATGATGTTTGAAAGACTAGAACAGAAACTGGAACAAAACAAAGTAGAATTGAAACAGGATATAGAACAAAGTTTAGGTCAGAAACTGGAACAGAATAAGGAAGAGATAGGTCAGAAAATGGAGGAAGTGAGAAAAGACTTAGAACAGAAAATGGAATTAGGTAGACAGAACTTAGAACAGCAAATGGAATTAGGTAGACAGAACCTAGAACAGAAAATAGAATTAGGAAGACAGGAGTGTAAAGAAAATATGAAAGTAATGGAAACTAATTTAAAATTAGTACATAAAAACTTAAATGAAACAAAGGAAGCCTTAGAAGCTAGGATAGAAATGGTAGGAGATAGGATGGGAAAGATAGAATCAGAGATGAAAGAGAATAAAATAGTGTTGGAAGAAGAAATTGCTAGATGTAGGGATGAAATAACAGAATGTAATACAAGTATAGACTGTAAGATAACAAATGTAAAAGAAGAAATAACTGAGGAATTAAGGAAAGAGATTGTGGTAGTAAAGAAAGACATTATTAATGAAACTGTAGAACAAATTGTAATTCCTAAAATTAAGACAATGAATGATGTGATGCTTTCACAACAGGATGCTATAAATGATATGAAACAAAGCCACTTAGAAATAAAGAATGATTTAAAATCAATTTGTGAAGAAATGAAAAAAGGGAAAGAAAATTTGGCTAATGTAAATGATGTTGTGAAGGCATTACAAAGACAAGATGATTTAGATGTAAGTAATGTACAAGATGAGAGTTATTTGAGTAATGTACAAAATGTTGACTCACCATACAGAGAAAGAGGTTCACAACCAAACAATGACACAACACATAACACATGTTACACCAACAGCATATTACATGAAATCACACCACCTACATTTGATGAGGAGAAGGGAGACGATCCAAAACTCTTTGTTAAAGAGATGGAGGAATATTTTAAAGTGAAAAGGATACCAAACGAGCTTAGAATGATGATAGTTAAGAAAAGCTTAAAAAACAAGGCATTAGAATGGCTCAGGTTAACACTAGCTGGTCATGAGTCTTATAGCTCATTCAGAAATTTATTCCTATCAAGATATTGGGGGCCAGCTAAACAAAACCAAACTAGGGTAGAGCTAGCGACAGGTAGATACGATCCAGCCAAAGGGTTGTCATTAGTCGACTATTTTATGAAAGTAGCCAACAAAGGAAAGCTATTAGACCCCAACTTGTCGGAGGCAGAACTAATTGCCAGCATAACAAGACATTTCCCAGACACAGTGAGAACAGGATTAATTGTTGCGAGGCCAGTAGATTTTGCAGATATGATAGAACTGCTGACAGCCTTCGAAACACAAAATGGTCGGCCTAATGAGCATAGACATAGGAACGGTTACCCAAACTCACCCATCCTAAACCGGAACACGGCTACGAACAACCAGAGCGAAGGAGAACATACAAATACTAGGAGTACCCATGAAAGGGGGAGAGGGGCACACCATTTCCCACAACCGCATAATCATGGCGAGAGGATGGAGAACACAAGACAGCGGTACCACGACACGATACCGAGGGGTGAATCAAGATACAGAACACATAGGTATGATCGTGGAAGACCAGGAGACCGTACCCATCAAGTGAATCATATACGATTCTGTAGGGAATACATGAACAGCCATAGGCCGTCGTACAATAGGGGTTCACGTCAAAGGGGCAGAAACCAAGGGAACATCGACAACATAAGACAACAGGAACAGAATGAAAATGTGCCAGATAGGACCGATACTGCACAAAACACAGAAACGACGATCACCTCCAACGTCCAGGAAAACTAAGTACAAGTCAACTTTGTGTCCCGGAAGTTGACCTGTGTGGCAGTAGGGGCGATATTGACCAATGTAATGTAGGTACCTTGAGAAGACAGGCGAGTGAAAGAAAGGAGATAACCAATCCACCAATGATTAGGCTGAAGGTATGGGGTATCGAATTGCCAGCAATGATAGATACAGGAGCCAGCACATCAGTATGTGACGAACAGCTGTTCCAGGAACTGATAACTAAAAGAAATGCTGAATTCTTGCCTGTGTGTGGAGTATATTGCAGCACAGCAATTGGCAAGAAGAAGGAACATGTTAAATACCAGGTAAGGCTGGTAATTGAAATCGGAAGTTGGAAATTCGATTTTATTGCCCTAGTAATACCAAGATTAACAGCTACCCTAATCATTGGCAGTGATTTGCTTAACCTTTGGAGGTCGGTAATTAACTATGACCTACATGAATTTATCATTAAGGAAGGAGCCTCAGAATGCACTACGAAGTTCCTGGAGGAAGAAACATGCCAGGAGGAACCAGACCAGACAGGGATCCATCCGGACGAACAATTCTTTGTGGAGAACATCAATGTCCACGAGAATAGATTGGTAGACCTAAGGGTACATAAGAAGAAAACAGGTTGGACGAGCGATGAAGAAACTAACGTTTGCAGCCATTGGATCTGCACAGAAGACGAGTATGTCGCCTGGGACAACTACCAACCTGAACCACTACCAACAGATGGAGAAGAATCGATGCTACAGCTAATCGATGAGAAGGTCTGGGGGGCACATGGCATCTCTGAAGAGGAAAGAAACCAACTTAGGAAAATATTGGTTAAAAACAGGAAAGTTTTCGATAAAAAGCCAGGTACGTGTAACAAGTACGTACATACTTTTACAGTAACAGATATTACCCCCTATTCACACAAATCCAGGCCTATCCCCAACTCCATCAGGGAGGAAGCTGACAGAGTAATCCAGAAAATGTTAGCGGACGGAATAATTGAGCCGTCGGACTCATGTTATGTGAATCCAGTAGTATGGGTCCATAAGAAAGGGGGAAAATTGAGGATGACCATCGACGCAAGGAAGATAAATACACATACCTTGCCGGATCACTACAGGCCTGAGGGGGTAGACCAACTAATATCGAAATTGAAGGGAGGTCAACATTTCACTAGTCTTGACTTGACAGCATCGTTCTGGCAAATTCCTCTTCATCCAGATGTCAGGAAATATACCTGTTTCTTACACAAGGGAAAGGTATACCAATTTTCAAAATGTGCCTTCGGACTATCGACCAGTAGCAGTGCACTACTGAGGGCTCTAGACAAAGTTTTTGGAGATACCATCAAGACTTTTGTGACGCAATATGTAGACGATTTTTTAATATACAGTGAGAATCCCGAGTCGCACTTACATCACATAGATTATGTATTATCCAGGTTCCAGGAAAGCAACATGACCCTAAATTTAGAAAAGTGTGAGTTTTTCGTCAAAGAAGCTGAATTTCTAGTCCACATCATAACACCTGATGGTATACAACCTAATCCGGAGAGGGTCAAGGCCATAGAGCATATACCACCCCCACGTAACTTAAAACAGTTGAGGAGGTTTCTGGGCATTTTGCAGTACCAGTCGAAATTCGTGGTCAACTACGCCAAGGAATTGGTACCCCTTAGAGCACTGTTGAAAAAAGATACTAAGTGGGAATGGAATGCTGAACACCAGGCGGCCTTTGAGAATATCAAAGAACTTTTCAAGCACAGTATTCTCCTGGAACGACCGGATCCGAATTCACCTTTTCTAGTATACACTGATGCTAGTGCGTACTCATATGGAGCAATATTAGCACAAGAAGATACAGATGGCAACAAACATGTGATTGCCACAGCTTCTAGATTTTTAAACAAAATAGAAGCCAATGCCTGCATAACCGAACTGGAAATAGGTGCAATCCATTTTGCGTTGCAAAAGTTCAGACAATATATATATCTTTATAAAATAATTATATATACAGATCACGTAAGCCTGTCCTTCATTCAAAAATGCAAGCTGACCAACTCCAAAATCTCAAGGTACATACATGAGATAATGTCATACGACATAGAGGTCAAACATATCCCGGGGAAGGAGAACATCTTCAGTGACTTATTGTCAAGATTAAGGTCGGAGAGTCACATACCCGAGACGGTATACAGTCCGCACCATGAGATCAAAATTATGCAGATAAATAGCAAAGAAAACAACGAGATCTTGCAAGACTTCAAGAACATAGCAAAGCTACAACAAGAAGACCCTGAATTGAAGAGGCTATTCGACAAGGCTCCAGACATAATACCAAGATTGGATGCCAAGATAGGCAAATTTAGGAACATCCTATTTAAACTGCATGGTCGCGACGTAAGGAAATGGAAAATGATGGTACCAAATTCCTTACAGGACAGGGTCATTTTAACATTCCACCACTCGATGCTTCACTCCGGTACTGAGAGGACAATGCTTGCCATCGAGGAGGTATTGTACATTAAACATCTCGGCAAGAAGGTCAGGAAGTTAATTTCCTCATGCGACCTATGCCAAAAGGCCAAGCCAATTAATGTAAAGTACGATGTCATCCCACAATCCATTGTGAGGAACGAGAAAAATGCATTGGTGTGTATTGACAAGCATGGAGAGCTGCCAAGGGGTAAAGATGGAAACAGATACATCTTTGTCATGTTTGATGTTTTTACAAAATTCACCAAAATATACCCCATTAAGAACATCAAAAGCAGAACATGCCTAGATAAAATCATCAAGGACTACATCCCAAAATATGGGAGAATAAAATGTATCCTATCGGACAATGCGACCATGCATAAGAGCAAGTTGTTTCAGAACACCTTAGAAACATTAGGAGTAAAATTGTACTATTCCTCAGCATATTATCCCCAGGGAAACCCGACCGAGAGAATCATGAGGGATATTAGTATTTATTTTCGTTTGCTCTGCCACAGAGACCACACTTCCTGGACGGAAAAATGCGGATATATAGAGGAGGTGATCAACCATTCGGTGAACCCCACGACCAAGTTCGCCCCTATCGAGCTAATGACCAACACGAAACCAAGAAAATTAGCAATTGACATTGACACTACCATGGCTGCCCAAAGAGAATTATCAGAGAAAGAAAAATGTCAATTGGCATTCAGAAGATTACAACAGAAGGCTGAAAAAGGGAGGAACAAGGTGAAAAGATTCGTCAGGAAATGGTCCCCACAAATTGGAGAAAAGGTGCTCTTAAAAAGTCACAAAGCATCCAAGGCATCTGAGAAGAGATCTGGAAAGATGGAACTATTGTATACTGGACCACTGGTCATAACAAAACAGCTGGGTGACCACACGTATGAGCTACAGAATACAAATGGCAAGTTGGTAGGAAGATACCACAAAAATAAATTGAAGCCATACAAAGAAAGGACGAAATAGTCTTTGTCAACAAATGTGTAAGGCAGGAGTAGTAGAGATGAAAGAAGATAACAATTTTTAATGGGTTACTTATAGAAAATTATATTCAAAATAGGATTACAACAAGGAAGAAAATCAACATAGTCATTGGCTATATCGACCATAAAGAGCATTGTCAATAAAGACAGATGAGGACACTGATTGTCATTAAATAAACGAATCATAGCGACGGAAGATAATATGTTTTTGACATAAGGATGTCAAGGACAAAAATAAAAATGAATCAATTATGATAAAAAAGATATAATATTTCGACACAAAGATGTCGAGAGTAAATTGAGAAGAAAAATAATACAATTACAGAATAATTGTAAGTATAGAAGTTTTCTCTTATAAGAATAAGAGACAAAGAAATGACAATTAGTGAAGTGAGGAAAACCATAATCAGAAAAACAATGCCCATGAATTAAAATGAATATAGCCAATGATAAGCTCGAAGAAATGTTGAACCAAACAACAATGAATAACAACCCAATCAAGAAAATTAGTACCATTAGTAACATCAGAGTTTAAGAACCGACTCAACTACCTGCCTATACATAAGCTTATAAGACAAAGAAGGCAAAGAACTGAATAAAATATTGCCATAAACATGATCGTAATCATTAGCTCAAAATTTGTATCCTGTTTTTCTCTCCTCATAGCAAAGAATACAAGTCAAAAACCACATGAAACACTTAAATTATATTTGTGTCAATGTCAAATGTACAATGACTGAGTATGTGTTGTATAAGAACTGAGTATGTGTTGTATAATAACTGAATATGTATTGTATGATAACTGGATATATTGTACAATAACAGAATATGTTGAGTAATAACTAAATGCTTTATGCCAAAACTGAATGTGTATTGTGTAATAACTGAATATGTATTGCATAATAACAGAACATATGTATTATGATAGCAGGATATATTGTGCAATAACTGAATATGTATTGTGTAATAATTGAACATGTTGTGTAGTAATCAAATGTGTTGTACAACAACTGAATATGTATTGTATAATGACAGAAGGTGTGTTGTATAATAACAACATATATGGTATGATAGCAGGATATATTGTACAAGGACTGAATATGTATTGCATAATAATTGGACATATTGTGTAATAACTAAATATGTTGTGCAATAACTGGATATGTATTGTATAATAACCGAATGCATTGTGTAGTAACCGAATATGTGAAACTTATAAAGACATGTTGTATTATGTCAAAACAAAGGACAGAGACAAACAGTGAAGAAGACTGTAAAAAAAAAAAAAAAAAAAATATATATTGTACAAAGTGATTGAATCATAGAAGTAGGGAGAAGTATTGTATTGTGTTTCAAGATTGTAAATAAGGTGACAATTTGAAAAACAAAACAAGGGGCATATGAGACAGAATATTGACTAATAGAAAATTGTTCATGTAAATATTTTTGTAAGAGTGTGTAAATTTCTAATTCTTTTAATTTGGGTGTATCAGGCACTTATTTTTTTTTAATAATACTCAAAATAGACAATGTCTTCTCGTCACTTTGAGTTCAACCAATGAGAACTGTTGTGCGGATGAATACACAAGAATGGCGGTGTTGCGTCATAGGACGCTTGGACTCTTTTCATTAGCGTCTGTGACTTCAAAGTGTAAGGACGTATAATTGTTGATAGCGTGTGAATATGTGAATTACACAAACTTTTAACCAGCATGGACGCTATCCAATTTTAAAAGTTATTAACTAACTGAAATAGTGATGTAAAGTGTATATAAAACGAATAAATGTGTTTCTAATAAAAGTGCGTTGGTTTATGCATTCCATTCTACGACCACCTCCCCTGCAGATAAAAGTGGCGTCTGCTCTAACAAACTTTCCACCTTTTAGCAAAAACAGTGCTCCATTTGCTGCTGTATTCACGCTAATATATGTGTAAAGAATCTTTTAATAAAACCCCGCCACAGGTGTAAATAATATGTGATGTCTAATGTTTGTGTCGGATTGACTTTAGATATGAAGTTTTCCTTTGAATTAGGAAGGTATACATTCTTCTTGATGTCTTGAATTTTGGAAAGAAAGCTCTCCTGAGTCTTTAGTGTATGTGTAAAATTTCTCTTGTGCCATGTATTGAATGGGAGTCTGATCAACTTTTCGTGTTGAATAAGAGCCGCTTTTTCTATTTCATATTCAATGGGGCATTGGTTGGTTAGTATTTCCATAGCTGCTAAGATGAGATATTTGAGCACCTTTTAAATGATGCTGAGAAAGAGGCATAGGTAGATTTCTTTCAGAGAAGTTGTAAATAATTTTTTGGGAAATGTATGAGCTGGAAACTATGAGGACCTTATTAAGAATTTGCTATCATCTTATCATAACATGAGATGCAACATGTCCCTTAAATTATACTTTTTGTTCTGCCATTTGAATTGTTTTCCTGAAAGTTGTGGGGAAGTAAGCAATGAACATGGCAAACATTTCCACCAACAAATATCATTAATGGAAAAGTGTTAGCAGGGTAAGTTGAGTGCAAGAATGCTTGCTGACTGCTGCGGAGCAGCCATCAGTGATGCCCTCAACTTGGTTATAAGAGAGAAGGGAAGAGAAAGCATGTTTAGTATAGGTAAGCAATCAGGAATATGTTTCACAAGACATAGAAAAAATTACCATTGTACTTTTCCTCAATGTTATTCCCAGACCAGAACCAATCTAGCATTCTTGTTGTCATATTTGTAGAGTAAGATCCCAGGACTGCCAGACGTTACTTATTTTTTGAGTAACAAAATGTGTTGTACAGAGTAGTATTACTATATGCTTTAAAGGTATATACATACCTGCTAGCTTGGGCCAGAGGTACCAGGTGCAAAAGGTACATAAAAACATTAGCTTTTCTTAAAGTCTGAATTCTAATTTTTAGGTATATTTTACACAATAGTATTAAACATTAATAATCAATATTGCCAGACAATTTCCGTGGGCAGTAATTTCCCAGACGCTTTTAAGTTCATGAAAAAATTACGTAAGTTTATTAACATCTGAGTCTTGATTTTTATATGCAGTATTTAGGAAACTTTCAATACTACCTGTAAGCAGCCAGATAAATTATAGGAGCCAAACATCCCCCAGACACATTAAAAGTGTCGCCATGAGTATGAGCATGTGCCTGATAATTAGATGGCATTATAACACAGCCATATTAATTTGTATTTTTTTGTGGTCTAATGAAATTTTTCAATAAGAATCAATCCATATTTTAATGCTCAGTTACAAATTACAGTATGGTAATAAATGTTGACTTACAAATGAACATTGTATACTAAATGTATTTGGAAAATTAATTTTGTTACCAGCATTTAATTCCATCAAGAAATATTTATTTGCATTCTTTCTTACACAATGTAAAGAAATGCATACAGCAAAAATTATAACAAAATACAAGGATGTGATTATTTTTTATTGTTTCAGGGCATATGCTTGACTCCTGTAATGAAATATAAATCACTTCTGTTTCCTGCTCTTCAACTCATAGATAACTAATGCAATGGCCATACCTATGAATAGTATGTGTAATTTTGCGACTGCTTGTTGAACACTTCAAAGACATTCCAAGCATAATCTGTTTTGACCTTTAACTTTACCATTATGGACATTATGTATGATATCTTCACAATAAGATTTGCATTTTCGATTACTACCGCTATCAGAGTAGAATAAAACTCAATCAATTCTTGTAGGACTGATGCTTCTGCTTCCTTTAAATGTTGTACTGATATACAACTATGTTGTGGTAATGTTTTCTTCTCAATTTGCAAAACATATTTTCTCAATAATATAGCAGCTTTGTGTAGCTACATCATCTTTCAAATTTTCATACAATTGTTCATCAATACGTATTAAGTGTTTTGGAGCAAATATTTTTTTATTGTGTATAATAAAAATTTGATCTCTTTATCAAATGATTTTATGATCTTAAATTCTAAATTGTGTGGTAGGAAATTCCCTTTGACTTCCCCTGAATTTTCTTCATCATTTTCCTCTAATAACTCTATATAACGCCTATGCACATAAGTCAAGAAACAACACCATCCTTTATTACATTTTCTTCAATAAAAGCACATATATCTTCACAGGCAATTTGATGATGCTCACGAAGATCATGCCAACTACTATGAGTTGTTTTTGTTATTTGAAGATGCCTTATAAGAAAAGTTCAATTGACAGGTATTATGATAAGGGCTGTAAGTATACTACAATGGATTGTCCTGTGAAACAGTGGCCTGGGCCAAAACACAAGGCAGTCCGAAAAATTGTAAAAGCTTAGTACCTCAATAAATATTATTATTAACTTGCAGCTGGATGATTGTTAGTTTGCCACGTCTGTGACTCTTATCCCGTTGATTGTAGAGCACTGGTGAAATAATGAACTCTGAATTAATTTCTCCTGCAAACTTTTATTTCCTCGCCACATATATTATTTCCAGCTTAGTTTTCTCTCTTGTAACCATATACCCTCGCAAAGATTGTTCATTTTGCGAAACTGACTTTCCCAATTATTTTACCAATCGTGTTTCCTCAATATGTTACGAATTTATGTGTCTTTGTGAGTTTCCTAGACTGTGAGACTTTGTAATGTTCTGTCGGAGTGAGCTTCTGTTGGTGCGAGTCTTCCAATAAATGATGTGGAATGAGCTTTTTGAGCTGTGCCTTCCAGTTTTGTTAACAACAATTATCCCAAGATTTTCCATCTAAAGGCACTATTATGATTTTCATTGGTGAAGATCTATACTAATTTGTAATTTCCAGATTTCCACCAATGAGGGCTTCTTGTCTCATTTTGCAACTTTAAGGGGTCTTTCATGCTCATTGCACATGGCGTCCCTATTAAAGTGAACAATAATTTCTAAAGATTTTGGCAAGCCTTTTGTTTGCATTGTTTGATGATTGTATATTAATAGTCGTATTTCCTGTGATGATACAATTACAAGGTGTTGCAGCCTTACACTACTTTTCAGATGCATGGCTTCTCAATATAACTGCTATCACAATTATTCATATAGCTATTCATATTCCTCTTCTACTTATAATTCTCAATATTTTATTATCATTTTCTTATTATTAATAAGATCATTATTAGGCTGAGATTTTTGTGAGTATGATATTATTAATATTATTATTACTGGGTTGATTAATCCTCTTTCAAACTCTGCAAACTTTTCATCCTCTTTATCTATTTTAGAAAGCAAATCATTTTTGTTGGGTGAAAGTTAGGCAGTCTTGTTGACTGATGCTTTTTTGTTTTTTGATCACAAAATATACAAGTAGCATTTTTTGTAGCAACATATACTTTCAACTGGGATATTAATTTCAGAAGGTGAAGCAATATTTTCCAGCTGCACATTATCTTCTTGAGAATTTGATGGGCCCAGTTCGACTCAGGTATAACAGTTGGCTCAGGTATTCTATTGGAGCCAGGTGTAAGAGACACTGCTGGACTTAAGAGGCTGTGAAATAGATGACTGTGACTTAGTACACTGAGTATCTAACTCAGATATTGATGAACATGCTTTCGATGGATTCTCTGTAATGTCTGACGATTTTTCCTTTGGAGTAGCCTTTTCTATATTTCGGCAACTAATATATTTTCATGAATCCTGTAAAGGACTTGTAACACTGTTATGATGATAGCCACTTTCAAACAAATTAACCGGCAAAACAACATCCTTAAATTTTAGGTTATGGCCCTTCCTATTTTCAAAACCGTTTGGTACTTTTCTAACGTCTCTTCCATAAATAATGTTAAATGCACATTGGAGTTATTACAAAAACACAGTTCAATAACATGGCCATTAAATTTTTTAAAACACTGAAAATATTTTTATTTTACTCACACACAATGTTACTGAAATAACAGCTGCACTGAACAAGTTACATACTAGAGTAGACCCACACACCCTCGCTCGCACTTAAGTGTACAAATAATCATCTCATGCTCATACTCATAGCAACATTTTAAACGTGTCTGGAGGATGTTTAGCCCCCTAGGATTTATCTGGTTGCTTACAAATAGTATTGAAATAGTATATATATATAAAAAAATCAAGACTCAGACTGTAAGTAAAACTTACATAATCTTTTCGTGAACTTTAAAGTGTCTGGCGGAAATTATCACCCACAGAAACTGTTTGGCAAAATTGATTGTTAATTTTTAATACTGTTGTGCAAAATATACGAGGGTGAGTCAAATGAAAACTGGAAAACTGCTATAGAAAATCTAAAACTTGTCTTATTATCAACAGACCTGGTACACATGACTGTCATAAACCAGCATGGTCCCATGACCCCATGTGACCCACCAGCACGATATGGGAGTTTCCAATAAGATGGCCTCTCTGTTGGAGTGAAGAAGAGCAGCCTGAAGTGACTTGTTTCCTACAAGGTGTAGGCACAAACCCAATAGAAATCCATCAATGCATGTTGGCACAGTATGGGTCTGCATGTTTTATCAGCAGTGGCAGAACAAGTTCAACAGATGTGAGGGGGCCAGGCCAGGCACATTGTCTTGTGAGAGCTGAGGCGATTGCAACGGTGGTGGAAAAGATTTTTTTTTGTAGTGTTTAACGCCCGCTTTTCCTACATATGGCACTGCAGGTGGTTTCATTGATGAATATGGCATGAAGATGGAGCACCGTTGGAATGAGATGGGGGAAACAAAGTCCCACATGCGGTTGCCTGGGACTGAACCCAGGCCGCTTTGGTGAGAAGTGAATGGTCTAACGACTTGGCTACAGTGTGGCTGTCAAAATGATTCTGCAGGATAGATGGGCCATCTTCGATGACATTGCAGTGCAATTAAAGGTCAGTCATGTTCAATGTTCTTCATAATTTTAGGCTAATGGTTGGGTTGTTGCCTCAACATTGGAAAGCCCCTTATAAAGCGTTATAATTGTAATTATATAAGTAATTGTTCTACTTATTAATTACAGAAGTGACACTGCAAGTTATTACAGTATTATAGGAGAGATTGAGAAAAATTTGTTTGAATAGGTGCCATCTAATCCTCCTGACACTTATAATTAATTAGCATTGAAGATCCCCTTCTTCTTGTTCAGTTGCTAAGCTATGATTACTTGTTCCAGTAGCTGCACCTGGCCAGAGACTACTAAAAAGGATGTGGAATCACTTACAAATGAAGGTTTTCAAGCTACCAATGAAAACAAGGTTGTTTAGGATAGAATTATGTTACTTTATTCTTTATTGTATAAGAGCCCCCCCACCAAAAAAAAAAGGAATTTGAAATGTTACCATTATTACACACATATGAATTGACAAAGATTGCAGTTTATAGCTTTTACCGAGAATCAAGTTTCTTTATGAATTGCCGTGCATAAGCCAAAAATTTAAGTCACTAGGAGGAAAGCCAAAATGATTTTGATGTTAATTTAGCCTACTCTATGATGAGCCGAAATAATTTCTTGAAGTAAAAATTTTCCTATTCTATGCAATATTGCCAGATAAGTCTTGATGTCAATTTAGCCTATCAAATTTCTATTGTACTTACTTGACTCGCACATGTTCTAAGTAATGTCTCGGCATTGCTAGATTTGAAGAATTCTATTTGTTGGCGACTTCGATATGTCTTGACGACAGCGGTGTGTTAGCGACTCATGTGGTAGTTGGCGACTTCGATATGTCTTGACGACAGTGGTGTGTTAGCGACTAGCATGGTAGTTGGCGACTTTGATATGTCTTGATGACAGCGGTGTGTTAGAGACTCATGTGGTAGTTGGCGACTGTTGTGTTCCATACGGAAATACGAAAGGCATATTCAGTTCCCCTCCACATCAAAATTTTGAGTTTCACTCTCATTGGAGCAGGTTTCGCTGATTACTTCAAAATTTCGTATTTCTTAATTTTCTGATTGGCTATTGACCAAACATGTCAGTGGACAAGACGAGAATTTGCCGCTGAAAATGTGATGTCCTGCCTCTGGTGGTAGAATCTCAAACACAATTGATAGGCACTTTTATGACTTTTGCTTCACAAAGGCTTAATCCTGCCTAATAACGGGGTTTACCATTTGGCTGGCAACAGGCTGTTGCTCATTCAAGCAAGACTAATTCAGTTCAAAGACTCCGTGTGATGCCTCTGAAGTGAAATTTCCAAATTTACCCCTATAAACTACATTCTGCGTTGGTGATTTCTTATAAACTTACAAATATATACACTAACATTTATGAGTATTTACATGCACAGGTTTACACAATAAATTATATTATTACTGGCACTTGCCCTGTGAATGGTTCTAAAAAAAATGCTGGAACTAGTAATTTGTTATAACATTCATTTACATTTATCTCAGGCACGGTATAAATACTGTCTCACATGGTTCTGCTCATATTGTCCATAATGAGTTGAAGTACTGCAAAGTTGCTCCAAGATGGGTACCTTGCTGGCTGACTCTTGAAATGAAGGAGAAGCGAGTCGATTCGTGACAGGAGCTGCTGCACTGCTACGAACTTGAAGGTGACATATTTTTGAAGCAGATTATGACTGGAGATAAGTCCTGTGTACATCACTACCGAGAGACCAAGTGCTCCAGTATGGAATGGCGGCAGCCGTCATCACCAAAGTCAAAAAAGTTCTGCATCCAGCCATCAGTACAAAAGGTGATGCTGCCCTTGTTCTGCAACCACAAGAGTCCCATAGTGGAGCATCACACAGAAAATGGCAAGACGGTGACCAGTGCCACCTATAGTGAATTGATGCGTGACATTTTGAAACCTGCCATACACACCAAGTGCCAAGGGCTCCTCTCAACAGGTGTCCTCATCCAGCATGACAATGCACATCCTCATACGTGTCGTGCGACCTTTGTGACTATCAAGGACTTGCGTATGGAGTGCCTCCCCATCCTCCTTATTCCCCTGAGCTTGCATCTTTGGCCTACCAACGGACTGCTTAGGTGGCAACAAGTTCATGACCAACATGGAGGTGAAACAGGAAGTGCATGAGTGGCTATGTGCACAGTCAAAAGATTCCCCCCCCCCTCCTCCCCAAGGAATCCATGCCCTACTGACCTGGTGGCCAAAATGTATCAAAAAGCAGGGGGACTACATTGAAAAATAGTGTACTTGTTTCAACTTTGTCTGTAATAAAGGAGCTGTAAAAAAATATTTCCGGTTTTCACTTGTCTCACCCTCGTATATAAAAATCAGCACTCAGACTTAAAGAAAAGCTACCAATGTTTTGATGTACCTGTAAATTGGCCCCAGCCCAAGTTAGCACGTACACATATCTTCAGAGTATATAGTAATACTAGTCTGTACAACACATTTTGTTACTTTAAGCAACATCTGGTGGTCCTGGCATCTTGGAATATTGCATTCAGCATAATGTAATCCTTAAGAAAAGGGAGGTTTTATTCATGGCGCAAACAAGAAGTCAAAATTTGTTGTGCAGTGTAATCACCCATCTCAATTCAGGAAGATGGTTAAACTGTTTTTAATAGATCATTGCTTTTATAATTTTCAAAAGTTTTATGAGTATTTTAAAGCTTATAAATAATACTAATCTAGTTGCTTAAGTATTGTTTTTATTAGTAATGGTAGTCTAATTGTATGAGTAACAGCAGACTGCAATTATTATATAACGAAGCTATGAAATTGTAAAAAATTTCTAAAAGGTAAATAAAATTATATTACTATTAATTAGAACTATTATTAAAATTACTATTATTGTGATCTTGGCTGTGGTGCATGAAAAGAAAAGGTCAGGGTCAAGCTACCTTGCACCACAAACTAGACATAGCGCATATCAGGTCAGGCTGTCTCGTGCAACTGTTTGTGAACAGCTGACAATGAGCGCAGAATGTGAAAGATTTTTGAGATTATTTGAGAGACAACTGGCAGGTTCCAGAAAAGGAGAAGTTTGAGAAAGGTGTTACATCATCTCGCTATATGAGGCAGGGCAACTTGAATAATAAATAGACACAGACATAAACCATTGCAGCAGCCAGTTTTTATATCCTAGGAGAATTAACCTGGCACCTGACAACCATGTCGCTCACATGGCAGGTAAGGGGGCTCACCTTATCACACCCAATCACGTTATAAATACATCATGTGACTATCACGTGACCAGAGGAGTGTACTCACCCAAGTTGCAATATGTGTGTGTATTCCTGGCATCTGCCTTATGTGTATTTTGCCGCTCGCAACAATATATTGATTGTTTCGTAAGTGCAGAGTGAAAGAAGGTGACTCACAGAGAATTACATACAACGGTGTATCTGAAGAGATTGTAGATTTACATTTTACATGCTTTATAGAGTTTACCGCTACATGTTTCAGTGTTTTGTGGCACTCGTAACAGATTTTAGTGGTCTTGGTTACACTGCGTTTTGTTTAAAACTAGCTTATAGTCCTGGTAAAGCTGAAAAGTGTGTATTGGGTACACCAATAACCCTAAGAAGTCAGACCCAGGAGATGGTATGTGCAGTAAGAGAGTACTTTGAAAAAGAAAATGAAAATGGTGGACCTCTTATTCCTGTGCAAAAGATAGTAGAGAGAACTACAGCAGCTTTAAAAATATCCAAAATAATGGTGTTAAGGGCAGGCAAGAAGGTGAACCAAGGCATAGTGTAATGTAGTGTATAGACTCTAGCAGTTTTACCTTTCTGGTTCTGGAAATAGAAACTTCTGATCTCCATCTGATAATTGATCCTGCAACAATAGAATGTGCTGTAATGCCAGTTTCTGCCTTACACTTCCAAAGAAACACTTCAAATAGTCTGTTTACATCCAAATCTAATACATAACCATTATAAAACATGCTCTTCCCAAATCTTTCAAAACCTGGAGACTGCATTTACCATAAAATCCTATCAAACACATTGAAATGTTATTCATTCAGAGAATTCCCCGGACAACTAACCTTTCCATATGTGCAGGGTTGGGTCAGTAAGAAATGTGCCACAGAATACATGGTCTACGTGCATATTCTATTATAAAATGTCACTTACTTGTACATAATCTACACGTGGAAATTTAACTCCATGTTAGAATAATGAGAAGGTTACAGGAGAAAACTATCTGATGTGTTACATACACATAATTTTCTCTACCCATTCTTTAATGAACTATTCCTGAAAAAACCAGTTCTTCTATCTATTTCATGTAAAAGATCAACATTTGTAGAAATGTTTTTACCACATGTTTCCTTATAGGTACCATTAGAATAGGAGAACACAGCATACATAAACAATAGCCAAATCTTTTAAGAGCAGGTTGCTATGATGTGGCTTTTACATTTCCTTCTCTTTGCATGGCCCGGAGAAACAAAAAATGAAAAATGTCTTCCAATTTGATAAAAGTATGTACTGGAAAATTCAAACCAATTACAAGGAATAACTCAAAAATGATTAACTCTACAAAAAGAGTGTATTTGACATTATATGCTTTAATTTTTTTTTTTGTAGTGTTTTATGCCCGCCTTTAATACTACAGCACCACAGGTGGTAACACTGATGATACATGGAGTGAAGATGGAGCACCGGTGGAATGAGATGGCAGGGGAAACCAGGAACCCAGAGGAAACCCGCCCCAGCGCCACTTTGTCCACTACAAATCCCACATGCGGTTGTCTGGGATTGAACCCGGGCCACTTTGGTGAAAAGCAAATGGTCTAACCACTCGCCTATGGCACAGCCATATGCTTTAATGAGTTGTTGTTGTAGTGTTTAACGCCCGCTTTTACTACTACGGCACCGCAGGCGGTGACACTGATGATACATGAAGATGGAGCACCGGTGGAATGAGATGGCGGGGGAAACCGGAGTACCCGGAGAAAACCCGCCCTGACGCCGCTTCGTCCACCACGAATACCACATGCAGGTCCCTGGGATCGAACCCGGGCCGCCTAGGTGGTAGGCGATGCTTTAATGAGACCTATATTTTGTATAGTAACATTTTCTCTGTCTACTACATTTTATGAGTTAAGCAAGACATTCAGAATGAAGAGGACTTCAGAGGCCATTCCCCACAAAATTCACGATATACATTTCATTTGTAATGAAAGTATCTTAAACATTAGGTATTTTAATCAAAATCATTAAATAAAAATTTTTGAAAAATGTTCTAAGTAAGGAGTAGTTTATGGAGGGAGAGTTATCTTTAAATTCTTTCTGTCATGACCATGGAAGACATCAAACTAAGGTTGGTTGATATTTAATCAACTATTCAAATTGGAATTATGCTGTTTACAGACAGACGTGCACATGGACCTTTTCTAAAATACTTTCTTTGAACTGAGACAGTCTCAACACATGTATTTTAGTTGACTTTGCCGGCAGACAGTTTGCTTCTATGGCCACAAAGCTGCGTTTTCTTAACAAGATGTACACACAATGCCAGTGTAGAATGCATATCTATCACAAGTTTCATTCCCTTTACATGGATAATGTACAAATTGTCACTATTCAATTACTTTGGACAAAACTTTGCACACTTACTCTTTAGGTACAACTACAAATTAGACTTAAAAGATCAGGCCTATCCTATTTTCAACCCCAGCTAGCATACAATAAGATAAGAGAACTTGTGCAGCACCTACAATATTTAAAACCTTTCAATTACTTAAACTTCTTAATCACAATGTATTTTTTAACAGTCCATCCACATGTATCGTAAAGCAGTAAAATATACTGGGCTTCCCAAAAAAAAACACTGACAACACTTAGTATGTTGTGTGGGATAGCAAACTGATCGGTTTTCAAATTGGAACCTCTGTCCGGAAACGCACGGTTTGGACTCTGGAAAGTGTCGAAGTTTGAGAATAAATGGTTATGACAACCTGTTAACATTCGTTCTGGTACCTTAACACCAAAGGTATGCAACCCTCTAGACATCTGTGTACTGGAAGGAACGACTTGAGCATAATAACATTCTTGCACATACTTTAAATCCTTCCATAGAGTCCTTGGGGTGAATCCTACTGCGTTACTTGTGTAGTTTTAATGTTTTAACAGCAGTGCGGCTAGTACCAGCACACAGCTGCTGAAATGGGTGACACAAGCTCCAGCACACTTTGATGTAAATGTGCAGAATCACCTCAACGTCACATATTCAAATGGATTGATTGGTAGAGGTGGATCAGTTCCATGGCCAGCATGGTCACCAGATTTAACACCTCTCGACTATTTTCTGGGGAGTTGCATGAAGAGTATGATTTATGGCACTCCTGTAATGTCAGCGGATGACCTTATGGCTCGAGACCACGGAGTGCTTGAAAATCTTCAAAGACAATCGCACATATTGGGTCATGCACATTAGGCTCACAGACGATACAGGCTCTGCAATGACATATGAGGTACACAGTTTGAAGCCCATTTGTAATGTAGAGCTCGATGTTGGGTTTATTCACGAAATGTGATGGTACACTCATCTCACACTTTGATACGCTACAGCCGTCAATTTCTGGACAGGGGTTCCTATCTGAAAACCAATCAGTTTGCCGTCCCACACAACACACTAAGCGTTGTGTTTTTTTGAGACAGCCTGTAGAATAGTTTCTCAAAACTGCATACCATATAAGTTTTAGAGTACAAAAGAATCACATCAGTTCAATTTAAAACTTAAAGCCCAAAAGACACAGGAAATGTTATTTATTCCAATACAGTCCAATACACGCACGTCCACACCATGGCCTCTGGGCAACAAGTACACATAATGCAACGGCTAAGTCATGTAACGTCAAAAAAGCCGGTACCTGACACTTAAATCTGGACCAATCAGATAAGGGAGACAACTCCGAAATAAAACATCAGCCTTCCAGGATGACTGGTAGTTGAAGCAAGACTAACAACCTCACCCCGAAAAACAAGCTGTTGCAAAGCCTCAGAAACAACTGGGAGGCTATGACCCAAAGATGGGTCAATGCACAACTGGAGAAGCCCAGAGGTAGGCATCCAGCATTTGTTTAAAATTCTATACTGCCAAATACCAAGAGTCAAAAAGTTCCAAACAGCTGCACTGTGTTTTGCCTGTCCGTATCCTTGGTGACTTGCTGTTGTTATCAAATTTTATGAAAGGAGATGCTGAAACTGGTCACCGTCGTTGTCCATATATTTTTGTCACCTCTTTAGGAACTATACATCACTTGCCATAGTTCATATTGAGAAACACAACCGAGATGGAGCAGGGGCTGGAGTCACGTGTCACCTCTTTTCCTATTACAAATCTTTAAGTTATGGAACTACTAACTTTGATGGAGAAATTGAAGCAATTCGAAAGGCCCTACAAAATCTTTTGTACAGAATTTCACATTTTCAGCAAGCAGTTATTCTCTCAGATTCCAGGGCAGCAATTATAGCAATTACTTCCAAGTTGTCACCAAAAAACCAAACAATTATAGAATGTTGGAAAATCCTTACCCATCTAACCGCTCTTCCAATGGATACCAGCTCACTGTGGACTGAATGGTAATGAGAAAGCTGATTTTCTTGCAAAAAAGGGTACCAGTAGTGTACAGAAATCTATAGTTAATCTACCATTTTATGCAGCCAAAAGATTAGTCAACTCTGAATTCAAAAAAATTATTGCAAAATATTACTATGAGAAATCAAAAAATAAAAGATGGGAACTACCAAACATTCAAACAGTAATTCCTGAGTATCCTCAAAAAAAGGGCAGTTGCAACCTTCAGGTTGACTATAGGACATGTTGTCTGGCAAAACATTTAAATAGAATTGGGATATATTCTTCACCACTCTGTCCTCTATGTGATCTGCAAGGGGAAATGGACCGAGACCACCTTCAAATATGTCCAGCGATTTCTAACACCCCATCCATCAGTGTTGGAGAGCAAGAGGATTAATGACTTCATTGTCAGAAATTCAGCATTAGCTAACAACAATATTGAGAAACACTGGCAATTACCTGGCAGATGTTTTATTGTAATTCTTCCAGGGTATGTGGGTTTGTCTTGTACACTTTATATTTAAATTACCCAGAGACACAAATCACAGGGTTTAGGTGAGGGGACCACAAATCTCTACCAATAATTCTATCCTGAAACATACTTTCAACTGTTCACATCGAAAGACTGGCCACATCAGCTGTTGCACCTTGTTGAAAAAAGGCAATATTACACTTCCTGTCTGTTAATTCTCTCAAAAAAAGGGGGCACAATGTTGAATTCACATATGTAAGGGCTACAACTGTTGACTTGAAAAAAATTGGCACTATAACTTTTTTTCCAATAAGGGCACACCAAACACCAATTTGTTTCATCATGAAGGAGTACTTGATGAACAATATTAGGTTTCTCAGAGCTCCAATAATGATCTCCTTTAATAAAGTTAAGTAAAGGCTTTAAAAGTAGCTTTGAAAATGTTGTATGGTTTCATCCATGCCCTTCTATGATAGCAGAGGATGGTAACGAGTACTGAGGATATGGACAGGCAAAACATTGCACAGTCGGCTAGTAATTTTTTGAATCTCTCGGTATAACTCTACATTATGGAAACTCTTAATCAATTATTAATGCTTCCAGTATAGATTTTTGATTTTTGAGCAATAATCTTTCCAAAATGTCCTTATGCTTTATCTTTAAGATTTTAGTGTTAACTGTTATTTCAGTTCATAACTTTAAATTCTCTATGTGACATTTAAATTTTGAACAGTTGTTGTAAATTTGACAATGGGATAAACATAATGTGATGTGATAAATTATCTAGATAATTAATAACGATGATAGTGATGATCCTTACCTCAGTATCAAAATGTAATGATGCATCTTTAAAATTGGTCTCTTCTAATTCAATAAACTCAGTTGTTCTTTCCAAATATACAGGTTCTTCCTTGATCTCAATTTTAAAATGTTTATGATCATCCCCATATATGTCAGAGTCAGGTTCCACTGCTAAAGTAGCTAACTCGCTCTTCACCTGAACTTCTGAACCGAGAGTATCCTCTGATTCAGACTGCTGTTCAGTTAATGCTTTTTCCAAGTCTCTAGGCTCTTCTTTGACCTTGATGGTGTCTGCTTCATAATCAACCACATGTATATCAGAGCCAGGGTTTACTTCATGATCAACCCTATGTATGTTGGAGTCAGCATTTACTTTATGATCAACACTGCTTATATCAGAGTCAGGGTCTACTTTGTGATCAACCTTATGTATGTTGGATCCAGAGTCTAAAGCATGATCAACCCCATTTTTGTCAGGGTCAGTCTTCATTATAAAACCTGACGCAGGAGAAGATTCGCTCTTTATATAAGCATCTGAACCAAAAGCCTCCTCTGGTTCAGTGCAAGTTCTTTTCAGGAAACAAGGTTCTTGTTTGATTTCTATGTTGGTTTCCATTTCAGTTGTGACAATATGATCCTCAAATTTCATTGTAGAACAGCTTTATTCTTTAAATGAGTTTCTGAACAAAGATGCCATTCTGGATTGAAGTTATCTTCAGTTGATGAGTTGCTCTCTGCAAGATCTTCCCCTGTGTGTATAGTTGCGGTATTCTCAGAGTCTGTTACACAACCTGAAGACAAAGAAAACTGCAGTTATTTGGCATTGTTGTTAAATAAAATATTCAAAAGAAGCACACAAATGGATATATTGCTGGTTCAAAAGGTTTATTATTTATGTATGTGCACCAACTATTGCTATTAATTACACAGCATTGTAAGTCAGGTCCCAGGTATGGGTGTCAGCAGATTATTTTTTCAGAGAGGGGCTGCACATTGGAGTTTTGTGATCAAACAATATTAATTCATTATTCGGTGGTCACAAACTGTAAAAGATGAATTATCACATTTCTTGCGAATAAGCATATTAATTTGAGCTAAATAAGAATTATTTATTTGATTACATAATTATATTACAGGTTGTATGTGTTCAATCTCTGTTGGTACGAATTCTTGTGGACTTTAACTGTAAAACATTGTACAAAAATAAAATTTTTATAACTATCACGATGTGGAAGCACTGTTGAGATGCTAAAATAAACATTTATAACTGTTGGTATGGAATTATTGGTACAGAATTAATGGGCTAAATTATGATAACACACGACCATGTATCCCATTCATGCGCACTTTAACCTAAAAGTGGTAACCTACGTTGGTCGACTGTTCCTAAATAATTACCCTTACACTCTTTAGTATCCTGGCCGTATTCCTCACTCCATTGTTCTGTATGCACTGATGTCACAGATATGCTGACATCACAGATGGCAACATGAGACTAACAAACATCACTGGTTCTAAACCGCAAAGTGTAGCAAAAGATTGCGGATCCTAAGCCACAAAGCGTAGCCGAGGGATTATTTCATAAGAAGAACTGAGCAGCACCAACGGAATATTAATGTAGCTAAAACCCAATGATCTGGGGGATTTCATTTAGGTTGACACTCACATTCCCACAAGCACAGTTTCCTACACATGTCTTTTCTGCTGTCTTCATGCAATATTATCTTACTAAAGAAAGGCTCCTAAGAGAGGCTTGTTGGCCCACATGACTTTGACGAAATAACATCCACTGCTTAAACACTTCACAAAGTACAGTGCATTCGTAGATCAGCACAACCTCCATCAGAGTTGCATGAAAATGACCAGCAAACCATGCGTATGGAACATTAACTTCAGTAGTAACTTATATTAGGGTCATCAATTTTCTTTCGTGATGTTGAAATTGATGACCTTCAATGCAAACACATTCCCAAAAACAACTCTGGTTTACTCCTAAAGGTTCATGTTGATTGATTGCACGTATTTATTTTGTGATTTTGTCCTTCAATTCTTCTAACGTGTACAAATTTGATGGTTACAATTTATTCTTTAACATTCTCCATAAATAAAAAAATTGCATGGAGATAGGTCAAGGGAACGAGGTGGCCACAATCCACGACTAATTATTCTGGCACCATACACACTTCCCAATTCATGCACAGAATTTGCAGTAGTGTGCTGTAGCTGAATCCTGCTGAAACCAGCCACAAAATCTTTCATTTCTTGTTAGTCGCTGGAAAAAAAATATTCAAAATAGAATTTACATAAACATGTGAATCAACTTTTGTGTCATAAAACACGGGATTGATAATTCTAAGCACACTTGCTGTGTACCAAACCTCAGCTTTTGCAGCATGCTGAAGAACTTCACGAATATGGGGATTTTCAGTTAATCAGTTGTTTTCAGAGGTATAGGGAATGTGTTTGCATTGAACATCATCAGTTTCAACATCAGTTGTGTTGCAGGTAAGCCTAATGTAAGTCAGTACAGTAGTTAGTGTTCCGTACTCAAGACTTGCTGGTTATTTACCTCTAATTCTGGCAGGTCGCACTGGTGTTTGCTTGGTCTGGCACCACTGCAGGGCAGTCCGGGCAATCTACAAACACACTGTATTTATAAGGTACTCTTTACTCTAAACACTATTTTTGGCCATTGTAGCTCTGCAAGCATCTCATCTTCACGTAAAAAACGTTCCCATACATTTCCACCGTCACATCACTGTTATGCATATAAAACTGAGTTTCAAAAATGGACACTTTTAATGCCCATTCTTGTTGGTTATTTAAGTCAATCTAAATAAAAGTTCATTGTTGCAACATACACTAAAATAGCCTCAATATAAAATATATAAAATAAATCTCAAGTATACAAAAAGAGATAATCATCATATTACCTTAAAGATAACCTTAATTGGGTCAATATGACCACTAGGCGTTGAAGGAAAATGTCATATAATTCAAACTGGATTGAGTGAAAAGTACAGATATTTTAAATGATGAAAGTATCTCCAAAATGAATAAAAGTAATTACAGGAAATCTCCCTTGGAGCATTCTCTGGAAAGTACTTAAGACTTAAAAATGGAAAAGGGCCATTTTGACCCCTCTAGGCACACTAGTGTCAAACTGTGCAGCAGGGATATGAAGGCAAGGCAAGCGAGAGGTGCATTTGCACACTAGTGAACTAACCAGCAAAGTCCATTTCTGGCACAGCTTGCAATACGAGTTCTGAAGGCAAGCAACTATAGCTGTCACAGGTGATATAAACTGAAGGTTAAAGCATCTTTATTTTGAGATATAGTGCACATTATTTCATAATGGAACATGGTTGTGTTATCGAAGAACTAAGAAAAACTCTCTTTGAAAGCAGAGAATTTTCAGACAAATTAGCCATGGTTAATAATGGAAAAACTGTAATGCTCTTTTGAGTGCACCTTTGTAATTTTATAATGGAAGAACTGGACCTCTCTTCAACATACAAACACAAAAATCCTGAGCACAAAAGACATTTAATGTATATAATTACATTCAAATGCTGTGGTTAACTGACTGTTCAAGACTTCGAAGCTTAGCCCTGCTTGGACAATAGCCATCAAACACAACAGCAACTACAGTGATTCCGGACCAAGTACTGACCCTCGAGAAAACACCATGGCCGGTGACAAACATAGCCCGAAACAACAGGCCCAATCACAAATCGTCACCTGCTCATTGGCCAGGGCAACGCAACTCCCTCCCACCTAACATTGTATATATATGGGGAGTGGAAAGCCAACCGTCATTTTTCATTCTGATGAAGGCCATGGAGTCTACAATGGCCAAAAGCTCAATGCTTTTAAACCTCACACGGCTGATCACCCGTGAAGCCTTAATTAATAACGTGTGCCGTGAAAGCTTTAAAACCTACTGCTCTAGACTAAACAAAATATCTTGCTGTTCGTGTCTTCTTTTTAGTACTGAAAGCTCCATTTGAGGATTTACAATTTATGTGAACCAATTACAGAAGATGAAAAGCAAAAGAATCATATCACATGATTTTTCACACTTCAAATGTTTGAGGTTCTCACAACACAATTGATTGTTAGCCCCAGCATCAACATTCACTGAAAATAGCAAAGCATAATGAGAAACTAAAGAAAAGCAAGTATATTTTAGGCTTTTATAAAACCAAAAAAGTGAGTCGATTAACAACACTACATTACACTTACTTATAATTTCCCAAAACATGTTTCAGAGGCTGACTTTCCTCCAAAACATGTCCCGGGAAATTATAAGTGTTGTGTAGTATTATTATTTTTAAAGGGTAGTTTATGCTGGAGCAATTTCCTTCAAAATCATTTCGCATCCTTGAAAGACATTAACCTTAAATACCCACTTTGGTTTCTGACTTTTTGTTTTTGAGTTATGCTCTCCATCCATCCACAATATAAATACTTCCTCTACTTTACTATACATAGTAGAGAAAGTAAAAAAACCTTTCTATGTTGCTTCAGGCAGCTTTTGTATGACATACTGCAAGCTAAATGTATGGGTATAA
Organism: Tenodera sinensis; assembly: GCA_030765045.1. Classification (NCBI taxonomy): domain Eukaryota; kingdom Metazoa; phylum Arthropoda; class Insecta; order Mantodea; family Mantidae; genus Tenodera; species Tenodera sinensis. The sequence goes on from CM060966.1 coordinate 172,134,175, forward strand.
TCTTCTACTGTGAAAGAATTGACAATATCAGAAACTCCTCACACACATGCAACAAAACCCATTTGAGAGATTTTGGAATGAAATGCACGAGAAGACTGATGAAATCCCAGAAAATGCAGAAACTTAATAAAACTCAAGGTGCTCTTTAATGAAATTATGTACACCATAAACATTCAGCTTGAAGACAAATTTAGTGTCTATAAAATCTATAATTTACAACTATTTGAGTTTAAAATCATTTCCTGCACATGAAAGCAACGTTTTCTGAGTCAGCTTTCACATCACTGTTAATTGTATGCAACAGAATATTTTGATTCTATGGAGCTACAGAATGAGTTAACTCTATTCTACTCAAGCTCAGAGCCAGAAATTGTGATAAACCACTGCATCTTCTAGTGAAATATAAGTACATAAAGACAAACAATTAATATTAGCCATGCCGTTGGTGGCGGTGGCAATGATATTGGTGATGGTGGTGCTGGGAGAGACCATACAGATTAACCATGTCACTAACTCATTCTGTGCTATTTGTATAACTAAAACCTAATGATCTCCAACTACTATTAATTAACTCAAGATTATTATGCACACAGGCTGGTTCCTCTGCCATACCATATTGGGTTCATGAGCTTAAGACTACATATGTGTTAAAATATTCAACGTTGCTTATTGCATACACATAGAATTATATTGGTGCATTTTATATTGTACAACTTGTAGTAATACTCATAACTGGCAATAATTCACGTATAGTAGTTATATACGTAGTTACAAATGTATAAGCTTGATACAGAGCTATATAAGTGAGGTCGCTTAAAAGGGACGATGAACGAATTTAGCAAGGCATTGTCATGTTCTTAAACCAATACTTATGTATTTACTGAGCATAACTTTACACCTACCCTAGATTCGCAAACGTATTTCCGACTAAATAGCGTTTTAGCAGATACGCAATCTTTCCTTCATACAGAGCCTTACCAGCTAAGAATAAAAGATGTATCGATTACACTACATCCCATTTTCTTTCTTTTATTTTTTTTGGAGCGGCCCTAATTCTGCACAATCAAATGTTTTGCCAGGCAGCATTATGTTCTTAAACCACCACTTAATATCTCAGGATAAGTTTGCACCTACTGAGGATTCGCTAACTTAAGTATTTTTGACGAAACAGCAGGTATGCAATCTTAATCTTTCTCTATTACATTAATCTTATGTAATATAATGAATCACTATGCTCATTTTACAGTCGGCAAGGACATTAAAAAAATAACCTGGCACCTGACAGCTACGTGATTTGCCTGACTTCCGCGATGTTTGTAACACGATTGGACCAGATAGGACTACCCTCGTTCGCAGGTAAGTAAATCAGCTAGCTGTGAAGTGCCAGGCTAGTTCCTGCCGACTATATGTAGCTACATCTGTATGACCTACAGACGAATAAGCAATTAAAGCCTTTCTATCCACCTGGCGTAAGCATATTGATATTTGAATATCCACATTTACATTTTCTTAAATGCTGTAATATACATTTGAATACTTCAGCGAACGGGACATTCTTCATACTTGGTCAAAATAAATGTTAAAAAAAGTGAATACACGTACAATATTAGCTTAATAATTGTGTAGGGAGAATTCAGTTTGGAATCCTGTGATTCACCCACTCACCCTATTTGGATTGTCCATGTTTCGTTTTGCCTAGCCTTGTCCTGTCTTTTCCGAAGCTTATGCCAAATAATAGCAAATGAACATTAACCTATAGCCATGTTAATGTTCTCACCACGTTTCCACAGAACAGCCCACCTATTGTTTTCGTTGTAATTGTTGACATGATTTATGGATACTTAATAGCATAGCACAGAACAATAGTGCTGATTGACGTAACTATGCACGTCTTGTCTTCCTTGACTCTAACCAAAGAAAAATCAAGCAAGTCTTTCGTTCTTCGGCAAAAAACGAAGATTCGGCATGGGCAACAGTGGAAGCAGTTATTAAACGGCGCCAAACAAGAAAGGGATTGACAGTTCACAGTGAAAGAGAGGCGACGTTGCCGCTTATCGCGACAACGTGGAGCGCTTTTTTTTATTTTGTTGTTTAATGACGCTGTCAATTGCTAGGATCACATCAGCGTCGCCGGTGTGCCGGAATTTTGCCCCGCAGGAGTTCTTTTAATGCCAATAAATCTGCTGACATGGAGCTCTCGTTTTTAAGCACACTTAAAAACCATAAAGCTGGGCCAGATTTGAACCCGCAACCTTGGAATCAGTAGGCCAGCGTCTAACCGAGTCAGCCAGACCGGCGGAGGACGGTTGGAATGTAGAGCAGATATCATTTATATTCGAATTCACAGACAATAGTAAAATAATGAATCTGCATGCTAATATATATCACTATGAAGATTTACGTTAACAAAATAAACATACCTGTGAAATATCGCATTGTAAAAATGCCACTGATATCCGACTCGCTTGCATCATTACTGTTGTTGCTGGAATTACCCACGGAAATCACTGTTCTTTCCTTGCTTCTATAACTCTGCGCCAAACAAGAAGGTGATTGACAGTCGCTCAGCACGTGGTGGAAAGGTCTAAATGAACAGGAGATGGATGCGTCATTGCGACCGTCATAGTAACGAAAAGAGGGGCCAATCAGAGCTAAGACGTTTCCATAACAACGTTAAACCAGTCTAACAGGTGATTAGCATGTAGCATGTGCCTGACCTGCAATCCAGCAGTAATATAAACTGTGCGTCTTCTCTTCAAGCAGTGAATCCTCCGCATCATCAGCACATGACACCAGCATCGAATCAACAACTCAATTAGGAAACAGACTGCCTACACTTGCTAAAACCCAAGAAAAAACACGAACTCAACCACCAGGAATTCCCCCTATTCCACATGGTTGTTACACTCTTTACATATCAAACTGCCACCCAGAAGCACAAAATGTATGGCTGGTTAAATCACTAATGACAAAACACCAACAAAACTCCGATCATCTCTTTAGAGCACAAAAGATTTATACTCCAAGGAACACATTTGCCTTAATATTTAAAACACAACAGGCTGCAGTAACTTTCCAACAAGGAATTCCATCAAATAATTTCGGAAAATCAGCATATTACACGACAAAATTGCAAGAACCACAGTCACAACAAATTATTGAAGAAAACAGGCCCAAGAAAACTCTGACAGCAGTATTGAAAGGGATTCCATTTGGGATCACTGATGAAATCCTACTGCAAGACATACAAGAAAATTACCCTGATGTAATAAGAATGACACGTATCATAAGCAGAGATAAACCAACACCACTAGTAAGAATTTTCACCAACAGCGTCGCAACAATACAAACAATACTAGCTCAAGGCGCCATAATACAGAGACAAATCTTCAGGGCAGAGCCCTCCAGGCACTCTGAACGGCATATACCTTGCAAACAGGGCCAACAATATGGACACCAACGAGAACAATGTCCTGAAAATCCCACATGCTTCTATTGTGGAGACCAAGCAGATACAAGAAGATGCATGCATGCGAGTAAACATAATGGGCCATTCTGTGCAACATGCAGAAAAACCGGACATTACACAGGGCAAGTCAAGTGCCCAATGTATCCAAGAACACCTCCCACCACAGCAACTCAAATTTCAGAAACATATATATTCCCCCATAATATTCCAGCAACCCCTGAACCACCTAAAGTAACAACTCAATGGCCAGAGATCAAATTTCCCCAAATTCCGCCCAACAAGAAAGAGATGACATCCAAAGAGACACTAGGAACAGTCAAAAACATCATCACACAAGCAGAAGAGCAAATCAAGACATTGCAGAACCAAATTTCCACGATCCAAACTACAATAACGACATTCATTCAAGAAATAGCACAAAATCTAACACAACAGATACTGTTCACATTGATTCCTCCACTATACGATGCCACACCTCCACACCAACGTGCTAGACTGTTGCATAATATCACCCAAACTGCCCAAAAAACCTTAAAAATGGCAGTAAACACCACTAAAGTTGGCAATCAGTTAGCCATCTTCATGCACAGCATACGACAATAAACATAAAAGCAACCAACAAGGAAAGAAAAAAGCAAAACAAGAGGAGAAAACTAAATAATGGCAACTACAACAGTAACAACCCACATTCGGCACAACATCAAACTGCTACACATCAACATTAACGGAATTAGCATTAAAAGACAGCAACTCTACAACCTAATATCTGAACATGAAGCAGACATCATCACAGTCAATGAGACAAAATTAAATAAAAACAGAAACTTCAATTTTCAACCTCTACAAATATTTCGCAAAGACAGAACACAAGGAACCGGAGGAGGAGTAATGATTATGGTTAAAAAAGAACTAAATCCTAAAGAAATAGACACGCCTCCTGTATTTCAACAACAAGAACTCCTATTGGTTGAAATTCAAATCCAACGACAGAAACTCCACATAGCAACGCTATACGTCCCGCCACAATCAACGTTCCCAACGGACATTTTCAAATTTCTCAAAGATAATTTCCCTCGTCTCATTATTGCAGCTGACCTAAACGCCAACAATACAGAACTGTTAGACGAATTTACAAATACAAATGGTCGACAACTAAAGAAACTACTAGACAACACAAATTTAAAACTAGTTCTAGTACCAGGACCTACTAGACTAGGAACAGGTAATCAACAGCCAAGCTCCCCTGATAAGATACTAACTTCAAAATTCACATACCCACAAATAGAAGACATAATAACCGACGCTCCACCAGATACAGATCATATACCAATAATAGTAACAATTAGAACAAATCCATGGAACACAGAAAGCAATAGAACAATCACAGTAAATGACTTTGCAAACGCCGACTGGGAAATATACAAAAATACAGCAGAACAACTTTTAAATAACCTTATTCCACAACCACGTACAACTTGGCACGAGATAGAACAATATGCATCCTCCATAACAGACATCGTCACTCAAGCCCGCATCGCAGCAATTCCACTTAAAACCATCAAGATAAACCCCTACAGTAGACCTCTTCCATCAAATATATTATTAATTAAGAAGAAAAGAAAAGCACACCGACAGTATATCAAAACACACCACCCGCAAGATAAACGAATACTCAACAAGTTACAAGAAGACGTCAAAAAAGCAATAGAAGAACATAACTACGACAAATGGAACAACATGTTAGACAAAATCACACAAAATCATACAAGAGACCCAGCAAAATTCTGGAGACTTATCAAAAGTACAAAAAATAAAGTATCCCCAAACTACCCCATCAAACACAATGGACAAACAATCCACGACACCAAAGAGAAACTTGAGATATTTCGACAACATTATAACAACGTGTTTCAAACACCTCAAGACCCGAAATTTGAAAAAACACATTACCAACGAATAAATAAACATGTACAACAACAACAACAAGAACTATATACTCCACAATTCCCTACTACAGATTTGGACCCCACAAATGATGCAGAAAAACCAATCAGTGAACAGAACATAATAAATGCAATACCCAAGAACAAAAACACCGCCCCAGGACCAGATAATGTTACATATATGATGCTCCGCAAACTCCCATCTGCTACAATAGAACATCTTGCTAACATCTACAACATGATCATAAAACATGGATACCACCCCATTGAATGGAAAAAAGCTAATCTTCTACTACTTGAAAAACCTGGAAAAGATAAAACAGATCCCAAAAATTACAGACCTATATCATTAACCTCAACTTTCTCCAAAATTCTCGAAAAAATTATAGTAAACCGCATAACACAAATATGTAACACCAACAATCTTATACCATCAACACAAGCCGGTTATAGGAGTGACATTACGATTCAAGATCAACTTGTAAGAGTGATGTCACAACTACAGGATGCCTATAACCGAGGATTTACTACCGTCGCCACTTTTTTAGATATCCAGTCGGCGTTTGACAGATGCTGGATAAACGGTTTACTGTACAAATTAACGACAATGAACATTCCGCAACGTTTAACAAGATGGATAGCAAGTTTCTTGACAGACCGAACAGCTAGAATAAAAATAAAAGGAGAAATATCAAACCCGATCTATATGAAAGCTGGAACACCACAAGGAAGTGTCATATCTGGACTATTGTATATCCTATACACCTCCGATACCCCACAGCCAATTTACCCTTCAATTCAACTTGCCCAATATGCTGACGACACCGCTTACTGGAGCACACACACACAAATATTAGCGGCAAAGACAGACTCCAACAACAACTAAAAGTATTCCTAAAGTGGACGAGAAAATGGAGAATCACAATCAACGTACAGAAAACCCAAGCAATAACCTTTCGGAAAAAAATAAAAGAGAAACACAAAAACGTAACTATAAAATTTAACAACGAAGACATAATGTGCCAAAAAAGCATTAAATATCTAGGCATCAAAATTCATCGCTCCCTTACAATAAAACCACACTACCATGAAGTTTTTAAAAAAACCAGACCCTTACTTGGAACAATAGCATATCTCGCCAAACTCAATAAACGAGGCCTCTCTCCAAAAATACTTCGTCACCTTTACATCGCCCTCATTCGTCCAAACTTAACATACGCCGCAGTAGCCACCATGCCTCTCATCACACCTGATTCAATGAAGAAAATACAATCTTTTGAAAGGAATTGTCTACGCATCGCATACAAACTTCTACCCAATTTTAAAAACAGCAACATCTATAATTATACCAGAACCATGCCTATTGATCAACACATAGCAAAACTCATGCTCAGATACATAGATAACGCCCATACCAGACCATACAGACGACGATTGATCAATACAGCCCAAAAAATGAAAACCATTCGACCAAATCAAAATGAAAAAAATCCGCCATTACTCACTCTTATCCACATCTACGACAAACAACAAGAAGACCACCAACAACAACAACTACAAGACCTCCTACAATATTTATCAAACATATAAGAAATCAATAAAAGAAAAAAACCATCAATTTACCAAACAAATGACAACAAACAATAAATAAAAAACTAACAAGAGCCTGAAGCAGCAACAAAAAGAAAAAGCACTAAACAAACAGCAAAATCAGCCTTCTTGGGTAGCGACGGCAGCAAGATGTGTGACCTGGGAAAAAAAGAAGCATCAACAAAAAAAGAAAATGTACCACCCAAACTGATGGATCTCTGGCCCACCAAAAAAGAAAAAAACAAAGCTAGGCTGAAGAGGGGACATTCCCTAAGCAGCCCGGGCGTGCTTGCAAATTAATTAATTCTGTTTTCCCAGCAATATATACAGTGCATACCTCCACCTCCAGCTTGCATCAATTGGAGATTGTCTGTGTTTATTTATTTATTTATTTATTTACTTATTTGTAGTGTTTAACCAGGACCCTCTTAGATACTGGACCTGACACTGGGATTCAAGATGGCGGCCTTTTTTTTTAATTAACGTCCTCCAACATTGTGTCATATCGGACGAAGAGATGGCGGCCTATGTGGTTGGAACTACTTATAAGCAACTCGTCTTGCATCAATTGGAGATTGTCTGTGTGTGTATTTTTTTTTTTCTGTAGTGTTTAACCAGGACCTCCTAAATACCGGACCTGACACTGTGATTCAAGATGGCGGCTTATGTGGTGGGAACTACTTATAAACAACTCGTCTACAGGCTAAGATTTCAACGCAGTAAAATAAAAATGTGGTGTAATAACACGCCTATTTTGTGAATATGGGCCGTGTTAAACACAAAAACACTGTCTTAAACATAATGTCAAGTAAACAAAAAAGAATGACATTTAATATTAAATGATAACCCATTGGCAATGAAATATATAACCTTAAATAACATTCATGCAATCTACAGTTTTACATGCCATTATGTAATTGCATTACACACTCAAATTACAAAGAAGATAGACAAAACTGCAAGCAGCATGTTACTTAAATAAAACAGAAGTGTTGACATTGAGTTGACTCAATTATTAATCATTGTTTACACTATTTTTCACACTGTACCATGTGCAGAATGTTATATACCTACACAAAACATATACTGGATGGCTGATACACAAATGCTGCTATTTAGAATAAGCCTAAAGCTACCTACTGAATTCAAAAGTTTTAGGGTGGAATTTTGCTTTTACTTTTACTGAAAACTTATTACTCAGTTTGCAACAATATATTACTCAACACTTCATGACACTTCATTTTACAGGGGGAATCCACAAAAGTAGATGAAATATTAAAAATAATAACCCTAAAACAGCACTGTAAATGAAATATATGAAATACGTAACCTTAAATCAGCATTGTAAAGCAACTTTGCTATTGTCTACACTACAGTTTTACATGCAGCAACATAACACATTTCTTCTAAACTACAGCTACACATTTAAATTGCAAAGACAAAAGATAATGTATAAATACAAGCACCATACTACTTATGTACATGAAACAAACTGTTGGTGTTGCACCTGTCACTAATTGATTCACTCGAAATTATTGTCTTTCACTGTTAACACTATTCACCATGTTATATATACAGCGGCAACTAATACACATAACGCTGTAATTTATAGTAATTAAATACTGAATTTACAAGCTTTACGTTGCAATTTACCTTTTGTTTTAACTGAAAGTTTCTCATTTTTAATTTGCATCGGGAATGCAACAGTTACGGTGCATTATCATGTTTGAGGTTAGGTTGAGGTATGACTACAATAACGTACACTACTGGAACAGTTTCTCTTCAACAACCTCTCACCTCTGTAATCGTGACACAAATTGTACTTGCAAACAGATAAATTAACCACACTATATGGCTAATGTAGCCATAGTCTTAGATGGAACACAATATACATGGGCGTCGCGAAACGGGGGCAAGGGGTGGCCGCGGCCCCCCCCCCCCTTGGAAGTTGGTGAACTTAATGTGCAGCCAGTTACTGACTATTAAACTATTATTTTAATTTTGATGTAAAGAACAATTTGTATTTGGCACAAATTAATACGGTTATCTGCAATACATATTATAAATTTTGACAAAAAATGATTTCATATTATATAATTGCAAATTTCCAACATGTGCCCCCCCCCCTGGAAAAAAGTCTGCCGACACTCATGACAATAAACATGAACACGTGGACAAGCACACGGCACAGTCAACACGTTATTAGATTTATTCCCGTTCCCTATACTGCCCAAATAAAGGTTTTTAAACACTCGCTTTGCTAATATGAAGACAAACTTACATAGGAATTATTATAACAAACAATAACTCAAAGGCACAGAAAACAATACGAAGGATAGCATGTGGAAACACCTCGGAAATCACGACCAACAGCCGACGTCACTTTTGTACAACTTGGCTGGCAGTGTCAGGTCCGTTAATCCAGAGGGTCCTGGTTTAACGCTCACTTTTACTACTACAGCACTGCAGGCGGAGACACTGATGATATATGGAATGAGATGGCGGGGGAAACCCGCCCCAGCGCCGCTTCGTCCACCACGAATCCCATAGGGATTCTCACATGCAGTTGTCTGGTATCGAACCCGGGCCGCTTTGGTGAGAAGCGAATGGCCTAACCACTCGGCTACGGCGCGGCCAGCCTCTGTGGTGACAGGTCCATTTGCATCATTTTATTTATGAGCTTATTTCCTTGTATTTACGTGTCTGAATCTGTATCTGTGCGTATGTTGAGCATTTACAATTGTTTGGCGACCGTGCTGGCCACTCTACCACCTTTACCAACCGATCGATTTGAATATGCGACGTTGAGGTGATTCCGCACATTTACATCAGTGTGATGGAACTCATCCACAGCTGTGCACTGGTACATGCTGCACTGCTATTAATAATGTTACTGTACTGGAAACCACACAAGTAACGCAGTAAGATGCGCACCTAGGACTATGGAGGAATTTAGCTCATGCGCAAGAATGTTATGCTCAGGTCGTTCATCCCAGTACACAGATGGCTAAAGGGTTGTATACCTTCCGTATTAAGATACCAAAGCGAAAGTTAACAAATGGCCACAACCGTCCGCTCTCAAACTTCGACGCTCTCCAGCGTTAGACGCTGGCCTACTGATCCCAAGGTCGCGGGTTCAAACCCGGCCCAGGCCGATGGTTTTTAAGTGTGCTTAAAAACGACAGCTCCATGTCAGTAGATTTACTGGCATGTAAAAGAACTCCTGCGGGACGAAATTCCGGCACACCGGCGACGCTGATGTGATCCTGGCAATTGACAGCATCGTTAAATAAGAAAATAATTTTAATTTTTTTCCAGCGTATAAAACGTGCATTTCCGGACGCTGAGAACCATAGCAGCTACAGAGCACTCATAAATAAAACTCAATTTAATTTTTGCAAGCTGTTCACAAAATTAGGAATAACGACTAACCAATCTATGTCGGGTGGAAGGAAAGTCATTACATTAGTTTAAACCAGTGCTAGATCTCACTTTTTGGGACACATTTTCTATCTGAAGTTTTTGTCTCTGACCATTTCCTACGGAGATATTTTATTTTCTCCAAAATAAGCTGGCAATACTGCAGATTGTGTGAGTGTCACTTTCCCATAGCTCATCACGTAAACAAACACAGTAATGGTGCTTCTTGAGAACACGTTCTTGTCCGTCCGTGTTTATGCGCGAATATAGGCCAATCACAAGCGTCAGCTCCCACATTTATGCGAAAGCTAAAGTGCCTGACCTGCTTACATGCACAAACCAGTTCAATTCCCTGTAGTTGCCATATTTCTGGATCTGTCTAAAGCTTTTGACTGTGTAAATATAAACATCCTAGAAAATAAGTTAGAAAAATATGGGGTTCGAGGCATTGCACAAAAGTGGATTGCATCATATCTAGAAAATAGACAGCAGTGCGTAGAAATAAACTACAAAAATGAAAAGGGTATGGTAAATAAAGTAAGATCACAATTTGAAACAATTAAACAAGGAGTTCCGCAAGGCTCAAAATTGGGTCCTTTTCTATTTTTAGTTTATATAAATGATCTTTTTGAAATGGTAGCAAATAATGGAGGTACAGCAATTGGCTATGCAGATGATACAACAATAATAGTTACAGATCCCACTACCAAAGGTGTAGAAAACAAGGCAAATAGTATCATAAAAATATTAAAAGACTATCTTTCAAATCTGGATCTGGTATTAAACATAAAAAAGACATCATGGATAAATTTCAGGCTAAAAGAAAAACATGCAGATCACATTGATATCAAGGTAGATGGGGAAAGTATTCCTGAGACGCAGGTCACAAATTTCCTAGGAGTGCTTATAGACAGAAATCTTAATTGGCAACCACATATAATGTACATAACAAAAAAGATAAATAAGGGATTATACATTATGAAACAAGTTAAGGATAACATGGATAATAAAACGCTGAAGCAGGTGTACTTTGCATTCATTTATTCATATATAAAATATGGCATAACACTATGGGGGAATACTACAGCTAAGGAAGTACTAAAAATATTCAAATTACAAAAAAGGGCAATTAGAATAATTGGGAAAATAGAAAAAAGACACAGTTGTAGGGGCTGTTTCAAAAAATACAAAATCCTAACAGTTCCATGTATCTACATTTATGAAAGCATCAAGCATGTTCTTCTCAATGAAAAATTGCTAAAAACAATCACATGCATAGCTATAATGTTAGAAATAAACATGATTATTACAGAACTGCACTCAGGGGAACATTAAATAATCGTTCAATAAAAAGTATAGGAAAAGAACATTATAATGCTTTGCCCAAGGAAATAAAAGACTTAAAACAAAGAGAGATACAAATAAAAACCATTAAGAACTATTTACTAGAAAATGCTTTCTACAATACTGAAGAATTTAAGTACAACACTAAATGTAATCAAAATGTGTAAATGAGTGTAGATGTATTTTACAGGTACGTGAAATTGAAACAGATTTGTAAATAAACGTTGTAATTAAACTTTATATGTACATATTAGGTAAGTTCTTCTGAACTCTTGATATATCCTATGTAACAGAAACATATGGATGAATAAATCAAAGGTCTTTAAATCAAAGGTCTGACCAGCCTCAATGCAACATTGTCGACTTACTGCACGTGTGAAAAACCTGCTTGGAGTATTTCTTCCGTCTTTTAAGTGATTCATTATTTCGAAACCACGTGTGACGTTGTATAATTAATACCAAAGCTATGTCAGAAATAAGTTACTCTACGTATCTCACAAGTAACAAACTTATCTTCCTACATTCCTGTGGAATTACGCATCCAAGTTGGATAAAAAACCATTTATTTTTTCGAAATCGGCTGACCAAAGAACAAAATGCCATTCAACTTTTTTGTTTGTAATGCTTCTATGAAGCACATATTAGAAGGAATGTAATGACTTCCCTTCCACTCTGTATATTGTGGCAAATCCCACTTCTTGCACCAGTGTGACAAATGATGAGTCAAGTTACGTTTTTTCTTTTTTCCGGTACCTTTATTTCTTCTAAACTGGATTACAAATCCACATTTCTCTTTGCTTATTAACATAAATTACAATTAATTGTGACCTTGCTGCGCTCTTCAAATGGTTTTACAAGTGCTCCACAGCGTTTTTTTCTTCTTTTTTTTTGCATCGGTAGTGAAATGAGTTTTCAACTGAAAGTGACAAATGTATTTTTCTATGCCTCTTCACCTATTTTTGAGGAAAGAATGTTTAAGGTAATTGAGAGTACTTTTTATTGCTAGTAAATATGCATATGTTAGCTGAAAGTTTATGTATACATAAAGCTATTATTTCCTAAATTTGAAGTCAAATTCACTTCTAATGTTAGTGTGTTTTGTCCTTTATATTCCACCTCTGGGAGAATACCGACACCAAAGCGCAGAGAATGCTGCAATGGTGGCAATATTACCCTGACACATTTGGAGGGCATTCGTTTTGAGTATTTTGTGCATTTTGGTTTCAGATATTAGGTCAAGAAAGAGAACTATGGAACAAACCAGCTGGATGGAGGATCACCTAAGAGCAGCCTTAAAAAATGACACTTCAGTAAAAATTGTTGAACAAAGCTATTCTGTGAACAAAACTTAATGATAGCATAAAATCAAACTTTTGTTTGTTTTGCAACGTCACACGGAACTACTGTGTAATTCCACAAGAATGAACAAAGGTAACAGTTTGTTACTTGTGAGATACGGAGAGTAACTTACTTCTGACATAGCTTTGGTAGTAATTATGCAACTCACCAAATTATGCACAGAACAAAATTTCTTCCAGTTCCAAACGAAGTATTTCCGTCAAACTTCAGATTTAGCAATGGGCAACCCTCTCTAACCATTCTTAGCAGATAATTACATGAGTTCATTGGAAATAAGGATCACAAAGGATTTCTGTGGATGTTCAAACTCTGGCAGCGATACGTAGATGACATATTTGCAATAGTTCCAAAAAGACACATCACTGATGCATTAAAACTTCTGAACATACAGGACAAAAGTATAAATTTCACAGTGGAAGTAGAAAAAGATGATAAATTACCATTTTTAGATCTAAAATTAATTAAAAACAAGGATAGAATAAATTTCAGTATTCACAGAAAACCAACGCAGACAGACAACTACATAAATGCTAATAGTTACAATCCAAGAAGCCACAAACAAGCAATTTTCAATAGTTTAACACATAGATTGGTGAACATCCCTCTTTCAGCAGAAGAATATAAAACAGAATATTACAAAATAATTGAAATAGTACAAAAAAATGGCTTCCCCAAAGAATTAGTAGATAAAAAAGTAAAACGAGCAGAAAAGAAAAAATTATTAAAAGAAACTACAGCTCTCACAGCAGCGAAAACAAAAATGACATTCAAAAAATTTACGTTATCATCCATGGGCCTTTGATAAATTTAAAAAGTGTTCAAGGAATACAACATTCAGCTAGCACCAGTAAACCATTACTCCATAAAAAACCTGCTACTTTCAAACATCAAAAATGCTATTCCACCTAACAAAAAATCTGGCATATACCAAATTGAATGCAGTGATTGTAATGAAATATACATAGGAAAAACCAAAAGAAATTTAGAAATTAGATCCAAGGAACATGTTAGGAACATCAAGAGTAAACAATTAGAAAAATCAGCAGTTGCATTTCACTTTTGGACAAAAAATCATGACATAAAGCTAGAACCGGAACTTCTCAAACACATAACCGGAAAACAAGAACTGTCCACATGGGAACAAATCTTCATTTTAAAAAATAGAAACCCAGTATTTAATTTCGACATTCCTCAGAAAGATATTTTCAGCAAGTTCATTGAACCGTTACCAGAAGAAGCATCGCCATCCGCACCATGCAACACCATGGAAACAGTTATTGTCCGGTTGATAATGGAGGAAAGTTAACCTTCGAAACGCATTCCGGAAAATTATGTTGTAAGTGTTGTTCAGTGTTATTAATTGACTCACCTTTTAAATTAAATTAATTACAACACTGTTTTCAAACTTCTATGAAAGGAATATGTGTAAGTAATCTTGTTGTTTTCAGTACTGGCAAAAATAGCTGGAGTTGGTGCCATTGTTCTGGTTTCCCCTAAACCACTTGTCACATTTAAATGGTCTGTTTCCATTACAAATTAAATTATGAGCTTCAACTGCTTGACTCACATAACCTTAAAGTTTACAACTATGTTTTTTCAAATATGATGATGAAGTAAAGCTCTTAATACACTTTTCACATTTAAACCATATTTCCTCATGAATTAATGTATGTGCTTTCAAATATGATAATGAACTAAAGCTCTTATCACACTTTTCACATTTAAACTGTATTCCTTCATGAATTAAGCTATGTCTTTTCAAAGTTGATGATGTACTAAAGCTCTTATCACACTTCTCACATCTAAATTGTATTCCCTCATGAATTAAACCATGTTTCTTCAAATCTGATGATGTACTAAAACTCTTATCACACTTGTCGCATTTGAACCGTATTCCATCATGGATGACTAATGCATGCTTTTTCAATTTGGTTGACGTAGTAAAGCCCTTATCGCACTTCTCACATACAAACTGTATTCCCTCATGAATTACACTATGTGCTTTCAAATTTGATGATGTATAAAAGCTCTTATCACACTTGTCACATTTAAACCGTATTCCCTCATGAATGACTGATCTATGAGTGTTCAATTTTGATGATGTACTGAAGCTCTTATTACACTTTTCACATTGGAAGCGTATCCCATCATGCATTAAGCTATGTATTTTCAAACATGATGATGATGCAAAGCTCTTGTCACACTTCTCACATTTAACCCGTATTCCCTCATGAACTAAGGTGTGCTTTTTCAAATTTGATGATGTACTAAAGCTCTTATCACACTTGTCACATTTAAATTGTATTCCTTGATGAATTAAAGTATGCTTTTTTAAATATGATGGTGTACTAAAGCTCCTATTACACTTCTCACATTGGAACTGTATTCCCTCATGTATTAAACTATGTTTTCTCAAAATTGATGACGTAGTGAAGCTCTTGTCACACTTCTCACATTTATATCTTATTCCCTCATGAATTGAAGCATGCTTTTTCAGTTCTGATGATGTATTAAAGCTCTTTTCACACTTATCACATTGAAACCATATTCCCTCATGAATTAAATTATGCCTCCGCAAATCTGACGATGTAGTAAAGCTCTTTTCACACTTGTCACATTTAAACCGTGTTCCATCATGAATTAAACTGTGTGTCCTCAAATCTGATGGTGTAGTAAAGCTCTTACCACACCTCTTACACTGAAACCGTACTCCATCATGAATAACTAAACGATGCATTTTCAATTTGGATGATGTACTAAAGGTCTTATTACACTTGTCACATTTAAACCGTATCCCCTTATGAATTAAAGTATGTCTTCTCAAACATGATTTTGTAGAGAAACCCTTATTACAAATGCTGCATATGTATGCCCCTTTGTTTTCATGACTTAAACTATGGCTTTTCAAAGAACATGCATCACGAAAGCTCTTGCTACAAATGTTACACGTGTTTTTTCTTCTATCTTCATGAAGTGCAATGTGAGTTTGTAAAGAAGATGCTGCACTAAAGCAGATGCCACAGAACTCACATCTGTGTGATATTGTGGTATTCACAACTTCTTCGTTATCACCTGTGTGAGCTGCACATATGTTGACGTGACAAGGGTTGCTATTTTCTTCCAGTTTTAAGCAGCTGTTATCTGAGTCTCCAGTGATGATGCCAGATTCATAATTCCTCATTGATCCCACATCTGATCTGAAATAGGAAGATCAGTAGCAAATATATGCATTACTGAGACATAGAGAGTAGGAAATACATTAACAGAAATAAAGATAAGATCACTAAACTGGTAACAGAGCTTAATGGCTCGAATCAAGCTGTGCTTTTTTTAACAAGTGTTTTTGTTTTGAAAAATAAAAGTGCAATAAAATGTACGAAACCATACAATACCAATAAAGTGATTATGCAAAAAAACCTGACATGCCAGGAGTAAATGGATTGAAAACTGGATTCAGCACATCAACGTTACCTAAGATCCCATTATATGAAATCACATTATTTACTTTAGGTAGCAAACAGAAAGGTGAAATTTGCAGGCTAATGTTATCTGCGCATATGTATCTGCAGTGTGTTCGTAGCTCGACCAGACCGCCCCTCAATGGCACTCGACCAGGCGAGGACTGGCACTCCCTTTGCCAGAGTTACGCACGAAGGACTGGAACTCTAACTACTGTGCTAACTTACATTAGGCTTACCTGCACCACAACAATGTTGAATATCTTTTCCCATTTTAAAAAACAAGAATCGCAATACAAATTTTGAAATTCCAATAACAGATAGTATTTATAAGTTTCTGTTTTCAGAGGTTGGCAACAAATAGATCTTTTAAGTTGAGCATCTGTAACTATGGTAACTTGTTTGGATAGCTTTGAGAATAAGTTGGATACAACTTGAAACTAGTCAATATTATTTTTTATTAGTTATTTAGTAATTACAATAATTACCATAGACTTCGTCAAAAACAACTTACTCAAAAATACTCAGTCTATAAATATATACATACAAACATTGCTAACTTAAGATTTACACTTAATATATTTACAAACTAAGATTTACTCGTATATAAGTCAGCAGTTCATTATCTTGCAATATTAATAAGATAAGTGGAGCTTTTAGTTTCTAGTTTGCTCTTAATTTAGATTCATGAGCCCCCAATGATGACATCATTAACGTAATCGCTTTCCGTCTCCAGGCCTGTTTAGATAAAGATGGCCTTGGAACAACACTATGGGGCAACGCTACAGCTAAGGAAGTACTAAAACTATTCAAATTACAAAAAAGCGCAATTAGAATAATTGGCAAAATAGAAAAAAGACAAAGTTGTAGGGACTCATTCAAAAAATACAAAATCCTAACAGTTCCCTATATCTACATTTATGAAAGCATCAAGCATGTTCTACTAAATGAAAAAAGTGCTAAAAACAGTCACATGCAATAGCTATAATGCTATAAATAAACAGGATTGTTATAGAACTGCACTCAGGGGAACATTAAATATAATCGTTCAATAAAAAGTTTAGGGAAATAACATTATAATGATTATTTATTTATGACAACAAACTTTTACTGTTGGTATTTTTAAACACACAAGCCCTGTGTGTGGGCAAAGTTTGAGAGGTAGAACTGGAACTTAAAAATTCAATGCCACAACTGGGATTTGAACCACAGACCTTCCGCTTACCGGGCGGCTGCTCTACCGCTGAGCTATTGTGACAAACTGCCAGAATGGCATTAAATTCTCAAACCAGTTGTGACATTGAATTTTTAAGTTCCAGTTCTACCTTTCAAACTTTGCCCACACACGGCTTGTGTGTTTAAAAACACCAACAGTAACTTTGTTGGCATAAATAAATAATAATTACCATCTGAAGGCTATTTAATCCTGGGACATAAAGTACTTACAATAGTAAGTCACCATTGGGGTAATTTGTCTCTGATGTGAGACGGCCTTTGTGGTTTACCAGGAGAAATACGAACTGGTTTGAGAATTCGATGCCATTCTGGCAGTTTGTCACAATAGCTCATTAGAGCAGCCGCCTGGTAAGCGGAAGGTCTGTGGTTCAAATCCCAGCTGTGGCATTGAATTTTTAAGTTCCAGTTCTACCTCTCAAACATTATAATGCTTTACCCAAGGAAATAAGACTTAGAGAGAGATATAAATAAAAACATTAAATGCCTTCTCCAATATTGAAGAATTTAAGTACACCACTAAATGTAATCAAAATGTATAAATGAGTGTAGATGTATTTTATATGTATGTAAAATTGAAACAGTTTTGTAATTACATTTTGTATACGTGTAATAATTGTGATATAACCTATGTAATCTGAACATAAGGATGAAATAAAATGAAAGATATTTTAATATAAAAAATTATGATTAAGTATGTGTGGCTGATTGGTTCATGTGAATTAAATAAGCTTTATTACTGGCCATGCTTGTTGTTTGCAACTGAGAAAATGCCCTGAAATAAGACAGGTTTTGCAATTTTAGCATATTTAATCACAGCTTTGGATAAACATTAGAGACCAACAATTAGAAACAGGATTTGAAAAAACATGGTACAAAACTATGAGTAATGCTAATGAAGAGAACGAAGAAAAGACCTCAAAAGATAAATTTTCATGAAGATGAAATCCATTCTTAAAGATTTTCTGTGAAGTCCTGGATACATTATTAACTCAAACTAAATTAAGATTTGAATCACAGAAAGAGTTGAAATTTCTGGCCTTACTGGATTCTACACATTTTGTGAGTTATAATAAAAGTTTTCCAACAAATGTGTTATGTGAACCGAGAGATCCATGTTTCCTATTTCAGTATACTGTCTCTGAAAAACGAGCTGAAAGTGTTACATTAAAACGAGCTGAAAATGTTATACTCACTTCAAAAAATTTCTGACAAATCCTTCAAACCATTGTAAATTATATGAAATCAAATGGACTTGATAACTACTGTGAAGTTTATAAACTATGCAAACATTTTCTTCCACTACTGCAAGCGCAGAAAGCAGTTTTTCAGCCTTGAAATGATCAAAATCTTATTTACTGGCAATACATGGACAAATTGGTCTGAGCAACATGGTTCTTCTATTGGTGGTAAAAGACACTTGTTTCATTGAGAAGACATCACAAGGAATTACTTTTTGATAGTGTGACAACACAGTTTAGCCATAGAGAAAGACAGCTGGAGTTCATGTACTTATATAAACTGTATGGTAACATTGTTCATTTTAGTTTTATAATTGTTGTTTAGCTTGTTTCAAGACAAATTTATTTAAATACACAGTTCCTGAAGATAACATTTAATCAACAACCCCTTATTGTCTGGATCTGGTAGCCCTAGCTTTCTTTTTGGTAGCTTTTAAGGCCTGCTTTTACTACATGTGGCACCACAATTGGTGAAACTGATGATACATGGAATGAAGATAGAGTACTGGTGGAATGAGATGGCTGGGGAAACCGGAGAAAACCCGTACCTGTGCATTTTGTCCATTACAAATCCTACTGCAGCCGCCTGGGATTGAGCCTGGGTCGCTTTGATGAGAGGCAAATTATCTAACCACATGGTAGGCCTAGATATAGCCCAAGTCACAACTACAGCATACGCCACTGTGTTTTACATCTGTAATTTTATTTTGTTCATTTTATCTTTATACCTGATTTGCAAATGCAATATTCACACATAAAATCTACCATTAAGCCACTCTTGAAACTTGACAACACTTACAGTACCTCATATGCAATGCAATAAATAGGTTTCATCACATTGGTCATACCCCGATCCCTCAACCTATGAAGGTGGCTGTTAAAGAGTTCTTACTCATAGAATTGAGTTCAAGTGTGGCAGTCTTACTTATTATGAAAAATTAAACTTAGTTTGAATTTTGTATAGTATCTCTAACATAACTTTCATCTTAAATGACTCTGACTCTAGAAGTGCAATTCTGAAAATATTCCTACAGGTATACAACTGTTCTTCAGGTGAAACTCAGGTCATTCAATTTAGAGTGTGGTGCTTATGAAGGCCTTGCTTTCACATAATCATGTGAGAGACAAAACTGGGTTACAGGTGTGTATGCTACTCTCCAACAGTAAAGACAGAGAATTCATTTGGTTTCTACAATAGCTTTATTCACCAAGAACTTACATTAAATTTCTGTAAGTTTCACGTGCTACAAATGTTACACTCACATTCATCTTTGTCCTTGTGAATTATGTTACAATTTTTCAAAACTCACAGTTCTCTTATTTGACCATTTTCCCTCATGAACTACAAGTCGATCTGGGTGGCTCAGTTGGTTAGACACTGGCCTACTGATCCCAAAGTCACGGGTTCAAATCCGACCCAGACCGATAGTTTTTAAGTGTGCTTAAAAACAACAGCTCCATGTCAGTAGATTTACTGGCATGTAAAATAACTCCTATAGGACAAAATTCCAATACATTGATGATGCTGATGTGATCCTGACAACTGACAAAATATTTATTTATTTCTCATGATCTACAAGGTGTGACTAAAAAGCTTCTAGAATGGTTTCAAAACTATTGTTATTGAGTTGTCTTTAATTATTACCTAGGCTGTAAATACAGCATGCTCTACTGATAAAAATGTGAGATTTGAACAGTCTTATGCAACTGCAGAACTTTATCAGACTAGTACAAATGCAAGGTAACACAGAACATAAAATTTTTCTTCAAAGCATGAGCGTCGGCAGACATTTTTCCAGGGGGGGGCCACATGTTTCAAATTTGTAATCAGATAATTTCAATTCACTATTTTATTGTCAAAATTTATAATATTCGTTGCATATAACCATGTTAATTTGTGTTAAATAGAAATTGATCTTTTAAAATAGTAGTTTAATAGTCAGTAATTGATTGCACATTAAGTTGACCAACTTCCAGGAAGGGGCCGCGGCCCCCCCTTGTCCCCCCTTCGCGACGCCCATGCTTCAAAGTTGGTAGAACTGCAAGAGAGATCTATAAATTATAGCTAGAAATTACTTTCGGGCTTAAAAGCCTTGGGCTGTTGGAGTTTAGAGGTCCAGATGTTTCATCCACACCTGCGGTGGACATCATCAGGGGCATGGTCTTAGTCTTCTCGCGAAGGTTCAGTTACAAGTGTGCACGTGTGAACAAAATGTCCTGCAGCATCTTAAAAACAATAAGCATCTGTGATGCTGCCCGACAATAGGCTACACCAAGCTGTTACTTATTGTGGATGCATTTCCCTTTCCGGAATCATTCAATGATTTTCTGACCGCTAGATAAAACAGTTCTACTTATTTACAAACCAAGTGGAAGTGCACCTCATTGCTGAAGGTGATCCACAAAGATGCTGTTGTCTTCTCAGAAACAAGTCAGCAAACTTTCGCCTCCTCTCATGATTGGCAACCTACAGCTGCTGCATTAATTGAGTTTTGCAAGTGCAGTAATTGGGATAATATCAGAGAATTCTCTGGATACCGAAGATCATTCTATCCCCAATTCTTGACAATGGCGAAGATCCAATTTCATTGGACTAACGGTTACAGCGACATGAACCAGCACAATCTTTCGCTCAGGTCGGCCAAAATGACATCTAGTACTTTTTATGTTCACTGTTGAATTGTTTCATTGAAGTTTTTCATAAGTCTGTAAAATGTTGATCCATTCTGTGCTTCATTACACAATAGAATTACGCAAAGTTGCCTGACTTTTGCTGCATGATTTTCTAGTAAAACATTTTCACAATTACCACATGCCGTACAATAGTAAATTGTTCTATGCTAGCCAGACCATGCAAGAAATTCAGACTGAGACAACAATGAGGATGTTCATGGATGTACAAACAATACAAAATATTATCAACGACCCACAAACAAAAATTTACCAAGGGCTTCAAAAGCAGTATGCTTTTTTAATGACCCTTTATACGCCGTAGTAAACCTCTTACCACACTTTTATATTTAAATGGTTGTTTCCATCATGAATTAAATTTGAGCTTTCGAATGTGCTGCTTGCTTTATATCTTTGCCAGAAAACCTTGATGCTTGCAACTATGTTTTTTCAAATTTGATAGTCTAAAAAAGCTTTTACCACACTTCTCACATTTATACTGTTTGCCTCCATGAATTAAACTGTGTTTTTTCAAATAATAAGATGTGCTAAAGCTTTTATCACACTTCTCACATTTATACCGTTTCCCCGCATGAATTAAACTGTGTTTTTTCAAATACGATAATGCATTAAAACTCTTATCACACTTCTCACATTTATATCGTTTCCCCGCATGAATTAAACTGTGTTTTTTCAAATACGATAATGCATTAAAACTCTTATCACACTTCTCACATTTAAACTGCATTCCCTCATGTATTAAGCTATGCTTTTTCAATACTGATGATCTATAAAAGCCCTTATCACATTTCTCACATTTAAACTGTACTCCCTTGTGAATTAAGTTGTGTGTTCTCAAACTTGATGATTCAGTAAAGCTCTTATCACACTTCTCACATTTAAACAGTACTCCCTCATGTAGTAAGTTATGTTTTTTCAAACTTGATGATGTAGTAAAGCTCTTATCACACTTGTCACATTTAAACCGTGTTCCATCATGAATTAAACTGTGTGTCCTCAAATCTGATGGTGTAGTAAAGCTCTTACCACACCTCTTACACTGAAACCGTACTCCATCATGAATAACTAAATGATGCATTTTCAATTTGGGTGATGTACTAAAGCTCTTATTACACTTGTCACATTTAAACCGTATCCCCTTATGAATTAAAGTATGTCTTCTCAAACATGATTTTGTAGAGAAACTCTTATTACAAATGCTGCATATTAATACCCCTTTGTTTTCATGAGTTAAACTATGGCTTTTCAAAGAACATGCATCACGAAAGCTCTTGCTACAAATGTTACACATGTTTTTTCTTCTATCTTCATGAAGTGCAATGTGAGTTTGTAAAGAAGATGCTGCACTAAAGCAGATGCCACAGAACTCACATCTGTGTGATATTGTGGTATTCACAACTTCTTCGTTATCACCTGTGTGAGCTGCACATATGTTGACGTGACAAGGGTTGCTATTTTCTTCCAGTTTTAAGCAGCTGTTATCTGAGTCTCCAGTGATGATGCCAGATTCATAATTCCTCATTGATCCCACATCTGATCTGAAATAGGAAGATCAGTAGCAAATATATGCATTACTGAGACATAGAGGGTAGGAAATACATTAACAGAAATAAAGATAAGATCACTAAACTGGTAACAGAAGTTAACCTCTTGAGCGAGAGTCATTTAAAAGCTCCGCAGGCTGAGAACGGATACCCAATATCCAGCGCAGGGCATTTAAATTGTTAAATGCGCTAAAAGTGCTTCCTAAATACACAGCTGTAGTTTGCGTAAATTTTAAGTTATTTTAATGAAACAAAAACTGGTATAAAACTCATTATATACAGTATACATGTACTTCATCAGCAATGTTAAGTTGCATTTACAAATCGTTGAAATGGCACTATTTGTTTCACTGTGGTAAAAAGTTAACTTTGCTTTGTCGAAGGCGCCTAATATAATTTCTCGGAAAGAAACAGTAGTGGACCCATTGTATGTGTGAGCTATGCGTCAGCAAATCACAGCACAATGTGAAATAGAACACTACTGTATGCGTGGTTTATGAGTCATCAGAATAAAGCAGGTTTGCAATTTTTCCTTACACGTGTTTCGTAACTTGGATATAGCTTACAGGCTCCGTTTGTTTTTTTCTTGAAATGCATACATATACTTTCCTGCTTGTAGCTGAAGTGAGAAGCTTTTGAGTGTTACATCTCAGAGCTAAAACATGGCATCAACAAGCAGTGTTGCTCAAAGGTTAGCGAGTGGTGGAAGTGTAAGGGCTTCTGAAATTACACACGATAATGTGGAGGACTTCTTGCTGTGTGACAGCGATTTGGATATTGATGGCAAATTTTCCGAATTTGAGGGGGGTGTCGAGGATATAGGTACGAGTAGCAGTGAGGAAGAATGTGACCAACTTCCTTCAGGTGTTCGTGAAGAGTCAGCATTGTGGAGTGCTGAAAACAATTGCAATACAAACAGGCACATCTTCACGAGTACAGGGTCTGGTGTTCAATCCCAGGCTCAGCTGACTTCTGACAGCCAACCAATTGACATTTTTACAAAATTTTTTACTACCGACTTAGTGTCTCTCATTGTTTTGGGAAACAAATGTATATGCGTGTAAGGTGAAGGAAGACCTGCTCTCTAAAGGTAAATTAGGGCCTAAGAGCAGAATTCAAAGGTGGACAGAAGTAACACTTAATGAGATATACAGGCTAATTGGTCTAATTATACTTATGGGTGTTATTCGTAAACCTGCATTATACATGTATTGGTCCACAGATGACATGCTAGCTACTCCTTTTTTTGGAAAATGCATGTCAAATAACAGGTTTACGTCAATTTTGCGGTTCCTTCATTTCACCTGCACAGAGAATGTAAATGACAAACTCCACAAAATTAGGCCTGTTTTCGATTATATTATTTCAAAATTTAAAGAAAATTATGTGCCTGGTGAAAAGGTCACTGTTGATGAAAGCCCAATGCTTTGGAAGGGCCGCTTAGGTTGGAAGCAATACATCAAAACAAAAAGGGCTAGATTTGGCATAAAGAGTTTTGATGTTTGTGAAAGTAAAACGGGATATCTTTACAATAGCTGCATTTACACTGGTCAAGGGACTGACAATACTGGAGACAAAGATTTGGGCTTATCTGGCTCCATAGTAATGCACCTAATGGAACCTGTGCTTGATCAGGGTAGGACTGTGTACTTAGATAACTGGTACAGCTCTCCTAAATTATTCATGGCCTTACACAAAAGAAAGACTAATGTAATTGGAACAGTACGTTCAAATCGTATAGGTTTGCCAAAAGATGTGAATACGAAGGTTCTAAGGAGAGGGGAAATGGAGGTGGGTCAGCTCCCACCTTTGACCTACCTTGCCTGGCAGGACAGGAGGGTAGGTACGGCATTATCCAATTGCAGCTCTAAGATTTTGATGATTGACACTGGAAAAACAGATGCCCATACCAAAATGTGCATTTTCAAGCCTGACGTTATCCAGGAATACAATATGCACATGGGCGGTGTCGATCTAGTAGATCAGGTATTGCAAGCATATCCCTCTTTACGAAAAACAGTGAAATGGTATAAAAAGGTATTTTTGCACCAGCTGGATATAACCATATACAATTGTTTGATAATTTGGAGAGCTCTAAACCCACACAAGACAATGACCTACCTGGACTTTTGGCTATCAATAGCTCGCAGCCTAATTGAACAACACCAGGTTGAGAGGCCTCTTCATATTGGGGGTAGAAAATCCAAAACCCCTGCACCCCTCCGACTTGAAGGAAAACATTATCCTAAAAGGATACCGTCAACAGCAAAGAAGTCCCGCCCATCTCGAAGGTGTTTCGTGTGCCGCAAGAAGGGAATCCGTAAGGAAACTGGGATGATCTGTGGCGAATGTGGAGATGTGCCCTTGTGTGTTTATCCCTGTTTTGAGACATATCACTGCAGAAGGAACATATAAAAGTAAGCCAGTAAAGCATATAGAATTCAATTAAATGTTTCATAACGGGGGAAAATTAAAATAAGTTGAGTTAGATAGAGGATAAATAAGGGTTAAATGCACAAACGCACAGGACGTGTATACACGTCCACATCGCTCGTCCATCATTTTAAATGGACGTGATTTCACGTCCATATCCCTGAAGAGGTTAATGGCTCGAATCAAGCTGTGCTTTTTTTAACAAGTGTTTTTGTTTTGAAAAATAAAAGTGCAATACAATGTATGAAACCATACAATACCAATAAAGTGATTATGCAAAAAAACCTGACATGCCAGGAGTAAATGGATTGAAAACTGGATTCAGCACATCAACATTACCTAAGATCCCATTATATAAAATCACATTATTTACTTTAGGTAGCAAACAGAAAGGTGAAATTTGCAGGCTAATGTTATCTGCGCATATGTATGTGCAGTGTGTTCGTAGCTCGACCAGACCGCCCCTCAATGGCACTCGACCAGGCGAGGACTGGCGCTCCCTTTGCCAGAGTTACGCACGAAGGACTGGAACTCTAACTACTGTGCTAACTTACATTAGGCTTACCTGCACCACAACAATGTTGAATATCTTTTCCCATTTTAAAAAACAAGAATTGCAATACAAATTTTGAAATTCCAACAACAGATCGTATTTATAAGTTTCTGTTTTCAGAGGTTGGCAACAAATAGATCTTTTAAGTTGAGCATCTGTAACTATGGTAACTTGTTTGGATAGCTTTGAGAATAAGTTGGATACAACTTGAAACTAGTCAATATTATTTTTTATTAGTTATTTAGTAATTACAATAATTACCATAGACTTCGTCAAAAACAACTTACTCAAAAATACTCAGTCTATAAATATATACATACAAACATTGCTAACTTAAGATTTACACTTAATATATTTACAAACTAAGATTTACTCGTATATAAGTCAGCAGTTCATTATCTTGCAATATTAATAAGATAAGTGGAGCTTTTAGTTTCTAGTTTGCTCTTAATTTAGATTCATGAGCCCCCAATGATGACATCATTAACGTAATCGCTTTCCGTCTCCAGGCCTGTTTAGATAAAGATGGCCTTGGAACAACACTATGGGGCAATGCTACAGCTAAGGAAGTACTAAAACTATTCAAATTACAAAAAAGTGCAATTAGAATAATTGGCAAAATAGAAAAAAGACAAAGTTGTAGGGACTCATTCAAAAAATACAAAATCCTAACAGTTCCCTATATCTACATTTATGAAAGCATCAAGCATGTTCTACTAAATGAAAAAAGTGCTAAAAACAGTCACATGCAATAGCTATAATGCTAGAAATAAACAGGATTGTTATAGAATTGCACTCAGGGGAACATTAAATATAATCGTTCAATAAAGTTTAGGGAAATAACATTATAATGATTATTTATTTATGCCAACAAACTTACTGTTGGTATTTTTAAACACACAAGCCCTGTGTGGGCAAAGTTTGAGAGGTAGAACTGGAACTTAAAAATTCAATGCCACAACTGGGATTTGAACCACAGACCTTCCGCTTACAGGGCGGCTGCTCTACCACTGAGCTATTGTGACAAACTGCCAGAATGACATTAAATTCTCAAACCAGTTCGCATTTCTCCTGGTAAACCACAAAGGCAGTCTCACATCAGAGACAAATTACCCCAATGGTGACTTACTATTGTAAGTACCTTATATCCCAGGATTAAATAACCTTCAGATGGTAATTATTAAATATTTATGCCAACAAACTTACTGTTGGTGTTTTTAAACACACAAGCCATGTGTGGGCAAAGTTTGAGAGGTAGAACTGGAACTTAAAAATGCAATGCTACAACCGCTTACCGGGCAGTTGCTCTACCGCTGAGCTATTGTGACAAACTGCCAGAATGGCATTAAATTCTCAAACCAGTTTGTATTTCTCCTGGTAAACCACAAAGGCAGTCTCACATCAGAGACAAATTACCCCAATGGTGACTTACTATTGTAAGTACTTTATATCCCAGGATTAAATAACCTTCAGATGGTAATTATTATTTATTTATGCCAACAAATACTGTTGGTGTTTTTAAACACACAAGCCCTGTGTGTGGGCAAAGTTTGAGAGGTAGAACTGGAACTTAAAAATTCAATGCCACAACTGGGATTTGAACCACAGACCTTCCACTTACCGGGCGGCTGCTCTACCACTGAGCTATTGTGACAAACTGCCAGAATGACATTAAATTCTCAAACCAGTTCGCATTTCTCCTGGTAAACCACAAAGGCAGTCTCACATCAGAGACGAATTACCCCAATGGTGACTTACTATTGTAAGTACCTTATATCCCAGGATTAAATAACCTTCAGATGGTAATTATTATTTATTTATGCCAACAAACTTACTGTTGGTGTTCTTAAACACACAAGCCATGTGTGGGCAAAGTGTGAGAGGTAGAACTGGAACTTAAAAATGCAATGCTACAACCGCCTACCGGGCAGCTGCTCTACCGCTGAGCTATTGTGACAAACTGCCAGAATGGCATTAAATTCTCAAACCAGTTCGTATTTCTCCTGATAAACCACAAAGGCAGTCTCACATCAGAGACAAATTACCCCAATGGTGACTTACTATTGTAAGTACTTTATATCCCAGGATTAAATAACCTTCAGATGGTAATTATTATTTATTTATGCCAAAAAATACTGTTGGTGTTTTTAAACACACAAGCCCTGTGTGTGGGCAAAGTTTGAGAGGTAGAACTGGAACTTAAAAATTCAATGCCACAACTGGGATTTGAAAAACAGACCTTCCACTTACCGGGCGGCTGCTCTACCACTGAGCTATTGTGACAAACTGCCAGAATGACATTAAATTCTCAAACCAGTTCGCATTTCTCCTGGTAAACCACAAAGGCAGTCTCACATCAGAGACAAATTACCCCAATGGTGACTTACTATTGTAAGTACCTTATATCCCAGGATTAAATAACCTTCAGATGGTAATTATTATTTATTTATGCCAACAAACTTACTGTTGGTGTTTTTAAACACACAAGCCATGTGTGGGCAAAGTTTGAGAGGTAGAACTGGAACTTAAAAATGCAATGCTACAACCGCTTACCGGGCAGCTGCTCTACCGCTGAGCTATTGTGACAAACTGCCAGAATGGCATTAAATTCTCAAACCAGTTCGTATTTCTCCTGGTAAACCACAAAGGCAGTCTCACATCAGAGACAAATTACCCCAATGGTGACTTACTATTGTAAGTACTTTATATCCCAGGATTAAATAACCTTCAGATGGTAATTATTATTTATTTATGCCAACAAATACTGTTGGTGTTTTTAAACACACAAGCCCTGTGTGTGGGCAAAGTTTGAGAGGTAGAACTGGAACTTAAAAATTCAATGCCACAACTGGGATTTGAACCACAGACCTTCCGCTTACCGGGCGGCTGCTCTACTACTGAACTATTGTGACAAACTGCCAGAATGGCATTAAATTCTCAAACCAGTTGTGACATTGAATTTTTAAGTTCCAATTCTACCTCTCAAACTTTGCCCACACACGGCTTGTGTGTTTAAAAACACCAACAGTAACTTTGTTGGCATACATAAATAATAGTTACCATCTGAAGGTTATTTAATCCTGGGACATAAAGTACTTACAATAGTAAGTCACCATTGGGGTAATTTGTCTCTGATGTGAGACGGCCTTTGTGGTTTACCAGGAGAAATACTAACTGGTTTGAGAATTCGATGCCATTCTGGCAGTTTGTCACAATGGCTCATTAGAGCAGCTGCCTGGTAAGCGGAAGGTCTGCGGTTCAAATCCCAGCTGTGGCATTGAATTTTTAAGTTCCAGTTCTACCTCTCAAACATTATAATGCTTTACCCAAGGAAATAAAAGACTTAAACAGAGATATAAATAAAAACATTAAATGCCTTCTCCAATATTGAAGAATTTAAGTACACCACTAAATGTAATCAAAATGTGTAAATGAGTGTAGATGTATTTTATATGTATGTAAAATTGAAACAGTTTTGTAATTACATTTTGTATACGTGTAATAATTGTGATATAACCTATGTAATCTGAACATAAGGATGAAATAAAATAAAAGATATTTTAATATAAAAAATTATGATTAAGTATGTGTGGCTGATTGGTTCATGTGAATTAAATAAGCTTTATTACTGGCCATGCTTGTTGTTTGCAACTGAGAAAATGCCCTGAAATAAGACAGGTTTTGCAATTTTAGCATATTTAATCACAGCTTTGGATAAACATTAGAGACCAACAATTAGAAACAGGATTTGAAAAAACATGGTACAAAACTATGAGTAATGCTAATGAAGAGAACGAAGAAATGGCCTCAAAAGATAAATTTTCATGAAGATGAAATCCATTCTTAAAGATTTTCTGTGAAGTCCTGGATACATTATTAACTCAAACTAAATTAAGATTTGAATCACAGAAAGAGTTGAAATTTCTGGCCTTACTGGATTCTACACATTTTGTGAGTTATAATAAAAGTTTTCCAACAAATGTGTTATGTGAACCGAGAGATCCATGTTTCCTATTTCAGTATACTGTCTCTGAAAAACGAGCTGAAAGTGTTACATTAGAACGAGCTGAAAATGTTATACTCACTTCAAAAAAGTTCTGACAAATCCTTCAAACCATTGTAAATTATATGAAATCAAATGGACTTGATAACTACTGTGAAGTTTATAAACTATGCAAACATTTTCTTCCACTACTGCAAGTGCAGAAAGCAGTTTTTCAGCCTTGAAATGATCAAAATCTTATTTACTGGCAATACATGGACAAATTGGTCTGAGCAACATGGTTCTTCTATTGGTGGTAAAAGACACTTGTTTCATTGAGAAGACATCACAAGGAATTACTTTTTGATAGTGTGACAACACAGTTTAGCCATAGAGAAAGACAGCTGGAGTTCATGTACTTATATAAACTGTATGGTAACATTGTTCATTTTAGTTTTATAATTGTTGTTTAGAAAAAGGATATCAACATACTAAGATAAGTGAAGTTTTTAGTTTCTAATTTGTTCTTATTTTAGAATTTTAGTTGTTTAGCTTGTTTCAAGACAAATTTATTTAAATACACAGTTCCTGAAGATAACATTTAATCAACAACCCCTCATTGTCTGGATCTGGTAGGCCTAGCTTTCTTTTTGGTAGCTTTTAAGGCCTGCATTTACTACATGTGGCACCACAATCGGTGAAACTGATGATACATGGAATGAAGATGGAGTACTGGTGGAATGAGATGGCTGGGGAAACCGGAGAAAACCCGTACCTGTGCATTTTGTCCATTACAAATCCTACATGCAGCCGCCTGGGATTGAACCTGGGTCGCTTTGATGAGAGGCAAATTATCTAACCACATGGTAGGCCTAGATATAGCCCAAGTCACAACTACAGCATACGCCACTGTGTTTACATCTGTATTTTTATTTTGTTCATTTTATCTTTATACCTGATTTGCAAATGCAATATTCACACATAAAATCTACCATTAAGTTACTCTTAAAACTTGACAACACTTACAGTACCTCATATGCAATGCAATAAATAGGTTTCATCACATTGGTCATACCCCGATCCCTCAACCTATGAAGGTGGCTGTTAAAGAGTTCTTACTCATAGAATTGAGTTCAAGTGTGGCAGTCTTACTTATTATGAAAAATTAAACTTAGTTTGAATTTTGTATAGTATCTCTAACATAACTTTCATCTTAAATGACTCTGACTCTAGAAGTGCAATTCTGAAAATATTCCTACAGGTATACAACTGTTCTTCAGGTGAAACTCAGGTCATTCAATTTAGAGTGTGGTGCTTATGAAGGCCTTGCTTTCACATAATCATGTGAGAGACAAAACTGGGTTACAGGTGTGTATGCTACTCTCCAACAGTAAAGACAGAGAATTCATTTGGTTTCTACAATAGCTTTATTCACCAAGAACTTACATTAAATTTCTGTAAGTTTCACGTGCTACAAATGTTACACTCACATTCATCTTTGTCCTTGTGAATTATGTTACAATTTTTCAAAACTCACAGTTCTCTTATTTGACCATTTTCCCTCATGAACTACAAGTCGATCTGGGTGGCTCAGTTGGTTAGACACTGGCCTACTGATCCCAAAGTCACGGGTTCAAATCCGACCCAGACCGATAGTTTTTAAGTGTGCTTAAAAACAACAGCTCCATGTCAGTAGATTTACTGGCATGTAAAATAACTCCTATAGAACAAAATTCCAATACATTGATGATGCTGATGTGATCCTGACAACTGACAAAATATTTATTTATTTCTCATGATCTACAAGGTGTGACTAAAAAGCTTCTAGAATGGTTTCAAAACTATTGTTATTGAGTTGTCTTTAATTATTACCTAGGCTGTAAATACAGCATGCTCTTCTGATAAAAATGTGAGATTTGAACAGTCTTATGCAACTGCAGAACTTTATCAGACTAGTACAAATGCAAGGTAACACAGAACATAAAATTTTTCTTCAAAGCATGAGCGTCGGCAGACATTTTTCCAGGGGGGGGCCACATGTTTCAAATTTGTAATCAGATAATTTCAATTCACTATTTTATTGTCAAAATTTGTAATATTCGTTGCATATAACCATGTTAATTTGTGTTAAATAGAAATTGATCTTTTAAAATAGTAGTTTAATAGTCAGTAATTGATTGCACATTAAGTTGACCAACTTCCAGGAAGGGGCCGCGGCCCCCCCCCCCCCTTGTCCCCTCTTCGCGATGCCCATGCTTCAAAGTTGGTAGAAGTGCAAGAGAGATCTATAAATTATAGCTAGAAATTACTTTCGGGCTTAAAAGCCGTGGGCTGTTGGAGTTTAGAGGTCCAGATGTTTCATCCACACCTGCGGTGGACATCATCAGGGGCATGGTCTTAGTCTTCTCGCGAAGGTTCAGTTACAAGTGTGCACGTGTGAACAAAATGTCCTGCCGCATCTTAAAAACAATAAGCATCTGTGATGCTGCCCGACAATAGGCTACACCAAGCTGTTACTTATTGTGGATGCATTTCCCTTTCCGGAATCATTCAATGATTTTCTGACCCCTAGATAAAACAGTTCTACTTATTTACAAACCAAGTGGAAGTGCACCTCATTGCTGAAGGTGATCCACAAAGATGCTGTTGTCTTCTCAGAAACAAGTCAGCAAACTTTCGCCTCCTCTCATGATTGGCAACCTACAGCTGCTGCATTAATTGAGTTTTGTAAGTGCAGTAATTGGGATAATATCAGAGAATTCTCTGGATACCGAAGATCATTCTATCCCCAATTCTTGACAATGGCGAAGATCCAATTTCATTGGTCTAATGGTTACAGCGACATGAACCAGCACAATCTTTCGCTCAGGTCGGCCAAAATGACATCTAGTACTCTTTATGTTCACTGTTGAATTGTTTCATTGAAGTTTTTCATAAGTCTGTAAAATGTTGATTCATTCTGTGCTTCATTACACAATAGAATTACGCAAAGTTGCCTGACTTTTGCTGCATGATTTTCTAGTAAAACATTTTCACAATTACCACATGCCGTACAATAGTAAATTGTTCTATGCTAGCCAGACCATGCAAGAAATTCAGACTGAGACAACAATGAGGATGTTCATGGATGTACAAACAATACAAAATATTATCAAAAACCCACAAACAAAAATTTACCAAGGGCTTCAAAAGCAGTATGCTTTTTTAATGACCCTTTATACGCCGTAGTAAACCTCTTACCACACTTTTATATTTAAATGGTTGTTTCCATCATGAATTAAATTTGAGCTTTCGAATGTGCTGCTTGCTTTATATCTTTGCCAGAAAACCTTGATGCTTGCAACTATGTTTTTTCAAATTTGATAGTCTAAAAAAGCTCTTACCACAGTTCTCACATTTATACTGTTTGCCTCCATGAATTAAACTGTGTTTTTTCAAATAATGAGATGTGCTAAAGCTTTTATCACACTTCTCACATTTATATCGTTTCCCCGCATGAATTAGACTGTGTTTTTTCAAATACGATAATGCATTAAAACTCTTATCACACTTCTCACATTTAAACTGTATTCCCTCATGAATTAAGCTATGCTTTTTCAATACTGATGATCTATAAAAGCCCTTATCACATTTCTCACATTTAAACTGTATTCCCTTGTGAATTAAGTTGTGTGTTCTCAAACTTGATGATTCAGTAAAGCTCTTATCACACTTCTCACATTTAAACAGTACTCCCTCATGTATTAAGTTATGTTTTTTCAAACTTGATGATGTAGTAAAGCTCTTATCACACTTGTCACATTTAAACCGTATTCCCTCATGAATTAAAATATGCCGTTTCAATTCATTTGCTCTATGAAAGCCTTTATCACACTTCTCACATTTAAACTGTATTCCCTCGTGAATTAAGCTGTGTGTCCTCAAACTTGATGATGTAGTAAAGTTCTTATCACACTTGTCACATTTAAACCGTAGTCCCTCATGAATTAAAATATGTCTTCTCAAATGTGATGCGGTAACAAAGCCCTTATCACAGTTGCTACATTTGTATGGCCTTTTGCCCCCATGAGTTAAACTATGCCTTTTCAAAGAACCTGGATCAGAAAAGCACCTGTAACAAATGTTACACTTGTGTTTCCTTTTGACTTCATGAAGTTCAATGTGCATTTGTAAAGAAGATGCTGTATTAAAGCACATGCTGCAGAATTCACACCGGTGTGATATTGTGGTATTCAATGTGTCTCCAATATCACCTGCAGGAGCTCCACTTGTGTTGACATAACAACGGTTGCTATTTTCTTCCAGTTTTAAGCAGCTGTTATCTAGATCTCCAGTAATGATGCCAGATTCATAGTTCCTCACAGACCCCATATCCAATCTGAAATACCAAAATCAGTAGCAAGTATGTGCAGTACTGGCACAAAGAGGACAGAAATAAATTAAACAAAATATATGAAAGTAAAGACAGCACCATTAAGCTGGTAACAGAGCTTAATCATTGGAATAAATTGGTATTGTGTATAAAATTCAAGCTTGATTGCAAGACTAGTCTGAGTAAAAATCTTATGTATTGCACTCACATGACTTTTTCTACTCTTGTACTAACTATTCTAACAAACTCCATGTTAGTCGAGATAAACATTTGCAGAAATCATCTTAGTGCTTATTTCCTTGTAGGTTCCAAGGGAATGCTTTGAGCAACAGTCAAATCTTTTACAGCTGATCACTATAAGAAGGCTGTGAAATTCCATTCTCTTTGCATAGCCAAGAGATAAAAAAGTTAATAATGACCTTCCATTTGAGAAAAGTATAAGTATTGTAAAAGTCACACAAACAACAAGGAATATCTCTGAAATGATTCACTTCACAAAAAAATGCATACAGATATAAATTATGTGTTTTAAAGATCTCTACATTTTTGTATAGTAAGATTTGGTCTATATCTTATGGATTACCAGTTATGTAAAAGTCATCAAGAGTAAACAGAACCACATATGCTATAGGCAGAAAATTCAAAATATACCTTTCATTTGCCATTAAAATGTGTTAATCAACATTGTTAGTCATTTTTGAGAAAATAAAAAATTTTGAAAAATGTTCCACATAAAGGATAGTTTAGGGTGGAGAAAATTTCTTCAAAGTCTTCGTGTCACATCTTTGAAAGATCTTAAACTTAATACCAATTTGGTTTTTAACCAACTATTCGTTTTTGAGTTATGCTGTTCACAGACAGACACACAGACACACACACGTCTTTTTCTATAAATACTTTTTTTTTTATTCAGGGAGCCTCAAAACACATATTTGCAGTGAAATCCTAACACTAAATTTTGGGTCAAATACAATACTTCCACTACTTAATACTCATAGTAGAGAAAGTAAAACTGTAATCTACAAGTTCATTCTTCAGATTAATCTCTTTCAAGTCATACTTGAAAATAATCTGAAGTTGCTTCACTTTAAGTTCAAAGGTGTTGCACATGAAACCACATGACAAGGGAAGACGTCATTGGCTAATAGGCAAACTACATTTTAGCTGCTTAGCAGGTCGTCAGTGTATCTTATACACTTTGGTTCATATCGCAACATTTTGTGGTTATACTCACGCAGAGAAATGAAAAGGAAACAATTCAACAGCTGTAATAGCAGAATTTGTTGTTCAGGTCTGCCTCTAACTCAGTGATCTGATATAGGGAAGGCTATGCTCAGGTGTTGTAATTTGTTTCCAGATAAAGTGTCAAAGCACTCCACTCCTTGCCATGTGATACATGTTTGAGAAAATATTACTTTTGAGAATGTCAGGCCCGTAGTCAGGACTGAACATTACATGGGGCTCCAGATTTTATAGGGGGTGCGGGGAGGGGGAGATAAAATAACTTTAAAAAGTACATAACTTTCTCTACTCACTGCAATTATCTCTTCTTCCACATTAATAGTCATGTGTAGGACAAGAGATGGACAGAGAGCGGGAGATCTGTGGTTCAAATCACAGCTATGGCATTGAATTTTTCAGTCTCATTCTACTCTTTCTCTACTCACTCTTGTACAAACTATTTTTTTCTTACAAATGTTTATTCTTCTATTTTGTTCATGAATTGACAAACATTTGCAGAATTTGTCTTACTGTGTATTTCCTTGTAATTGCAATGGGATTACTGTACACTTTAAGTGATAATCAAATGTTTCAAGGATGATTGCTATGTGATGATGTTGAAATTCCGTTCTCTTTGCATGTCCAAGAGAGAAAAAATAATTATTTCCCATTTGAGAAAAGTGTAAGTATTTTAAAACTCACACCAGTAACAATGAATACTTCGGAATGGTTAACTACACAAAAACAAATGTATACAACATACATAGTTTGTTTTAATGATATTTACATTTTTTGTATAGTAAGATTTTGTTCATCTCTTAAGGTTTACTTGTTATCAACTGGTCATCCAGAATAAGGAGGACTTCAGAGGCTATTCCCTGAAAATTCAAAATCATTGCACTCATTTTTTAAATGTATATATATGTGGCACTGCATTTTAGTGCCTTCCTGAGTGGCCTTTGATTGCCAAGGGTTTGATTATTTGGCATGCTGGAATAAGACAATGGATAACTATTACAGTATTGTTACTATTAACCTCTTGAGCGATGGCCATTTAAAACGTCTGCGAGCCGAGAACTGCTACCCAATGTCCAGCGCAGGGCATTTAAAGTGCTTCGTATATACACAGCTGTGTTTTGTGTAAATATTAAGTTATTTTAATGAAACAAAAACTGGTATAAAACTCATTATATGCAGTATACACGTACGTAGTCAACAAAGTTGAGTTGCATTTACAAAACGTTGAAATGTTTTGTTTCACTGTGGTGAAAAGTTATCTTTGCTCTATTGAACGCATCTTTCCCTGAAATAAACAGTAGTCGACCCATTGTATTGTGGCTTGTGCGTCAGCATACTGTGTAATAAAGCACTACTGTATGCGTGGTCTCTTGAGTTATCAGAATACAGCTACAATGCAACTTTTGCTTGTGCGTTTCGTAACTTTAGTAGACTCCGTTTCTTTCTTTGTTGAAATACATACATATACTTTCCTGCTTGTAGCTGAAGTGAGAAGTGGTATAAAAAGCTACTTTTGCACCAACTGGATATAACCATATACAATTGTTTGGTAATTTGGAGAGCTCTAAACCCACACAGGACAATGACCTACCTTGACTTCCGACTATCAGTAGCTCGCAGCCTAATTGAACAATATCATGTTGAGGGTAGAAAATCCAGAACCCCTGCACCCCTCAAGCTTCTAGGAAAACATTATCCTAAAAGGATACCACCAACAGCAAAGAAGACCCGCTCTCGAAAGTGTTTCGTGCGCCGCAAGAAGGGAATTGGCGAATGTGGAAATGTACCCTTGTGTATTTATTCCTGTTTTGAGGCATATCACTGCACAAGGAACATATAAAGGTAAGCCAGTAAAGTATATAGACTTTACTTAAGTGTTTCAAAAAGGGAAAATTAAAATAAGTTGAGTTAGATAAGGGATAAATAAGGGTTAAATGCACAAACACACAGGACATGTATACACACCCATATTGCTCATCTGTCATTTTAAATGGACGTGATTTCACGCCCATATCGCTGAAGAGTTTAATATAGTCTTTAATACATAGTTATTTTAGTTCTTAATTTATTATTGAAATATTTCTAAAACTTCAAAACAGGAAAGGACAACTGGAGATTCTCTCAGTACGGGCAAAACTTTTTCCAGTATGGGCACTGCCTGACCTGGCCCCCCCCCCCCCCCCCCCCTCTGGCTATGGCTCTGCATGTCTGAGATTCCTCTTCCTCTGCTTAGAAGCAAATGCATGAAGTGGAGAGAAGGCAATTGTATTAAATGTTTTCAATACATTGTGTGAAAAGCATGCACCTTTATTCGACAATGAATTTAATTATTGTTGAACATACTTGATAGCAATGCAAGAATTGCTGCTCAGATTGTTCATGTTGCATTTTTTTCTTGTTGTAGTTTCAAACCTATAGCACTCATCATTTTCTTAACTCACTGACTCATACAAGTTTAAAACCAAATCGGTAAACTACTATTAGTCATTAAATGAATGAGTTCTTTCTTTCTTTACCTGATTACCCTCCCCTTAGGAGGACTTACAAGCCAGTGCCTAGGATCAAACGCCTGTCGCAGAGTACAGGAACTTATTGACTGGACAGAGTGAAGACCTGGAAGCAGGTGGTAAGCCAAGCACCAGGTATGATAGTGCCAAAGAGGATGATATGAAATGCAGGCAAAATTGATGACTGGAAAGGTGATAGCGGAGCAACTGATGGAATGAGTGGCAGGGGAACCCAGAGAAAACCCGCACAGACACCGCTTCATCCACCACGAATATTACATGGAGCCCCTGGTACGAACCCAGGCCACCTAGATGGCAGGCGAATGCTCTAACCGCTGGGCCATGGTGCCGCCATAAATGATTTCTAAAACCTAAAGCCAAGAGTAATCTAATATAGTACAATTTACAAATATAACAAATATCTTAGAGACTATAAGCTTCACTTACCTTGGCTGGAAGTTCTTGAAATTAAATGCAAACTGCAGTTTCACAATGTATCATATCACTGGTGTCACGCTTGTTCATACGATGATGCAATAGATGTATCATGAAATTGCAATTTGCATTTAATTTATTTGCTTCTCACCAAAGCAGTCCAGGTTCGATCCCAAGCAACTGCATGTGAGATTCATGGTGGACGAAGTGCCGCTGGCGTTGGTTTCCTCCGGGTTCTCCAGTTTCCCCTGTCATCTCCTTCCACCGGTGCTCCATCTTCATTCCATGTACCATCAGTGTTACCGCCTGCGGTGCCATAGTAGTAAAAGTGGGCATTAAACACTACACACACACTACACACTGCACACGCTACACACGCTACACACGCTACACACACACACACACACACACACACACACACACATTTAATTTCAAGAACTTGCACCAAATACTAAGATAAGTGAAGCTTATAGTCTCGAAGGTATTTGTTATTTTGTACAGGTCGCGCATTACTTCTTGACGAATGAAAATTTTATATGAAAGGTTGGATGCGAGTCACTGCTCAGCTTTTGCGGGAACGTTAGCATCGAAAGAGAGCGGAGGTACAGTCTGCAGTGAGATGACGCATATGCTTCTGAGCTGAAGTAGTACAGCACTACAAATGAATTTATCACACTTCCAGTAATACTAGCCACACGTATTATACACTATACCTCTATAACTGTTTCCACTTAACTTTATTGCATTTCTTCTATTCCCGACATTTCTCCCTCATCTTCTTTCTCGTCTGAATTGCTGTTATTTTCGTTGCATGCACACATCCATACAGCACAAAACTTTTGCGGTCGACTGTAAACACAAACGCGACAGAGGAAAACAGAGGTGTCTGTTGTCATAGCATAAACATTTGCTGACCTGTTTATTAAGGGTAGGCCTACTCACTTGTCAAGAACAAACGCGCAACCTATAAAGTGTATTGCTTCACTAGTAATTGCTTCAGTTTTACATTATCTAATACAGTACCTTTATTCACAGATAGAAAATCAAATAGTGGAGTTGCAAAATGAATACCACTTTTACTTTTCTACTCTTTGTATAATGTGTTAGAAGTTTAGGATGTAAGGCAAAATATATGAATAAACCAAACAAAAATTAAATTTCCAAGCTGTGGAATGTGCCATACTCCCATACAGCCTGGAGCAATTTCATCTCGTAGGTACTGTAATAAAATATATAAGATTATTTTTGGTTTTAGCCACACATTGCAGCAACACGTAATAAAATATAATAAGTGCAGTAATTATTGTATAAGTTCACGTTGATCTAGCCACAAGTCGAGTATGTTGTAATAACATACAGATTATTTAGCTGAATGTGCCAGTTGGAGAACTATGAGACATCTAATTTACAGGGTAAGGATTTAAGCCAATCAGTACAATGACACACAAATTCTTCCACTTTATTGCAAAATATCATAAGATGCTATAATTCTAATAATTAATTCTTTGATCATGTACATTTAAGTTTTTAGGTTCAATGAAGCAATCTTCTAAATGATTAATTATTGAAACATTTCTATGCACTTTTTGTTCTTCCTTATTTAATCTGTATCCAATAAACAATTATGTCATCTATTGTTGACATGAAAAATTATGTGAAATATGTAATGGCATCACATTTATAAGAGTCAATCGAGTTTTATTATGTTTTACATGTTTAAATTCAAAACTGTGGTTCTTTTTTTTTTTTTTTTTTGTGTGTGTGTGTTTACCCCAGCGCTACAGTCCATGAAGGGCCAAGGCTTGTCACCCAGCCTCTGCATCCTCCACCTCTTCCCACTGCAGGCATCATTGGTGGGGTGCAGTACTGGAAGGCGGGATGTGGCGAGGGTCCCGAGCCCTACCGTCCAGTTATGCAACCTTCTCGACCTGGGGCTGCTACTTCTCCATCAAGTAGCTCCTCAGTTGGTTCCCCCAGGACCTAACGAGGTGGAGTGCACCCTGTGCTAGACCTCCCATAGGCAAGCATGCTACCAACTGCACTATTATGTAGTTTCATAATATATCTATAGTTAATCTACCATTTTATGCAGCTAAAAGATTAGTCAACTGAATTCAAAAAAATTACTGCAAAATATTACTATAAAAAATCAAAGAATAAAAGATGGGAACTACCAAACATTCAAACAGTGATTCCTGAGTATCCTCGAAAAACAGCAGTTGCAACCTTCAGGTTGATTACAGAACATGATTGTCTGGCAAAACATTTAAACAGAATTGGGATATATTCTTCACCACTCTGTCCTCTATGTGATCTGCAAGAGGAAATACACCAAGAACACCTTAAAATATGCTCGTGCTTTTATTGGGATTTTCTAACTCAGATTTAGGGCACATTATGTATTAGGCTGTATGTGAATACAAGATGTCCCAGAAACACACTGGCAATGCTTGGTATGTTGGGCAGGATGGTTTTCAAGAAGGAACCTGTGTCCGGAAATGCACAGTTTGGGCGCTGGAGAGCTAGATGTTTGAGAACGAACAGTAGTGATAGTTTATTAAGATTTGTTTTGGTGTCTTAATAAGGAAGGTACACAACCTTGAGCTATCTGTGTACTGCAGATGAACAACGTGAAGCTAATAACATTCCTGCAATGCGCTAAATTCCTCCATGAGTTAAATGGCCAGTCTGGTCACCAGATCTGATACCTCTTGACTATTTTCTGTGGAGTTGTATGAGGAGTATGGTGTATGACACTCCAGTAACGTCAGCGGAGGACCTTATGTCTTGAGTTCACAGAGTGATTGAAAATCTTTAAAGACAGCCGCACGTATTGAGTCATGCGCATGAGGCTCAGCACCGCCAACGTAGGCTCTGGACTGATGTAGGAGGTACACAATTTGAAGCCTGTTTGTAATTTAGACAGCTCAATCTGCTACTCATATTAGGTTTATTGAAGAAATGTAAACACACAATCTCAAACTTTGATGTGCTACGAATCCAAACTGGGCATTTTTGGAGATAGGATTAGATTAGATTAGATTAGATTGCGTTCTGTAGGTTCAATGATGGCCAGGCAGACCTTGAACATAGAACATGTCAAAAGCATTTACAATTAAATGCATAAAAAACATGCAAAAAATGTACAGGTTTCAAGTTTTGCTGTTAAAGTACGAGATGAAGATAATACTTCTAGTGCAATGACACTTACATAGTTATTATACATGTACAAAATCATATTACTTGGCTTTTACAGACTGTGTCATTGCTTCAATGTTTACATTTTTGCTTGTATGAAAAAGCAGTCCAAATTTATAGCTAAGTAATACATTCTAACATGTTACACATGTACATTTAGCTTATTAGTAAAAAATATTCTTACTCATGTGTTAAGTGTGTCAAATTTAAGATAAGCGACCTCAAAATATTAACTGTGCACATTAATCATAGCATACCTATTTTAATTCTTACATAGTATGTAATGTACAGAGTAGACAACATTTCAATTATGTTCATATATACAGAATATCTATTTACATCCTTACTGTTACATAAAGCGTGTCCAACATGATTGTTCAAATATACATTTTCAAAATATCAGCAAACATATTAACACTGTTACTTAATATTGGAACTTAAATTATAATCAATTAGTTGGCTTTTTGTAGCCTGCACGTCATTATTGTATTTTCAGCTACCCTTGTTATACTTAATTCCCTAATTGGTACCTATCGAACAATACAACTGATCTGAC
Source organism: Tenodera sinensis (assembly GCA_030765045.1). Lineage (NCBI taxonomy): Eukaryota > Metazoa > Arthropoda > Insecta > Mantodea > Mantidae > Tenodera > Tenodera sinensis. The sequence goes on from CM060966.1 coordinate 172,176,742, forward strand.
ATTAGGCTGATTATTGATTTAAATATTGCTCTACAGAATAAAATGACTTATCACAGAGATACTCTTTGAGGGTTCCTTCTTGAAAAGCAATCAGCTTGAAATCATGCATAACATGCTAAGCGTTGTCTGCGTTTCTGGGGCACCCTGTATATTAACCTGTATTCTTCTGCTGTCACACACAGAAATGCTAATAAAGTGTGTTTCCTTGGTTTCAAATGAATTAAAATTGAAATCAAGATATGTTGTTGTTAGCTAATGCTGGATTTCTGACAATGAAGTCATTAATCCTCTTGCTCTCCAATATTTTTCACTGATGGATGGGGCACTAGAAGTGGCCGGGCATATTTGAAGGTGGTCTCTATCCATTTCCTCTTGCAGATTACATAGAGGACAGACTGGTGAGGAATATATCCCAATTCTGTTTAAATGTTTTGCCAGACAATCATGTCCTGTAATCAACCTGAAGGTTGCAACTGCTGTTTTACGAGGATACTCAGGAATCACTGTTTGAATGTTTGGTAGTTTCCATCTTTTATTCTTTGATTTTTCATAGTAATATTTTGCAATAATTTTTTTGAATTCAGAGTTGACTAATCTTTTAGCTGCATAAAATGGTAGATTAACTATAGATTTTTGTACACCGCTGGTACCCTTTTTTGCAAGAAAATCAGCTATCTCATTACCACTCAGTCCACAGTGAGCCGGTATCCATTGGAAGACTAGGTGTTTTTGAAGTGCTGTTAGATGGGCAAGGATCTTCCAACATTCTATAATAGTTTGGTTTTTTGGTGACAACTTGGAAGTAATTGCTATAATTGCTGCCCTGGAATCTGAGAGAATAACTGCTTGCTGAAAATGTGAAATTCTGTACAAAAGATTTTGTAGGGCCATTCGAATTGCTTCAATTTCTCCATCAAAGTTAGTAGTTCCATAACTTAAAGATTTGTAATAGGAAAAGAGGTGACATGTGACTCCAGCACCTGCTCTATCTTGGTTTGATATCAATGATCCATCAGTATAAATATGGAGCCACTCATGTTCTGGGAATCTAGTATGGATTGTCTCTAATGCCAATAATTTTAGAACACTAGTTGGAGTATCACTTTTCTTAACTTCTTCTGTCAGGTGTAAATAATATGTGATGTCTAATGTATGTGTTGGATTGACTTTAGATATGAAGTTTTCCTTTGAATTAGGAAGGTGTACATTTTTCTTGATGTCTTGAATTTTGGAAAGAAAGCTCTCCTGAGTCTTTAGTGTATGTGTAAAATTTCTCGTGCCATGTATTGAATGGGAGTCTGATCAACTTTTCGTGTTGAATAAGAGCCGCCTTTTCTATTTCATATTCAATGAGGTATTGGTTGGTTAGTATTTCCATAGCTGCTATTGGTGTGGTTTTGATAGCACCTGTAATTAATCTCAGACTTTGGTTTTGAAAGCTTTGAATTTTTTTTGTGTTTGCTGTTACAAGAACTTCGCTGCAGTAAGTAAATAATGGTTTTATATATATATATTGTATGTTGTGTTAAGCGTTGTTCTGGAACATCCCCACTTCATTCCTGTTAGACGTTTTAACAGTGAAAGGCGCCTCTCTGCTCTTTGTATTACATTTTCTATTTGTTTGGTCCATGTAAGTTTGGTATCAAATGTAACTCCTAAATACTTTGCTTCCTTTGTTTCTGGTAATTGTTGACCCTCAAAATTTAGTTTTATTTTTAGTGGTTTTTTTCTTAGTGAAAAGATTTGGTAGTTTGATTTTGTTGTATTAACAGTCATTAAATTTTCTTTGGTCCACCTTTGTAAGTTGGTTAAGGATTGTTGCATGGTTTTTTCTAGTTCTGTACTTTTGCTTTTTGGTTTTGAAGTCCACATTACTAAATCATCAGTAAATAGTGCACACTTCACGCCTGATTCTTGTATTTGTTGTGGTAGATCATTAATAAATATATTAAAAAGTGTAGTGCTGAGCACTGCACCTTGTGGTAAGCCACGGTGTACTTGTTTATATTTAGATATATTTCTTCCATACCTGGTTGCAATAAAGCGTTGTGTTAGGAAATGACATAGCCATGAAAACATTGAACCTTGTATCCCTATTTTTTTTACTTTCTTTAGTAGTTTTGTTCTGCATATAGAATCATATGCACTTTGAAAATCAATAAAAACTGATAAATTATCTTCTTTTCTATTGAAGGAGTCTTTGATTTCTTGACTGAGAAGTAAGACTTGTTCATTTGTAGAGTGGAACTCTCTAAATCCAGCTTGACATGAGAATATTAAATTTTGTGATTCTAGGAACCAATTTAACCTGTTTGACACCATTCTTTCCATCACTTTTGCTATTATGCTGGTAAGAGCTATTGGTCTATAATTTTTTATTTCTGATGCTGTTTTGTCTTTCTTCAAGAGTGGGACAATTATTGCTTTTCGCCATTCAGCAGGTACAGTGGTTTTCCAGGATAGATTGTAGAGTTTCAGTAGTTGCTGTTTTGCTGTTTTTCCAAGGTTTTTTATGAACTCTGGATGTATGTGATCTGGTCCAGGAGACTTTTTGTTTTTTAGATTATTTATTGCAATGTTCAATTCTTGCATATTAAAATTTTGAAAAAAGATATTGCACTGAGTGTTAGGATTACATTCTCTTTCTTGTTTCAAATCTTTCTTAAATTCTTTACGTTCCTTTTTATTATTTCTTGTTACTTTGTGTGAATTAGCAGAATATTTATTGAATGTTTCGGCTATGACTGCATCATTTACTAACATTTTATTGTTGTGTATGATAGGTGTGCTGTTGTTTTCTTTCCTGTCCTTGACATTTTTTATGAACATATAAGCTTTGTTACCATCTGTCCTATAATCCATTTTTTCTAAGAAATTATTAAAGTGATTCCTTTTAGCAGTATTAATTTCTTTTTTTAGTGAGGCACATTTCTTCCGCCATATTTGTGTATCTGATATGTTTTTTGTTTGTTCAGCTGTATTTCTAGCTATATCCCTTTGCTTTTTCAGTTCTTCTAACTGGGGGTTCCAAAAGGGTTTGAAATTTTTAATTCTTCCACGAGGAATATGTTTTTTTGCAGTTTCTAGGATGACTTTACAGAATTCGTTGTTCATAGACACAATACCAGACATAAAAATGACTATGCTATTCCTAGTCACAGATTACATTTGTATGAAAAGATGCCTAGTTTTACTGGAATAAAATTTTATAATGGACTACCAGAAGAAATAAAGAAATGGCACAATAATAATTTAAATAAATTTAAACAACTGTTAAAACAGTTCCTGATTAGTAAATCGTTTTACAGTACTGATGAATATCTGTGTAAATAAATTCTGTAATAGTAAATAATAACTAGCTTGTAATATTGCATTGACAGCACTAGTTTTGTATTTATATTCTATAAGTTGTATAAATTTAATTATAAATTGTACATACTGTAAATAGTTCATTGTGCATAGTCTCTACTACTTGGTTAATCAGTTCTTTGTATATTACTATTATTATCATTATTATTGTTATTGTTTATTATTAACATCTTTGCTACTCATATGTACTTGCTTACTATTGACTGGATTCAATCGTGTATTACACCATATTGAATTGCAATAAAATTGAATTGAATTGAATATGATCTGGTTGGTCATGCAGCTGTGAGTTTGTTTGTTCTTTAAATTTATGTTCTAATTCAGTTTTATATTTGTTCCAATCTGCTTTTTTGAAGTTCCAATACAGATTCGTAAGACCTTGACTGTTATTTGTGTTCTCTAGTTTTATATCAGCAATTACTGCTCTGTGACCAGAACTTGGATCTTCTATAACTTGTTTTTTAATTAAAGATAAATGTAGAGGAGTTCTTGCAATTGAGTTCAAGTATGGTAATTTTACTTATAAGTAATATTAAATTTAATTTAGTATCTCAAACATTTATAAAAATATAACCTACTAATTTACACAAAGGAAAGTAGTCAAAAATATTCAAACGTAAATAGGTTTAGAAATGCAACATAGTCCTTCAGATTCGCATTTGTTCTTCAGATAAAACTTCAGGTCATTCAATTTAGTGGTACAGTGCTTTTATATGTTGAACATCATGTTTTGGTGTAATCAACTCCCTTAATTTGAGCTCGAGACGCAATCTAAAAGCAACACATACAGTTTTATTGTGACTGTACAATTGTTGCTGCAGCAGAAACAACGGTGGGGGAAGGAGATGACCTAGGGCAATGAGCAAACCACCAGTCCGATTCCAAGATTGAGTGCATGAAGGTGCAGTGGCAGTTTCGCTAAGAAGCTATTTGTATACTGTTTATTACGGAATTTTCGTGAGAAGAACAGCATGTTGTCAACAAATTTTTTGTGTAAAAGGTGAAAACTGCGCCAATGTTAACTGTGAACTTGTCTCTCTTTGTGTGGATGATGCACTAGTAATGTTAATAGGTGGATGATAAAGTTCAAAACAGGAAGAGTGACCAACACCGATTTGCTGCACTCGGGCAGACCTTGCTCCTCTTGTCCATCTGCAATGAAAAGTCTTATTCAATATTCTGGTATTATAAAGGCAATATTGTGTCATATCCTCTTCCTAAGGGCATGTCAATCACCGGAGACACATTTTGAAGAATCAACTGTTGCCTGCAATTGCAGAAAATTGGCCTGAACTGGTGGGAAAGTTCATCCTCCATCACACAAGGCTCGGATTGTACCGAATTTCTTCTGCAAAATGGAATTGAAACACTTAGATATCCTCCCTAATCACCTGACCTTGCTCTGAGAAATTTCTCACTGTTTGGCACCCTGAAAAACACTTTCCGAGGGAAACAATATTCTTTGAGATCAAGCCTTGGATTTGCAGCATACCAGGGTCTAAAACACATACCCAAAGACTCCTACAAGAAGTGTTTTGAAAAATAGCTTGCGCATTGGCAACTGTGTTGAAATAAGGAGACTATGTGGAAAAATCTGATGTGTTACTCTCATATAACTTTCTCTACTCTTGTACTAACCATTCTTACAAACTCTTATTCCTATATCTTCTTCAAGTTAGTGGAGATAAACATTTGCAGGAATTACCTTATTGTTTATCTCCTTGTGGGTACAAGGGGAATACAGTAGGCTTTGAGCAATAGTCAATCTCTTAAAATTTTCAAATTCTGTTCTCTTTGCATGATTAACACATAAAAAATTGAATAATGATGTTCCATTTGACAGAAGTATAAGTTCTCCAAAACTCAAATAACAAGGTATATCTCCGAAATGGTCCACTCTACAAAAAACTTTATTAAGACATAAATTGTGTATTTTAGCAAGATCTACATTTTTTGTATAGTGCGAGGGTCCTTCAATAAATAACCAAACTAATTTAATCATATTTAAATAAACCACTCTGGAGTGCCATGGCTGCTAGCGGTGGAAAGGTGAATCCTTCCTCTAGCAGTGCTGTGAGTGAGTCATGCAGAGTGACTCAATTGAGAGTTAGAGCCCGATACGTGAGGTCGTGTTTACTGCATCCATCATAGAACTGAAATTGCAGCAACGCGCATCAATAAAGTTTTGTGTTCTGTTAGACAAAACTCCTACAGAAACCTTTGAAATGGTGCAGCAAGCATACAAGTACCAAGCTTTAGGCAAAACACAAGTCTTTGAGTGGTATAAACGTTTCAAAGGGGGTCATGAAGACCTTCAAGATTCTTCGCAACCTGGAAGACCCATAACAGCAAAAACGGTAGTCAACATTAACACAACTGACGTAATTGTGCGAGAAGACTGTCGCATAACAATTTCGAAAGTTGCAGACATAATGCATTTGTCTGTTGGAACTGTAGACAACGTAATTCACAATGATCTTGGTTATCGAAAAGTTGCAGCAACAGAAGGCTCACCACGTCATGACGTGTCAACAATGGCTGGGAAGGTTATGACGGTAGCCAGACTTTCTGAATCGGGTCATCACTTGTGACGAGAGTTGGTTCCACCATTACGACCCGTTAACAAAACAGGAGAGTTTGCAGTGGAAACATTCATCGAGCCCTAGGCCTAAGAAAGCAAAAGTTCAGAAAAGTGCAGGAAAGGTCATACATCTCGTATTCTTTGACAAACAGGGCATTCTCTATGATCATGTAACTAATCAATGCACAGTAACTGCTGCTTACTATTGTGACGTACTGAAGGGGCCACTGAAGAAAAAAATTGCGGAAAAGCAACCAGATTTTGCAAGGAGAGGATGGATCTTGCATCAGGATAATGCCCCTGCTAATCAAGCTCGTGCAACTCAAGATGTCATCACAGAAATGGGCATTGAGATCATTGGAATAATTGTATTTCATCAGAGGGAGAATACTTCGAAAGTGTGTAGGTAAATGTTAGCAAACAATGTTTTCAACTGCTTCGTCTTTTTCCCACTGATCATTTTCTATCTTTTCCATATGTTTTCAAAAACCTTGACAGCCTGTTTTGGTCTTAAGTGATATATCTTCGAGCATTATACTGTGCAATTTCTGTAAGGATAGGTCACCTGTTACATTTCTCTAACTATTCGTTTTAGCTTGGCCCAAATTAGTTCTATGGGATTGAGAACACATGTGTATGGGGACAAGTAAACAACAGTGTGGCCCAATAAAACCAAAATGCATCCACTTTAGAAACGTCGTTAGGTCTCTTCTTTAAATCATCCTGTAAAAAGTTTTACACATGGAACTGTCGCTCTTGAACCCCTCTGCTCTGCAACCACAATATAATAGCAGATTTCATAACACTCCAAAGCGGGGATTTATCAACTTCTACACTCCTCTTTTCTTTACTTCAGAGATAACATTAGTGACTCCAATTTTTAACTGAAATAAAAAGATGTTAGCATATTAGCGAGCAAACATAGCGGGAATAACATTGTAGGTAAGTTGGTAACCTAACATGCAGCAACGTTATCTGTATAGTTAACAAAACTCGGATTACACTATTGCGGAATGTCTCTCCTCTTCCCCTCAGTCCCCTAGATCATGAGCTGATGAACAGAGTATGTTTGGCTTCTTCAATGGGTGACTGCAAAAAATCCATCCAATTAGTCACTGCCTACTCTTACTGACCTCGCTGTCCCGTCCCACTCGTAATCCTATTGGTTCCTTCTCCTCCAATAGGAAGTTCACCTGCCAATAGAGTCTTCCATATCGTATTGAGGGGTTTGCCCGTGTTACGGTTCAGACTGCTCTTTTCTTTCAATGTTTCTATGCTTTCCTTCGCTATTGGTTGAGAAATTGTCACAGATTGCTAGAATTTTTAAATGTCAAAGTCAACATGGTTGCTGGTGTTTTCTGCATGTTCCGTGATGGCAGATTTTTCTGGGTGAGAGAGTTTCATGTATCTAATATGTTTCTTTTTTCTTGTATTGATAGATCTGCCTGTTTGACCTATGTACGATTCACATCACAGATAATTTTATAAATGCTCAGATTATTTTGCAAAGGGCTCGTATCTTTCACTGCTTTTATAAAGGAACGCAACTTTCTAACTGATGTGTATCTTGTTCACCAAATACAATTAAACTGTAGGATAAAAAAACCTATTAAAACTTTAAATGCAGCTTCAGGAATAACAGAATTAATCTGTAAATACACTAGCCATGTTTTATACATGGTACAAAGTTTAAGCTGAGTCAATACCAGAAAAGTTTGAGCTAAAGCTCAGCCTTTAAGCAAAAGGTGAATCAAGGCACAGTATAATGTAGTGTATAGACTAGCAGTCTTACCTTGTTGGTTGTGGCGACACTAACTCCTGATCTCCATCTGATAACTGATCCTGCAACAATAGAATGTACTGTAAGGCCAGTTTCTGTCTCCCCTCACAGAGAAGCATTTCAAATATTCTTTTTACATCCAAATCTAATACAAAACCATTATAAAACATGCTCTTCTCAGATCTTTCAAAAGCTATGGACTGTGTTTACCATAAAATATCAAACACATTGAAATGTTATGAAATCATAGGTGTTGTAACATTTGTATGTGAATACCATCTGGTCCTGGTGCTGATAGCCACAAAGATCAAAGAGAATGTTCCAACTCCGCCAAGCTGAAAAGGCGATTGGAATCTTCTAGGTTTCTAGAACGAAATGCAAAGCCTTGAGATTTCACCTGAGTCTTAATCAGAGGGACCTCAGGAGAGTAGTTATCCGAGCTAGACACAAGCGAAAGCACTGCCAAATGTGTTGGCCACATCAAATGGATCCACACCAGCTCCTGTAGCTGTTTTCTGTCCTGCAATTGGTATATGGGTTGATTTACTGGCTACACACCTTATCTTATTTCATACAACCGAGGAAGACGTATGTCAGTTAAATGAAGCTACAAACTTGCTCCACAATGTCTTTTTGATATATTTAATGACTTGTCTGGACCTGGCATGCATTTTCTTGTACTGGATTAGGTTATCCAATGTAGGTGGACCTTGAAAAGCCCTAAGAGCACACCTTCGAATACAAATGGCATTACGACATTCATCTGTCCAAGGGATGGAAAATCGACGGGGATGGAAAGTCGACCACAGAATAGACTGCTCAGCAACAGAAAGAATCCTCTCAGTGAGATGCTGTGCCGAATCATTCACTGGGTCATGCTCGTTATAAGTAAACACTGCCAACTGGGTGTAAAGGTTCCAGTTGGCATGGTCCAAGTGCCATCTAGGCACACGTGTAGAACATGTATCTTGCATTAAGAGACTAATAAGACATGGAAAGTGGTTACTAGAGTGCAAATCAGAGAAGACATTCCATTGTAAGGAAACTGCCAACTGTGGTGAACAAACTGCAATGTCAAATGTGAGATACTATTGAAAGAGTCAGAAAGAAATGTAGGCTCCCCAATGTTGAGAGTTAGGTTGAAATTATCCATGAAATCAGCGATGAGCTTCCCTCTCACACAAGCTTGACTTGAACCCCAAAGTGGGTGATACACATTGAAGTCTTCCACCAACAGAAACGTGTTGGTAACTGGGAAACCAGATCTTCTAATTCAATGAGCGAGAAGTCATGGGACGGAGGCAACTATATGTTATCAATGGTGAACTAGAGGATGGCAGTAGAACCTTACGGCAACTGATTGCATATCAGACCGTAAGGGTGCAGGTTCCACATATACATCATCTCTGACAAGCATCATAGTACCACCATGTGCTGGAACCCCTTCTTTTGGTGTAACATCACACCGTACTGGGGTGTATCCCCTTAGCTGGAAAGGTTCTTGTGGATGCAGCTTACTCTCTTGCATATATGTGAACAAAGGTTCATTTTTATTGAGAAAAGTTCTAGCTCTGGTAATTGTGTTCTAATTTCACATATGTTCCATTGTAGGATAGCCATGTTAAGATATGTATGGGATAAGAACTCGAAGGAAACTTTCCATTACCTTGCAGTAGGCAGTTGTCGATTAAATCTAGCCCTTTTCTTATTTCCTGGGCTTACACTCTTTTCAGAAGCTTTATCCTGCCTCTTTTTCACTGGGGTTCTCCCAGTTTGAGCAGGATCTTCCAGCTCCATGTCCTCTACTGAAGACGGTCGTTTCTCCATTGCAAACCTCAGTTCAATTGCCTCGAACTGATTTGAAACGGTGATTGGCGAAGATGAAAGTCGCCTATCGTAGTTCAATCCAGAAGATTCCTCAGAAGAGGATCTTCAAGGAGATGTTCTTGGACTCTCTTTTCCCTTACTTTTACTGGGAGCATTCCCATCACTATCTTTCACGAAGTCAGATTTGTTGTAATTGGTCTTGAATTTCTTAGGTGAAGCATCATATACCATGGCCTTAATAGTCTTATTGGTAGAGGTCGACGCTTTTGTTGGTGACCTAACTGAAATTCTCAATTCATCTATGGTTCTTGTAGAGGTTGATACAGACTTAATTAATGATGTTGAATGCTTAGGCTTTGGATTAGCTACAACAGTGTTGTCTGAATGTGTGGCATTTTTGTATCACTAGTTTGATTTGCGATTTTCCGTCGTGGTACCAGTTTAGCTGCAAATGAGCTATAGGTACCAGTGCCGGTCTTCGGGGTAGAGGGTTGGCACAAATGCAGGAGTTTTCAGGCTTCTGAGAAGGAAACCTTCTCCCTAACCTGTATCTCTTGGATGGCTTTTTCCACCATAAAATAGGGGCACACTTGGGAACTAGATGGATGTTCACAGCTGCAGTTTACACAACTGGGTGTTGTTGTACATGCATCATCATGTGTAATGCCACTGCAGTCAGTGCAGGTAGCTTCACCATTACAAAAACTGCTTGTGTGCCCAAAGCGTTGACACTTGTAACATCGGAATGGGTTTGGTATATAAGGTCTAACTTCAATATCCTGCCTTAATTCTTTGCAGGAGATCTGCCCTATTGAAAGTAAGAAACAGGGTACTTGTCTGGTATTCACCACGCTCTTTCCGCTGAACTTGATACACCGACATCACACCTTGTTATAAATTCTCCGAAATCTCATTGGACAAACCATCCAAAGCACCAGTGTTTATCACACTGTGCGAGGAATTCAGAGTCCTGTGTATCTCTACTTGGACCAGATAGCTGGCTAACAAATTGGCTTTTAATATCTTGGCTGCCTGGGATACTGAATTAGCTTTGACCAGGAGCATGCCATTTCGTGATCTAGTGTAGTTTTTCACTGGGCCTGCTATTCTGTCAAGACCCTTCTGGATTACAAATGGATTCACCGTAGTAAACTTCTGTCCTTCCTCTGTTCAGTAATTATTAAGTAGCAAGGACCACTTGAATCAGCTATTTCCTCTCCATTCATCTTCGTGTATTTTATGGGGATTTTTGTGACATTGCAAATGTCTCTGATGGCATGCTCACATCCTGGGTGCCATCCTGGCGTGAGAGTCCTGGCCTGGACCTTGCTCACCCTACTAGGGTCGTCACACTTCCCAGACAGAGGGACTCAATTGCCTTCAGGAGTGCATCAGTTCGTGCAATGGCTCCTCCATGGGACTGACCTTTATCAGTGGATACAAACACGGATCCTACATGATAGCCAGGGGCTGGGAATTACGGGGTTACCCAGTTACCCCTTGCAACACCCCATCCACCAACCATCCACATGTAGGTTATCCATCAGATTGTGTTCAGGGAGGTATAAGTTAGGTCAAACACCTATGTGGACCACAGTTGATTGGGCATTTAGCATATGCCCTCTCACCCCTTAGAGGAATCCAATGGAGTATGGCTTGGGATCCCGGGTGTACCAAACCCGTACTTACCATAGTAGGCCCCTGGGGGGCCCATACTTAAAGAAAACATTAATGCAATGCCTTGTAAGCTAGCTAACATGTAATAAGATCAGAAAACTTGTTCACCTACATATTTAAAACCTTTTATTAACTTAAACTTGTTAATCAGAATGTACTTTTTAACAGTCCATCCACATGCTTCATATAGCAGCAAAATACAGAACAGTTGCTCAAAATTGTATCTGAATGAGTCTTTAAAGTACAAAATAATCACATTAGTTTACTTTGAAACTTAAAGCCCAGAAGACACAGGAAATGCAATGTATTCCCATACAGTCCAATACATGCACATCCACGCCATGGCCTCTCGGTTACGGGTACACTTAGTGTACATGGTTAAGCCATGTAAGGTCAAAAAAGCAAGTTTCCGACACTTATATGTGGGCCAATCTGCTAAGGGAGACAACCCTGAAAGAAAACATCAGTCCTCTGGGATGACCTGGGATTGGAGCAAGGCTAACAATCTTGCCCTAAAAAAACAAGTTGTGAAGTCCCAGAAACAACCAGGGAGACAATGACCCAAAGATGGGTCAATGCACCGTAGAAGCCCAGATGTAAGTACACCTGCAGTTTGAGAGGTAGAATTGGAACTGAAAAATTCAATGGCACAGCTGCAATTTAAACCTGGAGAAATACGAATTGGTTGGAGAATTCAATGTCATTCTGGCAGGTTGTCACAGTAGCTTAATGGTTAGAGCAGTCACCTAGTAAGCGGAGAGTCTGTGGTTCAAGTCCAACTGTGGCATTGAATTTTTCAGTTCCAATTCTACCTCTCAAACATTGCCCACACACAGCTTATATTTTTAAAAACATCAACAATAAGTTTGTTGGCAAAAATAAATAACACCTGCAGTTGTTTGAGGTTCTATACTGCCAAATATAAACACCACATTATGGAAATACCTAATCAATTATTAATGCTTCCAGTGTAGATTGCTGGTGTAATAATCTTTCCAAAATGTCTTTATGCTTTATCTTTAAGAAGTTAGTCTTAAATGTTATTTCAGTTCACAGTTATACATTTTCTGTGACATTTAAATTTTAAGCAATTATTGCAAATATGACAACAGGATAAATGCATTAAAATCAGAAGAAACTACAGTTCAAAAGTATTGGAAAGCACGAATGCTAATGGCTTCATTGCCAGATGCAAGGCACTAGAAAACAACAACAGGATAAATGCAATGTGATAACTTATCTAAATAATGTGATGATATGGTGGTGATGATGATGATTATTGTTATTATTATTATTATTATTATTATTATTATTATTATTATTATTATTATTATTATTATTATTATTATTATTATTATTATTATTATTATTATTATTATTATTATTATTATTATTATTACCTCAGTATCAAGGTGTAATGATACATCTTTATAATGAATCTCTTCTGATTCAGTTATCAACTCAGTTGTTCTTTCCAAAAATCCACATTCTTCCTTGATCTCAATTTTGACATTTTCATCACCTCCACATATGTCAGAATCAGGTTCCACTATTAAAGAAGCTAATTTTCTCTTCTGAACTTCTGAACCAAGAGTATCCTCTACTTCAGACTGCTGTTTAGTAAATGCTTTTTCCAAGTCTCTAAGCTCTTCTTTTATTTTGATGTCTACTTCATGATCTACCCTATGCATATCAGAGTCAGGATCTACTTTATGATCTACCCTATGTTTGTCAAAATCAGTCTTCATTATAAAACCTGAAGCAGAAGGAGAAGAAGAAGATTCACTCTTTACGTAAGCATCTGTACCAAAAGTCTCTTCTGATCCAGAATGTGGTTCAGTGAATGTCATTTTCAGGAAGCAAGGTTCCTGTTTGATCTCTATGTTAGTGTCCATTTCAGTTGTGTCAATATAATCCTCAAACTTCATTACAGAACAGTTTTATTCTTTAAATGAGTTTCTTTAGAAAGATGCTATTCTTGATTGAATTTAACTTCAGTTGAGTTCTTCACTGCAAAAATCCTTTTGGACTTCTAATCTGGCATACTGTCAATCATCCCCATGTATGGATCTGGTATTTTCAGTCTGTTCCACAACCTGAAGACAAAGAAATCTGCAATCAATAATCTGGATTTGTTGTTAGAGTAAAATTTGCAAAGAAGCACACAAATGGACTACGCAGATCAAGGATACACATCTGTGTAAAAAGACAAAGTTTCAAAAAGTGACAAAAATGGATTTTTGTTTTATCAAATAGTGTAAACCTTTTGCTTTTTTTTGGTATGCTTTTTATAGCCATATAGCCTTTTTAACTGACACATGGCTGTTTAACTGATTGCCTGTAGGTGGCCATGTCCATTTAAATTAATACAGTTTCATTATCCTTGCTATCACTTATAACTTAGTTTTCTCATGTTTTTATTTTTAGTACTGTTTGCTCTTTACAATGCTTCACATGATGGAGTTTTCAGTACATATGCATGAAATTTAGTGTACTTGCTTAGAAATAACATTAAAAAGAATGACATAATTTTTCCATAAGATGAATAACTTCTGAGTAATTAAATATTAAAGTTTACATTTCAAAATTTAAATGAAAAAAATCAATTTAAACTTTAAAATTTATTTTTATCCAAACTAATAACAACATGAACAAATTATCTCATCAATTTGCTAGCATTCTATTATAGAACATAAATAAAAATTATTAGGCTTTTCAAATCAAAATCGCATCATGGGGAGCCATTTATAAAAATATTAAAAAATCATAATAAAACATTAATATCATAGCAACTAATTTGAGTAAATCTATGAAATTTGACAGATTTACTCCTCACTATACAGCAATTGTTGTTTTGAAATTCCAAATCAATCCAATAAAAACTATAGATTTTTAAAATTTCACAGATGGATATCCTTAAAGAAAAAAGTGTATTTTGTGTACCATCTAACGGATGTATTGCTCATTCAAAAGGTTTAGTATTCATGTATGTTAAAGGAAGTGGTGCACCAACTAAACTCGGCGCCAAATAAGAAGGGGATTGACAGTTGCTCACCACATGGTGGAAAGGTCTAAATGAACAGGAGATGGATGTGTCATTGCGATTGTCATAGCAATGGAAAGAGGAACTAATTAGAGCTAAGATGTTTCCATAACAACGCTAAATCAGTGTTGTCAATATTTAACACATGATTAGCATGTGCCTGACCTGCAATTCAGCAGTAACTATGCATCTTATCTTCTGTTTTCACTGCAATATATGCAATATCTCCCTCCAGCTCCAGCTTGCAGTGTTTGTATCAGACATTGCCTGTGTGCTGACAAGTTTGTTTCCATCATTCTATTTATTGTAGTTACTTGCCTTGTATTTATGTGTATGCTGTGAGCATTTACAACCGTCTCACTCTTTTAATGAATAATTATGCCCAAAAATATTGACTAAGACAGTGTAGCCAAACAAAAAACTTTACGTACTCAGGAAGCGAATAAAATTGTGTTTGGTAAGATACATATCCCAATTAAAGGATTATGCAATCAATGGTATTGCTGAAGAACATGGTCGCAAAATTTTGTTTTCCCCTTTCCCAGTGTAATCTGATTTAATTAATTTTAGCCAAAGTAAAGGATTACGTTGGGTGAATCAATGAATATTTTACTGTGTCGTCTTTAATAAAGCTACATTAATAAAAAGCTGAAAACTATAAACAGGCAGTTTCTGATACAAAGGGCGTAATAAGTGCAACATGGGAAAATTGAGTCTTAGAAACAAGGATAGGACAGTTTGTCATTTCTGCGGGTAATTCCAGCAACAACGATGCAAGCAAGTCAGATAACAGCGGCAGTTCCCATTACAATATTTCACAGATATGTCTCTTTTGTTAAGATAAAACTTTACAGCGATATATGGTTGCATGTTCTATCCTTTGCATGTAGGTTCACTATTATTGTCTTCGAATACGAATATAAATTATACCTGCTCTACATTCCAAACGCAATCCAACAGTCTTCTTACACATAATGCTAACGTGCTCTCCACATAGTCACGATAAGTGGCAATGTCAACTCTCTTTCACCATGAACTGTCAATACCTTTACTGTTTGGTGCCGATAATAATGGATATATTGCTTGTTTAAAAGGTTTAGTATTCATGTACAGATACCACTATTAATCATCTGTATTAAGGGACACAGGGACTGAAATTTTACAGTTCTGTAATATCTAAGCTACTGAGTTAAAATTTTGTGCAGGTTATAAGTAGGCCCTAGTAAGCTGTGTAGCAAGTTTCACATCTGTATGATTGTTACTTATAGAGCTACCAATTATTTTAACAATCAGTAATATAAAATACTGCTCATTTTCAAAGCACATCTAGCGCCATCATTTTTTAAGTAGGTTTATAATGTTATGTGCTTCTTATTTGCTAAAATTATGAGTACAAAATCAGTTATTGCTTTTGTAGTCATAGCACTATTTGCTAAGATAAAAATTTATTTCTATTTACCCATATTCTATATAAAAATTAGCCAAATATCTGAACTTTTTTTTTTTTTTTTTACAGAAACTTTTTGTCATGAACTGAAAATAATAACCAGGTTTGTTCAAGTGTCTTTGCACAACACACAGTAACTTTCTACTACAATTGGACCAAAACTATTGCCCCAGCCTCATTTTATGTGTTGAAAAATGTAAATTTGAGAAAAATTCAGTTTTCTGAAATCATGCATTTCAAATGTATTTACAGGCCACCTGTATTCTCAGAACTGGCTTGTAGTGTTACAATACGATCTCAAACAGTGAAACTTGACCCAAGCAAAGCTCACCATATGACAATATGTACTGTAAAGCAATATTTGTTTTAAAAAAGGGAGTATACTAAAATGTTTCCAAAATTGTTTCAAAACAGGTACCTCTTATGGTGGTGTTTGTTTAAATACACTTGATAATGTCTGAGCAGCAATTTCAGTGCAATGTATGAGAACTATACAATCTATCACAATAAAACTTTTATTGCATATAAAACAGCTTCTGTTTCAGAAACCATAATCAAATTGTATGTAAAGCTAATAATTTGAGAGGTAGAACTGGAACTTAAAAATTCAATGCCACAACTGGGATTTGAACCACAGACCTTCCGCTTACCGGGGGGCTGCTCTAACCACTGAGCTATTGTGACAAACTGCCTACTTCCACTATGAACCAACAATATTTGGTAATTATGCAGAACTTGGCTGTTAACTTCCTCTGTTGCAATTAGGGCAGTTTGGACTCAAACAAGACAAGCGTGGGAATAAGGGGTTGTAGGTAGCGAACTGTCATATCAAAAAGGCAATTCCTACCTTCCCATTTCCTCCTCTCCTTTTTTCTCACTTATGACCTCTCAGTCAAACTGTGTGACATTGAAAAAACAGCAGTTGCATTTGTAAATTGAACTAAGTACTTGAGAAGCACTTGACTTCAGTTCATACAACAGGTGAGGGCTAAGCTACTAACTTCATTAACTGTGCCAAATGTAGAGAAACTGCGTCTTTCTTGATCAACCACGAAATATCATATTCTCATAGCTGTACTAACTGTGGTTCTGCTCTGCCTAAAGACTGGGGCACAAAAAGTACCAGGTACATGAACAACATTAACATCAGCAAAAAGAGGAGAAAAGAGTGCAGTTTTGATCCCTTCATATATAGGTGTTCTTCTCCTACAAGCACTAGTACTAGAAACTGTTTCAGTCCATAATTCTCACTGGAGTTTTACTTAAGTTAGGAGGATATGGTTTATTTCTTTGTAGTCTTTTGGACAGTTTGTTTTGGCAATTACATCCCCCACACTATTTGTGAAAGATAAGGGTAAGGAAAGAGCACTGCAGAGCTAAAAATGTTTCCACTTTTGCACAAGATGTAGCAATACAAATAACTCACACTCGAGATATGGTATAGTCAGAAGCAGGTATTTATTGAGATCACGATAATCACAACATGTGATATGCTGCTCTTTCTTATAAATATCCATGAATTGGGGGTTTCTAAGGCTAATTTACAAATAAAATAATTGTGATAAATCATAAATTGGGACGGTAATAGCGAAATGTTAACAAAATCACGAATTATTGCAATTTGTTTATTTTATAATGAATTTCATAGCATACAATAATAACTAATCAATCATCAATCAACGTCAATTATTTCTTTCTTAGCAGTTGAATTTTTACAAATACTAAGAATTCCAAGAATTGGGAATGCTGACTTTGTTAAGGTTAGCAAGGTAGCTACTGCCTGCAGTCCGTTTTGTTATGTGAGTGGGAATGACAGAGATGTTTCCAACCAAAAACGATACAGTGTCTTTTATGGACCATATCGGTTGTATTGTTTGAGATGTACGAGTGTGAAGATGGGTCATACATCCATTCAAGTTTCCACTAAACTGCGTGCAGAACAATATAGCAATGAAGGATTTTATTGTAGTGATGGAGTACTATTTTGTAAATTTTGCAACATTAGAATAGATTACAAGCGCAGTGGCACTTGCTCTAAGCATGTTTTCCACACACTCTGTAGTAAGCAAGAATGCTTTTACTGATTCACCTTCTGAAGGATCTATTGATACAACAATGACATTGGCAATGAAATGACCCATAAGATCAGTTGAGCTTGCCAATTGAAATACAGATCCTTGTACTTTTTAGTTAATCTTTAATAATGTTTAAAATAATGTAAAACTAAGACTTTACATGGTAATCTATTCCTAGCATTGTAAGTATATTCATAATTTCAATTTAGGCATTAAAAATATATCAATATAGTAATATGAATACCAAAATAATTCATTTTACTACAATTTCCATCAAAAGAGTAAAACAATCTCCATCAATCTCCACTTTCACCAATATTAAAGACACAAGTGAGAAAATTAATCTCCATAAATACAGGCCTCTGAGCATAGTTATAATGGGAGAGCAAAAGACCTTTGAATGGGCTGAATGGTGTTTGCCCTATCAGCATCATGTTGTTGCTGTTAACTAATGCTGGATTTCTGACAATGAAGTCATTAATCCTCTTGCTCTCCAATATTTTTCATTGATGGATGGGGCGCTAGAAGTGGCCAGGCATATTTGAAGGTGGTCTCGATCCATTTCCTCTTGCAGATCACATAGAGGACAGAGTGGTGAAGAATATATCCCAATTCTGTTTAAATGTTTTGCCAGACAATCATGTCCTGTAATCAACCTGAAGGTTGCAACTGCTGTTTTTCGAGGATACTCAGGAATTACTGTTTGAATGTTTGGTAGTTCCATCTTTTATTCTTTGATTTTTCAGAGTAATATTTTTCAGTAATTTTTTTGAATTCAGAGTTGACTATCTTTCAGCTGCATAAAATGGTAGATTAACTATAGATTTCTGTACATTGTTGGTACCCTTTTTTGCACGAAAATCAGCTTTGTCATTACCACTCAATCCACAGTGAGCTGGGATCCATTGGAAGACTAGGTGTTTTTGAAGTGCTGTTAGATGGGTAAGAATTTTCCAACATTCTATAATTGTTTGGTTTTTTTGGTGACAACTTGGAAGTAATTGCTTTAATTGCCGCCCTGGAATTTGAGAGAATAACTGCTTGATGAAAATGTGAAATTCGATACAAAAGATTTTGTAGGGCCATTCGAATTGCTTCAACTTCTCCATCAAAATTTGTAGTTCCATAACTTAAAGATTTGTGATAGGAAAAGAGGTGAGAGGTGACTCCAGCCCTGCTCCGTCTCGGTTTGATATCAATGATCCCTCAGTATAAATATGGAGCCATTTGTGTTCCGGAAATCTAGTACAGATTGTCTCTAATGCCAATAATTTTAGAACACTAGTTGGAGTATCACTTTTCTTAACTTCTTATGTCAGGTGTAAATAATATGTGATGTCTAATGTTTGTGTCAGATTGACTTTAGATATGGTTTTCCTTTGAATTAGGAAGGTCTACATTCTTCTTGATGTCTTGAATTAGAGAATTAACAGACATGGAGCATGATTTAGCCTTTTCTCAACCAGACTCTGCAACAGCTCATAAGCTAATCTTTCGATGAGAACAACTGGAAGTGTTCTTCACAGCACGTATTCTTCGGAAAACGAACCTGCTTATTAAGAGCTCTTCCCTGCCAACAGAAGACAAACGCCGAATCACCAGATCTGAAGCACAGCCTCCTTGTCTCTACGGCTTACCTAAAATCCACAAACCGGAAATACCACTAAGGCCCATTGTCAGCGCTATTGGATCTCCTACCTATGCCTTAGCCAAATACTTAACCGGTTTATTACAACCACTTGTTGGCACGACGGATTCTTTCATCAAGGATTCGACCCACTTCATTCAGAAGCTGCAAAGTGTAACCATACTACCTCAACATCTACTGGTTAGCTTCGACGTTACATCACTTTTCACCATGGTTCCTGTTGATGAAGCCCTTGAGCAGTTGAAACCCATTTTCTCCGATGATATACTTGCACTCTTCCACCATGTGCTGTCCACGACTTATTTCCAGTGGAACCAGTCCTTCTACGAACAGCTAGATGGTGTCGCTATGGGCAGTCCCCTGAGTCCTGTGGTTGCTAATTTCTACATGGAGTATTTTGAAACCTTAGCCCTAGAAACGGCCGCACAAAAACCATTGGTCTGGTTCCGATATGTAGACGACACTTTCGTCATATGGCCCCACGGAGAGAACGCCCTTCAGGACTTCCTTCAACATCTGAATAGCATCAATCGACGCATTCAGTTCACGATGGAAAAAGAAAAGGATGGACAACTAGCGTTTCTGGACGTCTTGGTTAGCAAGAAGCCCGACGGGACACTTAGACACATGGTCTACCGCAAGCCTACCCATACTGACCGCTACGTAAACAAACAGTCCAATCATCATCCCAGACAGAAGCGTGCAATGATCAAGACGCTTGCAACCCGTGCTTCCCGCATCTGTGAGCCGCACTTCTTAAAACAAGAACTTGGCCACTTAGAACAAGCATTACTTTCCAATGGCTATTCAATCTAAGAAGTAAGAAGAGCTTGCCGGCCTCCTAAGACTCAACCTGTCATCCGGAATCCAGATCAGCCCAAAAGTAAGGGCATTGTGTTCCTACCATATTTAAAAAATGTCACCGACCGAATTGATCGCATATTACAGCGACATAACGTCAAGACTATCTTCAAACCCACCAGACAGTTAAGCAGTTTACTACGATCACCCAAGGATCCCCGAGAAGCTTTGTCATCGGCTGGAGTGTATAGTATTCCTTGTGGTTGTGGCTCAGTATACATTGGAACTACTCAGCGCAGTGTTAAGACCAGACTCACGGAACACAAAAGAAGCTGCCGCCTGGGCCAAACTGACAAGTCTGCGGTTGCTGAACATGCCATTAATGCAGTCGGTGAACACAGTATTAAGTTCCAGGATACGCGCATCCTTGCATCTACCATACATTACCATGCCCGACTACAGCGAGAGGCTATTGAAATTTACAAGCACCCTAACAACTTTAATAAGAAGGAAGAGGCCTTAAGATTAAACAGCAACTGGCATCCGGTCATAGAACATCATAAGAAGCAGGATAGCAAGGTAAGCCAATCAGAAGAGACCAGCAGCATAAGAGAGATAGAACCCCCTCCACCAGCCACCTCGCCTCTGGACGCCCTGGGCCAATCAGCGCACGTTGCGCATGGTATAAATGGAGCCCCACAGACAGTCGACGCATCAGTCGTAGTGATACCTTCCACGAGGAGACTTCGACAACGCCACTGAGGATGTCTACCGCAGTTGTAGACGAAACGTCTGGAAGACAGATCTCCAGCAGACCACGGCATAACAGCCCGGAAGATATTTCTTTCTACAACTGGAAGTGTGTTTCAGGACAGAATTATTGCAGAGATTTGTGGTCCCCCACCTAACCTCCTGCAATTTCTATCTCTGGGGTAACTTAGAACATAAAGTATACAAGACAAACCCACACACCCTTGAAGAATTAAAACAAAATATCTGCCTAGAAATTGCCAGCATTTCTCAACATGAACTATGGCAAGTGATGAATACTTTCCTAAAGAGGTGCCAAAGTGTATGTATGGACAACAATGACCAGTTTCAGCATCTTGTTTCACAAAGTTGATAAGCAAAGCCTTTAAAAGTAGCTTTAAAAATGTATGGTTTTATCTGCGTCTTTCTATGGTAGCGGCAGATGGCAACAAGTGCCGAGGATGCTGACAGGCAAAACATCACATTCAGAGCTTTTTTGCTCCTCCGATACACGGTTTAAATAAGGTTATATAGCAGAGGTTGCTTAAAACGGAGTGTGTGGGATCGCATGGGAAAGCCTCATTCTTAACCTACTTTTCACTTCCCCTCTGAGCAAGTCAGTTCCACCACCAGTGCTGCTTCTTCAGTTTAATTTCCTGCGAGAACACATTGCAATCATGCAGTAAGTACAAGTAATAAGAACAACAGTGAGTGAATTTGTTTTGTAAAATAAATGTCAATTAACATGCATTCATGTAATATGCAAATTATCCTTTCTCTGTACCTATCCTTTCACATAAATACATAAACAGTCATATCTGTGCCAATGACAGTAAATACAAATAGTAAGGGTAATTATGTACAAAATCTGCCTCTTGAGAAAATAAAATACTGTGCAATGGATAGACTTTTTATCCCGGATTACGATTTTGAAAGTTTTATTTGGCGGTCAAGCTTCATCTTTTACTTATGAGCAAATTCCATGTGTTCTGCAATGGTTTTATTTCACTTGTGCAAATGATGCTTAGCAAATAAATATTTATAAACGACTATTATATGCACTAAAATGACATAATAATGTGTTCACAATGAAATTAGTGCATAAACACTGTTTGTAAAGAAAAACTTTGGTTTCGGGATAGTGGAAGGTCCTGAAACTGTTGGTAGTGCAAGAACGTCATAGATCTCTATTTGATGATTACTGCATGGCATCATGTTTTACACGTAAGCATAATTCTTATAGCCAAATGTGTTAGGTCAGGTTAGTGTGTCTATATGATCGGGATGACAGGGTCCTGTGACATCGAAATTTAGCCTGTGTTAGGTTAGGTTAGTGTGTCTATATGATCGGGATGACAAGGTCCTGTGTCATCGAAATTTAGCCTGTGTTCAGACTATTCATCATAAATACATTAATAAATCATTTTAACACAGATAACAGTTGTTTGTAAATATTTATTTGCAAAGTATGCAAATATACAATTTGCTCATAAATCGAAAACAAAGCTTGACTGCCAAATAAAACCTTGAAAATCATAATCAGAAGTACAAAATCCATTGATTGCACTATATTTCATTCATTTTCTCAAGAGATCTCCTTTTTCTGTCCCAAACCTTTATAACAAGTAAATATGAAAAGAATTGTATTCAGTGGTAGGGCAACATGGTATGACAGCAAGTAGTGATGGGGAACACAACCTGTACAGTGGGGAGGTAAACAGTGAGGATTTTCCATGCGGTCCCACATTAGTCACTATCACCCGTGGCCCCAACGACTTTAAAGAGACATGTCCTTAAACCATTACTTATTAACTCAGGATTGCTTAAAGTAAATATTGCTGACGAGACAGCACTTTTCACACATTCGCTATCTTCACCAATTTCGATTACACAGCAACCTGCCATCCTCAGAATTATCCACAGAACACCAAATTACCACAAGTGATGCAACTGCTGAAGATGGGTAACCAGCTAAGTGAAAATAAAAAGAATATCAATAGGTACGGAACATCTGAAAGAAGCTAAAAGAAACAGAAATACTAAATGGAGCATCAACTGGCGGAATGCAATCGAAGAATCGAGAACATATACAGGAAGTATGGGACACGCCGAAGGAAAACCTGCATAGTGGAGTGAAGGGTAAGCAAATG
Source organism: Tenodera sinensis (assembly GCA_030765045.1). Classification (NCBI taxonomy): domain Eukaryota; kingdom Metazoa; phylum Arthropoda; class Insecta; order Mantodea; family Mantidae; genus Tenodera; species Tenodera sinensis. The sequence continues at coordinate 172,199,890 of CM060966.1, forward strand.
ACAAAGCCTATAAAAATACTAACCTAAACGTCCTAACCTGATACTGAAGTTTCAATTTACATGCTCTAATATAATTGTGAATACTTCAGCGGATGGACATTCTTCAACACTTGTTGGCTAAACATGAAGTATACAGAATTTGCCCAGCATGTTCAAGTATGTCCAAATTAGTGGCTGACAGGTATAAGATTACCTTAATAATTGCAATGGGAGATGTCCAGTTTAGAATCCTACAATTCGCTCACTCACCCTATTTAGTATAAGGCTTTGTCTTCACTAGTCTGGCATTTATTTCCGACATTATTTGATGCTTAGCTTATAAACTAAATGCACGAGAAAGATGATTTAAACAATGAAAATGCGTGTTTTCTTTCTTTCTTCCTTTTTTTTAATTGATTTTCTTCGCTTCTTGAGCGTAACGGAAGTAAGCTTCAAACACGCGGAACACCAACCTTACACCAACCGTACTACACAGCCGAACCACAGAAGATTTAACTTACAACACAGATTATCGGTTAGCCTAACTTCTTTTTTTTAACGTCCTCCAACGTAATGTCATATCGGATGGCAAATGACTCAAAAGGGTGAAATGATGCTCAAATGAGGCCGAGGTCCCGACATTCGTCTTCTCAGGAAAATCCTCATCCGGATAACTTACCCTAAGCGAGATTCGAACTCGCGACCTCTTGAACGTGAGGCAGACACACTAACCATCACGCTACAGAGGCGGGCGGTTACCCTAACCGGTATAACAACCGCTAATTCAATGCTAGCACAATTGTTACAGAAGCAAGTAGTATCATAAGCTTCCTCTTTTTTTTATTTTGTTGTCAATTGCCAGGATCACAACAGCGTCGCCGGTGTGCTGGAATTTCGTCTCGCAGGAGTTCTTTTACATGCCAGTAAATCTACTGACATGGAGCTGTCGTTTTTAAGCACACTTAAAAACCATCGATCTGGGCTGGGTTTGAACCCACAACCTTGGGATGAGTAGACCAGCGTCTAACTAACTGAGCCACCCAGATCGACATCATAAGCTTCCGCTAATCTGGAGCACTACAATTTAGTTAAACGTATTTCCTGTAGGTGAAACCACGCTGATGACCATACAGTTTAGTGCCCTTAAATCTACTGTAGGTGAAACTACTAAGCATTATATGTGGTCTACCTTCAGATGTCTGTGTAGCTGCTGCAATGAGGGTCACAAATGCCACGAAAACAAATTATGTATCTGCTTATCACTAGCATTCAAAGGTCAAAGCTATTAATTGTTCACTCACTTAAGTTCCGTCCTAAACTTCAAGTTATTCGGTTGGAAGATTAGAATAGCGATGACTCAGAGCGTGAACTTAGCACCTCGATCAATCAAGTCTTTTCTACTTATGCTGCTTACGGACCGCCCCCGGGATGCAAGGGTGCGGTGTGTGGATACGAAGGGTGGTCGGACCTGAGGAGAGAGGGCAGGGTCCCTCACGATTACAGGCGCGCTCATGGGTCCCGTGGGGGTGCAGGGGGTTCTCAGTACTCCAAGACCTCCCCCGATCCGGAGGACGAGGATTTACAGAGAGCAAGCACCACCATGCACGCCGAAACTCTTGCCAATGCTTACAAATCTGAAACAACCAAATAAAGATGAAGTGAAACTAGAAGTGAGGTGAAATGAAGGGACAGAAAATCCTGGAGATTTCCCAGAGATCGTTCCCAGTATTCGCCTAGCAACCCGAGGAAGTCCCGGAAACCCCACAGGTAAGTAAGACCGGTCGCGGGAGTACAACACTATCTCCCGAGTGTGAGCCTCACACGTTACCGCGGAGCCATCTGTCTCAGGGCTTTAGTTGGGCCGGTACTCGATATGGTCTTATTGAATTGTGCGAGTGATACCGGAAGTTCTGAAGCATGCAATGCGCATTGCTCTTAAGAGATCATTGATGTTTACTTGTTTGAACAAAATTCTCATAATTTACTGATCAAAACATAAATAAATCCTAACGGACGGGAAAAGATAATACTGAAGAGATTCGTTTTTGCCGCACGCTGTATGTAAAAGGATCGAAATAAAAATAATGAATTAATTTTACCCTCCTGAATTAACAATTATTGGTGACCACTAAGAGAAACCAAGTTAAGTGTAAAATTTTATGTCGAAGAATACTTAAAATAATGTCTCATATGTCTGTCATGTAACGATGCCTCAGCAACAGTAGGAAGAGTTGTAGAGGAGCAACATGAACAAGTTTTACGTCCATCGTAATCTGGGATTGCTGTGTCCACAAATAAAAGCTTGCTGTGAATTATTCCATTTAATAATTATATCAGGGAGTTTTAGAAAACTGTATCATCTGTAGTTCTATACCATATATTTACAAAGAACATTTTCCCAAAAGTTTTAGGTCAATTCATTGATCTAACAGGATCTTCTCTTTCTTAAGTTGATCCAATATACTTTGTGACGTTCTAGCTCTCATATGGCACGCGAGAAAGAAAAGGAAACTCCAGTCGTAAAAGAAAAGTGACTAAGGGGCAACATACCTTCGAGCCGACCTGGAAAGATATAAAGAGTTAGTTGAGAACCGCTAATTTTGATGTTCCAACAAAAGCCCTGATCTCGCTCGATGGTTGGCAGATTAACTCAGTCGATAGAACAAGAGACAATGAAGCAATAGGTCATGAGTTTGAACTATTACACATTTTTAAAATTTTTTTCATTTCTAGCATGAAATCTTCTAAAATTTGCTTTATAAATTAGCTTCAAACGTCCTCAGAAATCCTCTTCATTCTGGATGACTGGTAAATCATAAGATACAGACAAAACTTGCTACAAAAAAGATGTAAATCTCGTTAAAAAACACAATTAATGTAATTTTTTTATGGAGCAAACTATTTCCTAGCTTTCCTATTTATTTGTTTCAGTGTTCAGGTAGTTTCCTGAAATGGGAAATCGTTAGGTATACGCTTTCTTTCATTCATTTTTTTAACCATTAGCATTGCTAAGAGATTAGTGATCAGCTGTGCTCTTAAAATCGGACTATAACTTAAACCTTAAAGCCTACTTTATACCCACACCCCTCTTCCAGCGACATACAGGAGTATTAGCAGTGACACAATTTCTGCAAACGTTTATCTCGATTAACTTGAAGTAGATCAGGGGAAGACAACTTCGGCCCGTGTGACGTATTTAAACGAAGAGCCAGCTTGTACGTTCGCGTGACGTCAGGTGAGAGCGGTGTATTGCTATGCTGCCTAGTTCAGCGGCGCTACTTGCACGAAACTGAATGAATATGAAAAATGTTATTTGGGAATATTTACAACTTGCCCTTGCTGTTTAGGGAGAACCCTCTTCAGCCTAGTCTGAGGGTGTTTATTTGTTGTGTGAGAGATCTTAACGGCGTTAGTGCGAATTTTGTTTTTATTTTGTTTTTGTTGACGTTGTGTAGTGTTGTGGTTTTGTGTTTGTGTTCAGTTCCCCATGTTTCACACTAGTTCGAGACCAGGCTTCAAGATGTAGAAACATTGTCAACTACGTTTCAGATCTGTGCGACCCAGTATTCATTGGATGTTAACAATGTTTCTAGCAGGTAGCAAATTGAATTGATAAATTTACAGTGCGACGATTTGCTGAAGGACAAATATAAACACAAGGAAGACTTGGCTGATATTTATAAGAATGTTCCTCAAACCAGATTTCTGAGGTTGTATGCCCTTGTTGCACGGATATTATGTGTGTTTGGTTCTACGTATGTGTGTGAACAATTATTTTCTGTTATGAACATTTCTAAGTCAAAATCCCGAAGCATATTGTCAGATCACAATCTAGCACGCAGTCTTCGGTTGCAAATGTGCCATACATTACGCCCTAACATTGACAAACTATTTAAAGAAAAGCGAAACGGCAAATGTCGGAAAATGTTCCTCTAATTGTTCTGTATAGCTCTCCTCTATCTCAGGCAAAATACTTATACTTTCTGTTCTATTGGCGTTATAACATGACTGTTCACATAAACTAGAATTTATATATATCATAAAGCCGAAATGTAATTATTTCTAATCTGTGACTATTCCGTAATTGAAACAGTCAGCATTAAAATTACGATGTCCCGTATGCCATTTCCTCTTCCCCGCTGTGACGTCACACGTTCAACTGGCTTTCGGTGGGAGCATGAGAGCTGAGTGAGCTGACGTCACAGCAGCGATACCTGTCTTCCCCTTAAGTAGATAGAGGAATAAGCATTTGTATGAACAGTTTGTATAAGAGTAGACAAGGCCATGTGGGTAAAACATATATCTTTTTTTTTACAAATGTGGCATATTCATACTCCCATCTTCATGTTAGCATATACATATTACTTATTATAATCTTCGCAAAAGTTAAAGGCATATGGAGGCGGGTCGTACTGCAGACTCCAGCGAATCATAGGCTTGCCCCTCCTACCAGCGCTGCCGACTGTGGTACACGCATCTCTGCCGGTACACGCACTACGCTTGGCAACAGCGCTCTGCTTGAGCATTGGCTAGCGTTCACATGCCTTTAACTTTTGGGAATCTAAATTTTGGCGCAGGAAGTTTAGTATAGTTTCTGGTTCTATACACTATGTATCTGTAAGTAAAATAATACGAACGCTCAATTTTTAAAATGTCCTTGTTTGACACAAGAATATTTAGATGTTGATTTAGTTTATACTTTATTTAACTGACTAAACCATTTGGAAGACATGCTAAATGGTGTAATTGTTAGTTATATGATTGATATGTCTATTCCAAAACGAAGGATTGCAATCCAGAGAGAAAGCATTTACATCTTAGATGTGAGCAAGTCTGCAGATTAACAATTTGGGCCTTATTACGTATTTGTGGACATTTTGGAGAATTTAAGTAATGATTGTAAATATCACAGGAATTTCTTCCGGCCTCATCAACTTAAAATGATTTCTGATAGTAGAAATAGTAATGGTAGTGGTGGTGGGAGTAGCAGTAGTAGCAGAAGAAGAAGAAGCAGTAGCAATAGTGGCACTAGTAGCTACAGCAGTATTTAAACGATCGTAAATAAATTTAAGAATCCCTACGCTACTTCATTTTGCATTTATTATAGCCCTAAGAAACCAACGTGGGCATCAATTGACGTCAGACTACTCGGCTGTTACTCCTAATATATTATAATTGATTATAATAATTATATATATTATATTATAACTAATTAGGACATACAGTGAATTTTTACTAGCTTCCAGAATCTTGTAATCGGAATTTAAGCATTTTCTAGTTTTCGACTTGCCAACATAAGGACACTATAGGTACAAATCGGTAGCGTGGTTGTAATGTTATCGTTTTAATTTTACAGCTTCTCTTTTGATAATGTTTAAAAAAGCAATTCTTGTCATTCGTTACATATTAAAGATACTTTATGTAAGAGCAATGAAAAGTGCGTCTCACTACCTTAAGCGTTCATATACGCGTTTTCCTTGTAGAGAATTATCTTGAATTTAACGTGCTTGACTATGAGATTCAAAATGGCGGATTGGTCTGCTTGTATAATATAGCGCTCTACTAAAGGCCTTACGAGATAGGTCTATCCCATGATGTGTTTCTCAAGAGAGGTTGAGAGTAAGGGACATCACTGTACTAGTGGTGACCTCTATAATGCGAACTTTAAGAAAATGATATTTCCAGTTTTGTAATAGAGCGAAAGTAGATGTTCAAAAAACATCTGTTTAAGAAAATAGACATAACAACATTGCCTGGAGCATCACGGTGAAATGTTTGGAAGTGAGGGGCGCAAAGCGAGAGCGGAGGAGTAAATTGGAAAAAAGAAAACAAAAATTGCAGTTTCATGCAGTTGTTTGTTGTAAAAGAAATAAGGCTTTTAGTGCTGCCGAAATAAGAAACCCACTTGAAGTACACAAATGCTCGTACCGGCTATAAGCATGTGACCGCAGAGAACGCTCGAATGGTTCCTAACTGAAGCTCTATAGAACCATTTTTACTTTCTCTACTGGTAAGTAGGGGAAGTATTGTATTCCACCCAAAAATTCGATGTCGAGATTTCACCGGAAATATGTTTTGAGGCTCCCTGAGTCAAAAAAAAGCATTTTTAGAAAAAGGTCGTGTGTGTGTGTGTGTGTGTGTGTGTGTGTGTGTGTGTGTGTGTGTGTGTGTGTGTGTGTGTGTCAGTCTGTCGACAGCATAACTCAAAAACGAAAAGTCGGTTAAAAACCAAAATTGGTATTTAAGTTTAATGTCTTTCAAGGATGCGACACGAAGATTTTGAAGAAAAGAGCCCCACCCTAAACTACCCTACACATGGAAATTTTTCGGAAATTTCGATTTTCTTGAAAATGGCTCTAACGATTTTGATTAAAATGCCATATGTTTGAGATATTTTTATGACAAATGAAATGTATATCTTATTTTCTGGCTATAGCCCCTGTAGTCGTATTTACTGTGGACGACTTTTGCATAACTGGTAAACCGTTAGAGATAGACCAAATCATACTATACAAAAAATGCAGATCTTGCTAAAATACACAATTTATGTCCAAATAAATTTTCTTGTAGGGTGAACCATTTCGGAGATATCCCTTGTTATGTGTGTGACTTTCGGAAAACTTAGAACTTTCATGAAATGGATCATCGCTGTTAATTTTTTTATATGTTAAGTGTGCAAAGACAACAAATTCTCAAAGCTTTAAAAGATCTGACTATCGCACAAAGCCTACAGTAGGTATCCCAATATTCCCCTTGCAGCTATAAGGAAATAAGCAATAAGATAACTTGTGCAAATGTTTAACTAACTAACAAAAGGAAGATATAGGAATAAGAGTTTGTAAGAATGTTTAGTACAAAAGTAAAGAAAGTCATGTGAGTGCAACACATCAGATTTTTTATATGTTAAGTGTGCAAAGAGAACAGAATCTTAAAGCTTTAAAAGATTTGACTATTGCACTAAGCCTATTGTATTCTAATATTCTCCTTGCACCTACAAAGAAATAAGCAATAAGATAATTTGTACAAACGTTTATCTCAACACGAGGAAGATATAGGAATAAGAGTTTGCAAGAATGGTTAGTACAAGAGTAGAGAAAGTCAGGTGAGTGCAACACATAAGATTTTTGAAAAAGTGCTGCATGACTAAAAGCAACTCTGTGTGATTACCTGCACAGATCTTAAAGAACAGCTCCAAAATGACATACAGTTTATTACAGATGATGAAACATGGATTTATGGGTAAGATCCAGAAATGAAGCAACAATCTTCAAAACAGAAGGGTCCACCTATAGGTCTCAAAAAACCTAGGCAAGTTCTATCCAATGTGATGCCAATAATAATTTTATTGTGGTTTCTTTTTTATAGTAAAGGTTCTGTATCTAAGGGTTAAACAGTGAATCAAATGTTCTACAAATAAGTGTTACAAATCCAGGAGAGTGAGCAACGTCAACAGCCAGAGAAATGGATGACTGATGACAAGTTCCTGCAGCAGGAGAGCCCAAATACAAACATTTCTGTCTTCCAGTTTTTGGATAGAAATAGGATGAATACTCTTTCCCATCCTGCCTATTCTTCAGATCTAGGTATAGTGGACATTTTTCTTTCATTGCAATTTAAAATTTACTGTGAGGAACGATTTTTGGAGCATTGGTTTAACCATAGGGAATTGCAGATGGTTTTCATCTCTTTTAAAGATGACTTCCAGAGGAGCTTCCACCAGTGGCAACAGCGCTGGTATCAATCCCCAAGAAGACTACTTCAAGAGTGACAGTGTGAGAAACAAAATAAAGTGCTGTGCTGATGGTCTCATTCTGGAAACTTTTTGATTACACCTTCAAAATTATGATGTCCTAAATATTATCACCCAATAAAGGTTATCATAAATTGCATTTTATGCTATCCATAAATGTATTACACTTGCAAATAAGTTCATTTTGTACAAAATGGCCACCAATATTCACAGGAAGAGGGTTTGATAATAGCATCATATCTAAAATCTCGTAATGTGACATTATAAAAAACATTTTATCACAGTTATCACATTTAAATAAACCTTTTCCCTTATGAACTAAATTATGTTCTCTCAAATGTGAAGTTCCTTTTTATCCTTGTCAAATATACTATGCAATTTCAAATTTTATACTACAGTAAACCTCTTATCACACTTAATGGCCTTCTTTCATTATGATAAGCTTGCAAATGCACAGCTTGAGTAAAGCTCTTACCACAAATCCTTCACATTTCTAGTTATTTGTCCTCATGAATTAAACTATGTTTTTTCAAACTTGATGATGCAGTAAAGCTCTTATCACACTTCTCACATTTAAACCGTATTCCATCATGAATAATTACACCATGCATTTTTAATTTTGATGATGTATTAAAGCTCTTATCACACTTATCACATTTAAACCGTATTCCCTCATGCATTAAATTGTGTGTTTTCAAACTTGATGCTGAAGTAAAGCTTTTATCACACTTCTCACATTTAAACCGTATTCCTTCATGAATTAAGGTATGCTTTTTCAAATGTGATGATTTAATAAAGATCTTATCACACTTATCACATTTAAACTGTACTCCCTCATGAACTAATCTGTGTGTTCTCAAACTTGATGATGTATTAAAGCTCTTATCACACTTAGCACATTTAAACCGTATACCATCATGAATTAAGCTATGTGTTTTCAAGCTAGATGATGATGTAAAGCTCTTATCACACTTCTCACATTTAAAATCTATTCCCTCATGAATTAAACTATGTTTTTTCAAATTTGATGGTGTATTAAAGCTCTTGTTACACTTCTCACATTTAAACCGTATTCCCTCATGAACAATTGAAGTATGCTTTTTCAATTGTGATGTTGTATTGAAGCTTTTATCACACTTCTCACATTTAAACTGTATTCCCTCATGAATTAAAGTATGCTTTTTCAGTTCTGATGAGGTATTATAGCTCTTGTCGCACTTTTCACATTTAAACTGTATTCCCTCATGGATTAAGCTATGTGTTCTCAAACTTGATGATGCAGTAAAGCTTTTATCACATTTCGCACACTTAAACCGTATTCCCTCATGAATTAAATTATGCATTTTCAATTTTGATGATGTATTAAAGCTCTTATCACACTTGTCACATTTAAACCGTATTCCTTCATGAATTAAACTATGTGTTTTCAAACTTGATGATGTATTAAAGTTCTTCTCACACTTGTCACACTGAAATCGTATTCCCTCATGAATTAAAGTGTGCCTTCTCAAATATGATTTTGTAAAAAAGCCCTTATCACATATGCTACATTTGAAAGGCCATTTACCTTCATGAATCAAATTGTGAGTTCCCAAATGAGAGGCTGTGGAAAAACTCTTATTACACTTCTCACATTTGAACTGTATTCCCTCATGAATTAAATTATGTGTTTTCAAACTTGAAAATGTGTGAAAGGTCTTATTACACTTATTACATTTAAACAGTATTCCCTCGTGAATAAAAGCATGTCTTTTCAAATGTGATGCTGTAAAAAATCCCTTATTACAAATGCTACATTTGTATTGCCTTTTTTTACCTTCATGAATCAAATTATGAGTGCCCAAATGAGATGCAGAAGTAAAACTCTTATTACAAATGTTACATTTATATGGTCTTTTGCCCTCATGAGTTAAACTATGCCTTTTCAAAGCTGATGGATCACGAAAGCTCTTGTTGCAAATGTTACACTTGTGTTTCCTTCTGCCTTCATGAATTGCAATGTGACTCTTTAAAGATGACGTTGCACTAAAGCACATGCTGCAGAATTCACACCGGTGTAAAACTCTATAATTCACGATGTTTTCATCATCACCCGTGACAGTTGCACTTGTGTTCACATTACAAGTGTTGCTATTTTCTCCCAGATTTAAGCAACTTTTATCTAAATCTGCAGTGTCAATGCCAAATTCATGGTTCCACACCGTCTCCATATCCAATCTGAAATACGAAAATTAGCAGCAAATATATGCAGCACTGAGACTAATGATAGAAGTAAAACTAAGAGCTAATGATAGGTTAAACAAAACGTGTGAACAGAAGTAAGGACAAGATAAAGCTGGGAACAGAGTTTAAATACTGGAAAAATTGGTGATGCATATAAAATCCAAGCATGACTGCAAGACTAGTGTAATTAAACATGTAATCTTCAATTTAATGATTTAGATTAATCTGGTTTAAGTAATACTTAAAAATAATCTAAACTAGTTTAACTTAAATTCAAAAGTGGTGTAAACAAAACTGCAGTACAAGGGAACACCTCAATGGCTAATGGGCAAACCACACTTCTTAGCTTGTCTCTTCCTCCATAAAACAATTTGGATCAGTTCAGATATTTTGCAGTGAATCTTGTGCAGACAAATTTAAAAACTCCATTATTGTAACAGTTAAACTTATGAAATAAAATTTGTAGATTCAGATTCATCTGTAACTGACTGAAATATTAGAGTTTATGAAGCTATTCACGCTGTGAGCAGAGTTTCTGATGACACTTGGAAATCTGATATGACCTGAGATGGATCCTACTTCAGGGGCTGGAGCCTATGGCCCCAGAACTAGACTACCATTCTCTTGGTAGTGTTGCCACTGTTTTCCAGGCTGATATAATTATATGTAATTTTAGCCTGTGCCATGCATATTAATACTTTTCCACACAGGTAGGTGGAGGTTAGTACCTGCTCAGATAGCGTGGCAGCTTTGAAAGCCTTAATGGTGGTTCAAAACCACATCCATATGCCAATGCTAAAAGAAGTTGGATAGTCTGTGTCAGTTTCTTGGTTATATATGGATACCTGGACATTCGGGTATTATTGTTAATGAGATGGCAGATACCCTGCTTAAGAGGAGTGTAGCCTAGCATTTATAGAATCCAAATCCTTCTTTAGTGTCCCCCAGAAATGTCAAATATGAAATAACTCAGCTTACGGCTCGGGCTCATCTCGAGATCTAGAGCAAACAGACTTCTGCCAGACAAGCCCATGAATTTCTTATGTGACCTGGAGGTAAATTAAATGAGTTTCTCCTGAACTTAACTAGATCTTGGCTTAGGGACTTTGTTGGCTACCCTATAAGTTATAACACCCTACACACACACATATGCATCACAAGGCTCATAGAAGACCCCATGGGCAGGAACTGTGGGATGGAATTTGAATCCTCCAAACATACTTTTTGTGAATATGAAGCATTCAGCGTTCACTACACACACACACCCACACCCCCACCCCCACCCACCCACCCCCACCCCCACACCCACACCCACACAATAAGAAAAAATTCACCATTAACAACTCTTACGAAACAGGACGGTTCAGTCACAACAGATTTAAAAGACACATTAGAATATATGCTGAATCATTTTGTACCAGAAGACAATGAAGAAGATGACAATTGTTATCACAAAAATATTAGGGAAGTAATCAACAGACCAATCACAACACAGAATGATAAAGATTTTACTCAGAGAGAAATAAAAGATATTTTAAGTAGAATGGATGCAAGTAAAACTCCTGGAGAAGATGGAATTACAAGTAAAATATTACTTAAGGCCTTTAATGTGTTTCCAAAATATATGGCAGCCATCTACAACAATTGTCCAACAAAAGGAAACTTTCCTAAGCAATGGAAGAAAGCCAAATTAATACCTATTGTTAAACCAGGAAAGGAAAAGAGTTCAGAAGTAACAAAATTCCGACCAATCAGTTTACTGAATGTAGCAGGGAAACTACTAGAAAAACTTTTAATCGACAGAATAATGTACCATGCACATTCACAAAACTTAATGAATAACAACCAATTTGGTTTCACTCCACAAACAAGCACAGTAGATGCTGCAATGACAGTTAAAAAATACATAAAGAAAACCCTGGAAGATGGTCAGATGGTAATTTTAACCAGCCTGGATGTTCAGGGAGCTTTTGACGCAGCCTGGTGGCCGAGTATATTGTATACATTGAGGGAATTTAACTGCCCGAGTAACTTATACTACCTTGCTAAAAGTTATTTCAGTCATAGAAGTGCAGTATTGACAGTTAATAATGTAAAACTTGAAAAAAATGTAAGCAAGGGATGTCCACAAGGATCTTGCTGCGGACCAGGCTTTTGGAATTTGCAATACAATTCGCTCTTGAATATTGAATACTCGAGCCATACAAAGGTAGTGGCATTTGCGGATGATTTATTAATAATAACTAGAGGTAAAACCAACTTGGAAGCCGAAAATTACAATGATATAGACCTGAAAAAGATTGAAACGTGGGCTAAGAATAATAAAATTATTTTTAATGAGCAAAAGTCGAAAACAATGCTAATAACACGCAAACGTAGAGTGGAAAGGGATATAAGCATCTTTATCAATAACAGACAAATAAAACAAGTAGAAAACGTCAAATATTTGGGAATAATCATTGATAAAAATTTCACCTTTAATGATCACATTCAGTATGTAACAGAGAAAGCCAACAAATTGATACACATTTTATCTAAATCAGCAAAACTAGATTGGGGACTGAAACACCAGGCTTTAAAGACTATGTACAACGGTGCAATTCTACCATTACTATCTTATGCAGCTCCAGTATGGATAGAAGCCATTGACAGAAAATATAATGCAAATAAGTTTACAAGAGTGCAAAGACAAATAAATATCAAAATTGCTAAAGCATTCAGGACCACATCTACTGAAGCACTATCCATTATAACGGGACTTACACCTATTACAATTAAACTTCAGGAAATCGCCAATGAATATACAATATTGAAACAAAACTCCGAGAACAAATTAGACAAACCTGTAGAATATAGGAAATGGTGTCATCCAGCCGACATACCAATAATAAAAGAAATAAATCAGAATAAAACGTATGCACTGGAAATTTATACAGATGGCAGTAAAACAGAAGGAGTTGGTTCTGGAGTAGCAATTTATCATCAGAACAAATTGAAATATCAGCTACAATATAAGTTAGATAAACAGTGCTCCAATAACCAAGCTGAACAATTTGCAGTGTTGAAAGCATTAGAAACTGTTGAAAATATTTACTTAACTGAAGAAGATAACAAAACTGCAGCGATATACACGGACAGTAGAGTCACATTACAATCATTGCATAACTACAAAATTCACAGTTACCTAACAGAAGCAATTAGAACAATGTTAAAAATTTTAGAAAAACAAAACTGGAATGTAGAAATTGGGTGGGTCAAAGCACACATAGGGATACAAGGCAATGAAATTGCAGACCGACTAGCAAAGAGAGCAATTACAAACGAAGAGGAATGCAGCTATAATAGACTTCCAAAGAGCTTTGTTAGAAGAACGCTAAGACAAGAAAGTCTAAAACATTGGGAAAGTCAATGGCAAGAAACAACCAAAGGTCAGGAAACAAAGCAATACTTTCCTACTGTAGCAGACAGACTGAAGTTAAGGATAAATCTAACAGCAAACCTTACAACACTACTGACAGGACACGGAAGACTTAAAGCATACTACTATAGGTTCCACATCACAGATGACCCAAGTTGTTCCTGTAATGGAGGAGAGGAAACAACAGACCATATAATTTATGACTGCAAAAATCTCGAAGAAAAAAGAAGAACATTCAGAAGGAAAATAATTCAAAGAAGAGGAAGATGGCCACCAACTAAAGTCGAAATTGCTAAAAGTTATTTTAAAGAATATATTCAGTATGCCAATGCAATTAACCTGACAAAAAATAATTGAACTATGTAAATCTATGTAATTATGTATGTTAAATTAAGATGTATTTATCAGTTTACTTTGTAAGCAAACCCAACATGTAGTATTACATATTGTAATGGAACATGTAGAACAATAAAGAATCTTAAAAAAAAAAAACACACACACACACACACAGACACACACAGACACAGACACACACACACACACACACACACACACACACACACACACACACACACACACACCCACCCACCCACACACCCACACACCCCCACCCACCCACACCCACACCCACACACACACACATATAATGCACGAGGTTTAACTTGGCAATTTTTGCACTATCCTTGTCTAGCATGGACTGTGGGTTTCTGTCTTTGAAATGATCAACCCAATACCTGCAGTCATATGCGGGTAAGTAAGCATCAGTGGTGTTGCAACTTGCAAGTAAAGTATCTATTATCAATGTGACAATGAAAAAGGATCACCCACCACTGGTGTGACCACCCTGCCTAGCTCGCCATAAAAGTGGGGCAGCTTAGAAAGAGATGGATAATACCTATTTCTTTCTCTTTCTAAAATGTAGGTACCAAGTTAAATCTTGCCCCATATAGTAATAAAACAGCAATTCGACAAATCCCATTCAGACACCAATGTGAGAAAACGACAATTTGATGAATCCTACTTCTGACACCAGTGCGACAAAATGACAAAATCAGTCCAATTACTTTTCTATCACTTTATTTTTCTTCTAAACTTTTGCACAAATACAGAATTTTCTTCTGCTGATGTTAACACAGTCTACAGTCTTTCCTGATATCACAACTCACAATTATTTCTTCTCATAGTCGTGACTCAATCCTTTCACTGTCACTCTTCACTTCGTGTGTCTCTCATACACTAACTCCAATGAAAGTGGTATCCAGCCATCAGTGAGATTGGCATGTGTGGTGCCATTATTCCTCCTGGCTTACCAAGCATCAGTGCACTGGCTAACATGCATTCCTATGGGAGCTATGTCTACCATGTGAATTGTTTGGCACACCTGTCACAGACCAGCTGGATTATATTCGGGTGCTAACAGATTGAAGAAGACATTCACTATCTCACCAGAGAGCACCTGAAACTGGCAACTGACCAGATGAAGACACGCTTGACTGTCGTGCAAATAGTGTCAGATACAAGGAGGGTGACCTTGTATGGCTCTATCATCCTATGTTGCTGGAACTACAAAGTTCCTGGGACAACCTGTATGAAGTAATCACCCAATTCAACAATGTAGTATACCACATTCGACGTCAACTGTGAGAGAAGCTGATCGTAGCCCATCTTGATGGGCTTGCCCCATATCATGGAGCTGCTGGGGATAACCAACTCTGAGCAGGGAGCTATGTGACGCAGCTATGGGACTTGGTTATCAATAGAACATGCAGAAGGAGTGAGCAACTGGGTGATAAGTGCTGTTGTCCAGCAGAGGTGCTATACAGGGAAACCCAATATTCTGGAAATATCCCTCCTCTCTGCCTCTCAAGTGTTCTGGAATTCTGTGGAAGATTCCAACTGCTATATGAGCAAGCATTCTCATGAGTGAGTGAGTTAATGTGTGCATTTCTGGAGTAACAAAAAGTGCTGTTGTCCGAGTAGATTTGTGTTGCCTGTAGCAAGTGCTATAACTGCAAGAGATTAGATATAGAGGCAAACAAAAGTATTCAAATGTTACTGTCATGCTACTGAAAGAGGACATTTAACTATTAAAATGTACACATTGATATAAACAAATCTCTTCTGTGTTTTTCATATATCTTCATTTCAATTTTAATGTTACATACATTTACTTTAAATATAAACACATTTGAGAGATAGAACTGAAACTTAAAAATTAGGGTTTTCTTCTTGGTGTTCTGGAATTGTAGCCAGTACTGTTCAGAACACAATGAACTATTCTTTCATGAACCACCTTCTTAAGATGTTCTTCCAGAGGTGGTCTAATTTCTGTTGCTGGTATTCAGGGATTTTACTTTACCATTTTCAGCACTTGTCTTTCATCTGTAGAACTAGGTTTTGGTGGATCACCTTTCCTAGGCTGATTGGCAATGGTATTGCTCCTTTTATAGTGTTGGATGATGCACTGCATGGATTTGTGTACAGTTTCTCCAATTTCTTTATGTGTTATATTTTGTTCATGCATATGTAAGATCAGTTATCTCTTTTCTAGAGTTGTCTCTTTTCCTTTTCATCCCATTTTGACTGCAGCCATTAGTAGCTGAAATTGTGTACTGTGTGACAGCAGATGCAAATAGGGAGTTTTGAAGGTACAAACATCAACATTTCTGTCATTTACTGTGTTTTATTGTTGTATCATTGAGCACGTTTTAGTACTTCTGTCACAAGGAAACCTAACTTTTTAAGGGAAATCACATTTTCAATAATACACATGTAGTTTTGTAATTCGTGTACTGTGTATGTGTTTGAAAAATATGATAATACATCAGTGTAATAAGGAAATAATAAATAATTCTGCTTTCTGTGTCGATTAATTTAACATTAAAAGTTGCATATCCATAGATTTGAATACTTTTATCCGCCTCTGTAGGTCTTGAATTCAACTCCCCAGTATGTAAACTGTCCAGAAGAAGTGGCTATGTCAAGGGAACTTTATTACACAACTATGCCACAAAGAAAATGATGTTGCAGTGAACACTAAGTGAAGTGAAGTGACTCTGAAATGTTGAACTAGATCACATTAGCAATGTGACAGTGACAGCTTAGTGAAGTAACAGTTATAAACTGAACATAGTTACAGTACTAATTTGGCAAATATTCTTGAACTGCATCACTATATGATAAAAAACCTATTAAATCTTTACAACTAATTCTGGAGCTTAAGAGATAAGACTACTAATCTATAAAAAGGCTTGCCTAGCTTTATGCACTGAATTACTAAGTTTAAGCTGAATTAATACCAATTTAAATTAATTAAATATTGGAGAGCAAGAGGATTAATGACTTCATTGTCAGAAATCGAGCATTAGCTAACAACAACATACCAGAAAAGTTTAAGCAGAAGCTTAGCCTATAAACAGAAGCTGAATCAAGGTAAAGTGTAATGTAGTGTATAGATTCTAGCAGTCTTACCTTGTTGGTTCTGGCAATAGAAACTTCTGATCTCCATCTGACAATTGATCCTGCAACAATAGAATGCATTGTAATGCCAGTTTTTGCCTCCCACTTGAAGAGAAATACTTCAAATTTTCTTCTTACATCCAAACCTAAACCATGTAAGTATGTTTTTAAAAAGCCATTATAAAACATGTTCTTCCCAGATCTTTCAAACCTACTGACTGGAGTCACCATACGTTTTGAGATCCCCTGAATCCAAGAAAAGCATTTTTAGAAAAAGGTCTGTGTGTGTGTGTCTGTGGACAGCACAACTCAAAAATGATAAGTCGGTTAAAAACCAAAGTTGGTATTTAAATTTAATGTTTTTCAAGGATGCGACATGAAGATTTGGAAGAAAATAGCCCCTCCATAAACTACCCTTTACATGGAAAATTTTTTGAAAGCTTTTATTTTCTTCAGGATGGTGGGGTGGTAGTGGTAGTAGTGATGGTGGTAGTAGTAGTGATGGTGGTAGTGGTAGTGGTGGTGGTAGTGGTAGTAGTGATGGTGGTAGTGGTAGTAGTGATGGTGGAGTGGTAGTGGTGGTGGTAGTGGTAGGAGTGATAGTGGTGGTAGTAGTGTTGGGGTGGTAGTGGTAGTAGTGATGGTGGAGTGGTGGTGGTAGTGTTGGGGTGGTAGTGGTAGTAGTGATGGTGGAGTGGTGGTGGTGGTAGTGATGGTGGAGTGGTAGTAGTAGTGGTAGTGGTGGTGGTAGTAGTGATGGTGGAGTGGTAGTGGTAGTAGTGATGGTGGTAGTGGTAGTGGTGGTGGTAGTGGTAGTAGTGATGGTGGTAGTGGTAGTAGTGATGGTGGAGTGGTAGTGGTGGTGGTAGTGGTAGGAGTGATAGTGGTGGTAGTAGTGTTGGGGTGGTAGTGGTAGTAGTGATGGTGGAGTGGTGGTGGTAGTGTTGGGGTGGTAGTGGTAGTAGTGATGGTGGAGTGGTGGTGGTGGTGGTAGTAGTGGTAGTGGTGGTGGTAGTAGTGATGGTGGAGTGGTAGTGGTAGTAGTGATGGTGGTAGTGGTAGTGGTGGTGGTAGTGGTAGTAGTGATGGTGGTAGTGGTAGTAGTGATGGTGGAGTGGTAGTGGTGGTGGTAGTGGTAGGAGTGATAGTGGTGGTAGTAGTGTTGGGGTGGTAGTGGTAGTAGTGATGGTGGAGTGGTGGTGGTAGTGTTGGGGTGGTAGTGGTAGTAGTGATGGTGGAGTGGTGGTGGTAGTGTTGGGGTGGTAGTGGTAGTAGTGATGGTGGTAGTAGTGGTGGTAGTGGTAGTAGTGATGGTGGTAGTAGTGGTGGTAGTGTTGGGGTGGTAGTGGTAGTAGTGATGGTGGAGTGGTGGTGGTAGTGTTGGGGTGGTAGTGGTAGTAGTGATGGTGGAGTGGTGGTGGTAGTGTTGGGGTGGTAGTGGTAGTAGTGATGGTGGAGTGGTAGTGGTGGTGGTAGTGGTAGGCATGATAGTGGTGGTAGTAGTGTTGGGGTGGTAGTGGTAGTAGTGATGGTGGAGTGGTGGTGGTAGTGGTAGTAGTGATGGTGGTAGTAGTGATGGTGGAGTGGTGGTGGTGGTGGTAGTAGTAGTAGTGATGGTGGTAGTTGTGATGGTGGAGTGGTAGTGGTAGTAGTGATGGTGGTAGTGGTAGTGGTGGTGGTAGTGGTAGTAGTGATGGTGGTAGTGGTAGTAGTGATGGTGGTAGTGGTAGTGGTGGTGGTAGTGGTAGTAGTGATGGTGGTAGTGGTAGTAGTGATGGTGGAGTGGTAGTGGTGGTGGTAGTGGTAGGAGTGATAGTGGTGGTAGTAGTGTTGGGGTGGTAGTGGTAGTAGTGATGGTGGTAGTGGTAGTAGTGATGGTGTTAGTGGTAGTAGTGATGGTGGTAGTGGTGGTGGTAGTGGTAGTAGTGATGGTGGTAGTGGTAGTAGTGATGGTGGTAGTGGTAGTGGTGGTGGTGGTAGTGGTGGTGGTAGTGGTAGTAGTGATGGTGGTAGTGGTAGTAGTGATGGTGGTAGTGGTAGTAGTGATGGTGGTAGTGGTAGTAGTGATGGTGGTAGTGGTAGGAGTGATAGTGGTGGTAGTAGTGTTGGGGTGGTAGTGGTAGTAGTGATGGTGGTAGTGGTAGTAGTGGTGGTGGTAGTGGTAGTAGTGGTGGTGGTAGTGGTAGGAGTGATGGTGGTAGTGGTAGTAGTGGTGGTGGTAGTGGTAGTAGTGATGGTGGTAGTGGTAGTAGTGGTGGTGGTAGTGGTAGTAGTGGTGGTGGTAGTGGTAGGAGTGATAGTGGTGGTAGTAGTGTTGGGGTGGTAGTGGTAGTAGTGATGGTGGTAGTGGTAGTAGTGATGGTGGTAGTGGTAGTAGTGGTGGTGGTAGTGGTAGGAGTGATAGTGGTGGTAGTAGTGTTGGGGTGGTAGTGGTAGTAGTGATGGTGGTAGTGGTAGTAGTGATGGTGGTAGTGGTAGTAGTGATGGTGGTAGTGGTAGTGGTGGTGGTAGTGGTAGTAGTGATGGTGGTAGTGGTAGTAGTGATGGTGGTAGTGGTAGTGGTGGTGGTAGTGGTAGTAGTGATGGTGGTAGTGGTAGTAGTGATGGTGGAGTGGTAGTGGTGGTGGTAGTGGTAGGAGTGATAGTGGTGGTAGTAGTGTTGGGGTGGTAGTGGTAGTAGTGATGGTGGAGTGGTGGTGGTAGTGTTGGGGTGGTAGTGGTAGTAGTGATGGTGGAGTGGTGGTGGTGGTAGTAGTGGTAGTGGTGGTGGTAGTAGTGATGGTGGAGTGGTAGTGTTGGGGTGGTAGTGGTAGTAGTGATAGTGGAGTGGTAGTGGTGGTGGTGGTAGTAGTGGTAGTGGTGGTGGTAGTAGTGATGGAGTGGTAGTGGTAGTGTTGGGGTGGTAGTGGTAGTAGTGATGGTGGAGTGGTAGTGCTGGTGGTGGTAGTAGTGGTAGTGGTGGTGGTAGTAGTGATGGTGGAGTGGTAGTGGTAGTGTTGGGGTGGTAGTGGTAGTAGTGATAGTGGAGTGGTAGTGGTGGTGGTGGTAGTGGTGGTAGTGGTGGTGGTAGTAGTGATGGTGGAGTGGTGGTAGTGTTGGGGTGGTAGTGGTAGTAGTGATGGTGGAGTGGTAGTGTGGTGGTGGTAGTAGTGGTAGTGGTGGTGGTGGGGTGGTGTAGTGGTGGTGGTAGTGGTAGTAGTGATGGTGGAGTGGTAGTGGTGGTGGTAGTAGTAGTGGTAGTGGTGATGGTGGAGTGGTAGTGGTGGTGGCAGTGATAGTAGTGATAGTGGAGTGGTAGTGGTGGTGGTGGAGTGGTGTAGTGGTGGTGGTAGTGGTGGTAGTGGTAGTAGTGATAGTGGAGTGGTAGTGGTGGTAGTAGTGGTAGTGGTGGTGGTAGTAGTGATGGTGGAGTGGTAGTGGTGGTGGTGGTAGTAGTGGTAGTGGTGGGGTGGTGTAGTGGTGGTGGTAGTGATAGTAGTGATAGTGGAGTGGTAGTGGTGGTAGTAGTGGTAGTGGTGGTAGTCGTGATAGTGGAGTGGTAGTGGTGGTGGTGGAGTGGTAGTGGTGGAAGTAGTGGTAGTGGTGGTGGAAGTAGTGATAGTGTTGGGGTGGTAGTGGTAGTAGTGATGATGGAGTGGTAGTGGTGGTGGTGGTAGTAGTGGTAGTGGTGGTGGTGGTAGTGGTAGTGGTGGGGTGGTGGTGGTGGTGGTAGTAGTGGTGGTGGTGGGGTGGTGTAATGGTGGTGGTAGTGATAGTAGTGATAGTGGAGTGGTAGTGGTGGTGGTGGTAGTAGTGGTAGTGGTGGTGGTGGGGTGGTGGTGGTGGTAGTAGTGGTAGTGGTGGTGGTAGTAGTGGTAGTGGTGGTGGGGTGGTGTAGTGGTGGTGGCAGTGATAGTAGTGATAGTGGAGTGGTAGTGGTGGTGGTGGAGTGGTAGTGGTGGTGGAAGTAGTGGTAGTGGTGGTGGAAGTAGTGATAGTGTTGGGGTGGTAGTGGTAGTAGTGATGATGGAGTGGTAGTGGTGGTGGTAGTAGTGGTAGTGGTGGTGGTGGGGTGGTGGTGGTAGTAGTGGTAGTGGTGGTGGTGGGGTGGTGGTGGTGGTGGTAGTAGTGGTAGTGGTGGTGGTGGTGGTAGTAGTGGTAGTGGTGGTGGTGGCAGTGGTGGTGGTAGTAGTGGTAGTGGTGGTGGTGGGGTAGTAGTGGTGGTGGTGGTGGTGGTAGTAGTGGTAGTGGTGGTGGTGGCAGTGGTGGTGGTAGTAGTGGTAGTGGTGGTGGTGGGGTAGTAGTGGTAGTAGTGGTGGTGGTGGTAGTAGTGGTAGTGGTGGTGGTGGCAGTGGTGGTGGTAGTAGTGGTAGTAGTGGTGGTGGTGGGGTAGTAGTGGTAGTAGTGGTAGTGGTGGTGGTGGGGTGGTGGTGGTGGTAGTAGTGGTAGTGGTGGTGGTGGTAGTAGTGGTAGTGGTGGTGGGGTGGTGGTGGTAGTAGTGGTAGTGGTGGTGGGGTGGTGGTAGTAGTGGTAGTGGTGGTGGTGGCAGTGGTGGTGGTGGGGTGGTGGTGGTAGTAGTGATGATGGAGTGGTGGTGGTGGTAGTGGTGGTGGGGTGGTGGTGGTAGTGGTAGTGGTGGTGGTGGCAGTGGTGGTGGTGGGGTGGTGGTGGTAGTAGTGATGGTGGAGTGGTAGTGGTGGTGGTGGTAGTAGTGGTAGTGGTGGGGTGGTGTAGTGGTGGTGGTAGTGATAGTAGTGATAGTGGAGTGGTAGTGGTGGTGGTAGTAGTGATAGTGGTGGTGGTGGAGTGGTAGTGGTGGTGGAAGTAGTGGTAGTGGTGGTGGAAGTAGTGGTAGTGGTGGTGGTAGTGGTGGTAGTAGTGATAGTGGTGGTGGTGGAGTGGTAGTGGTGGTGGAAGTGGTGGTAGTGGTGGTAGTAGTGGTAGTGGTGGTGGTGGAGTGGTAGTGGTGGTGGAAGTAGTGGTAGTGGTGGTGGAAGTAGTGATAGTGTTGGGGTGGTAGTGGTAGTAGTGATGATGGAGTGGTAGTGGTGGTGGTGGTAGTGGTGGTGGTGGTAGTGGTGGTGGTGGTAGTAGTGGTAGTGGTGGTGGTGGGGTGGTGGTGGTAGTGGTGGTGGTGGGGTGGTGGTAGTGGTGGTGGTGGCAGTGGTGGTGGTAGTAGTGGTACTGGTGGTGGTGGTGGTGGTAGTAGTAGTGGTAGTGGTGGTGGTGGTAGTAGTGGTAGTGGTGGTGGTGGTGGTTGTGGTAGTAGTGGTAGTGGTGGGGTGGTGGTAATGGTGATGGTAGTAGTGGTGGTGGGATGGTAGTAGTAGCAGTAGTAGTAATAGTAGTAGTAAAGATACTATATGGATTGTTATATGTTGTTATCATTTTTATTAATCCTTACCTCAGTGTCTAAGTGTATTGACACATCTTTAAGATGAACCTCTTCTAATTCAGACATAATTTCACTTGTTCTTCCCAAAAATGTATGTTCTTCCTTGATTCCACTTCTGTTATTTTTGTTGTGATCATCCCCATGTATGTCAAAGTCAGATTCCACTATAAAAGGTGAAACATAAGAAGCTAACCTGTTCTTTAACTGTACTTCTGAACCAAGAGTATCCGGTGGACCAGACTGATGTTCAGTTACTGCTCTCTCCAACTCTCTAGGCTCTTGTTTGACCCTGGTGATAGTGTCTAATTCATGATCAACCCCATTTATGTTGGAGCCAGCGTCCCCTTCATGAATAACGCTATTTATGTAAGAGCCAGCGTTCGCTACAGGATCAATGCCACATATGTTAGAACCAGTGCCTACTTCTTGACCAACCCCATGTATGTTGGATAAATTATCTGTTATAAAAACTGAAGCAAAAGGAACTGACTCTCTCTCTGTATGAGCATTTAAACCATGAGTCTCTTCTGATTCACAATGTGGTTCAATTGATCTTCTTTTCAGTAAATCAGCTTCCTGTTTGATTTCTATTTTGATATCCATCTCAGCTACGTCAATACAATTCCTAAACTTCATTATGAACACCAATAAAACAGAACTGTCTTATTCTTTTTTTCTAAAAATAATGTCCTCCAACGTAATGTCATATCGGACGGTATCTTATTCTTTAAATGCTGCTGAAGAAAGATGCCATTCTTGATTGAATTTAACTTCAGATGAGTTCTCCGACAAATCCTGAATTTCTAATCTGGTGTCCTCTCAGTCATCTCTATGTATGGCTCTGGTACTCCCAAAGTCTGTTACAAAACCTGAAGGAAAAGAAAAATGTAATTAATAGTCCAGCATTGTTGTTAAAGTTAACATTTGCAAAGGATGTATTATCGGTTCAAAAGGTTTTGAATTTATGTATGATAGAGGTGTAGTTATATGTAGCACTTGGGGCTAGGTAATGGTAAGCCACACTTTGAGCAAAATTGAGATTCTTACATTTTTGGTACCTGCAAGCCACAGGCAGAGTGGTGCTGGAAGGAACTAAGAGATTGCAACACACACTCAGTTGCTATGTATAGCACCAAGAAATAAGGACAATTTTAGTGCTTTAGTATGGTAAGCCACAAAGTGACGTCTTGCAAAGGAAACAGTGAGTTGTTCTGATGAAATAATGTATTCTGGAACTGATATGCAACCTGATTGTTTTGAGAGTGAATCTTGGTGTAATGACAGTATTGCAGATGTGGATTATCAGCCAAATCCATATGATCTCTCATCAACAGAAGTATTAACCCTTTCACTGCGTTGGCCATCGCATAAACGGTGAGGCATTTAAACCTCTCTCTGCATTGGCCGGAATGTAGACGGTGGGATACTCACTAGAATCAAGCCTTATTAGACATTGAATAAATTTCAGGCCACAGGAAGTGTTCAGGCTCAGAAATCTGAAAGACGACATATGGTTCTTACCGAAGAAGCATTAAACGACATCACTCATTGTTTGGAGAATTCCCCCCAAAAATTGCTTAGGCATCTTCCACAACAGGCAGGCATTTCTTATGCCTCTGTGCAAAGAGCTACTAAATTGCTGAACTTAAAATCATATAAAATAACTGTGGCACATGCTCTTCAACCAGGTGATTCTATAATTAGACATACATTTTGTGAGTGGACTCTCAATAGTGTATACAATGGCGAAATTAACCGACATTTATTTTTTCACAGACGAGGCTTGGTTCCACCATCATGGATGGGTGTGCACACAAAATAATCTTTATCGGAGCTCTGGGAAACCTAATATTGTTCATGAAATACCTCTCCATGATGAAAAAATTGGTGTATGGTGTGCCATTAGTGGAGAAAGTTGTAGGCCCAATTTTTTTCGACTCAACAGTTCACACCTGTACATACGTGAATACAATTTTGTCTCCTTTGTTTTAGAGAATTAACCGGCAGGGAGGGTGATTTTGCCTTTTTTCAACAAGACTCTACAACAGCTCATACAGCCAATCTTTCGATGGGAGCAATTAAAAGTGTGTTTCAAGACACAATTATTATTAGTAAAGATTTGTCGCCCCCTCAGTCCCCCAATCTAACCTCCAGCAATTTCTTTCTCTGGGGTAACTTAAAGCATACAGTGTACAAGACAAACCCACACACCCTGGAAGAATTAAAACAAAATATTTGCCAGGAAATTACCAGTATTTCTCAATGTGAACTATGGTGAGTGATGGATAGTTTCCCAAAGAGATGCCAAAAATGTATGGACAATGATGGTGGCTAGTTTCAGCATCTCCTTTAAGAACATTGGTAAGTAAAGTCTTGAAAAGTAGTTTTAAAAATGTTGTATGGTTTCATCTGTGCTCTTCTATGACAGCAGCAGTCACTGACAAGTACCGAAGATGAGTACACGCTAAACACAGCACAGCTGGTTTGGAGTCTTTTGGATCACCCGTTGGTATCAGAGTTACTCCAAATTAGACATGTTGCATACCATCTCTGTATATATTTATGATAGTTTCTGAAGTTCTTGCTAACCAATTAATAATTATAGAGGGCAAGTTCTTTGTATTAGATAATTAATCATGAAAAATATATTATACATCAAATTGGAATTCAAGTTTTTCATTTAAAATCCTTGCCTTTGCATGAGACAGCTGGCAGTCGCTAGGGAATTTACGCCAGCAGAGGTGGACTAAAACCCTTACCTTATAATAGAAGCTGGAAATGTTGACCTTCTGCTCTCAAACAGGCAGCATATCTCGTGTAAATATTCTTGCTCACTCTCCGAAGCTCAGCAGCAGTAATTCTTGGGATTTCTTTCACAATGTTTTCTCTCAGTTCCTGTAGTGTGCAAGGATTGGAATGATACACTTTGTCCTTTAAACAACCCCATAAATAAAAATCACCACTTGTTAGGTCAGAAGAATGAGGGGGCCACATATCAACACTAATTATTCTGTCGTCAAATACCTCTATTACCACATTTAATGATACGATAGCTGAATGTGCTGATGCAGAATCTTGCTTGAACCAACCATATGATTTCTCTTCTTCTGTCAAGTGATTGAAAAATGGCCTCAGAATTAACCTCTGATATCGCTCTGCATTTATTGTTTCATCAAAGAATATGGGCCTTATTATTCTTCTAGCACTGATTGCACACCACACTTCAATTTTCTGATAATGAGACGTTTCATCCAGTGGCACAGGTTTTTCTGAAGCCCAGTAGTGACTGTTGTGAGTATTCACATGTCCAGTTAGATGAAACCAAGATTCAGCAGTGAAAAACAAAAGCTGTAGGTCAATGAAATCTCTTTCTATGGATTGGAAAAACCAGTCACAATAATTTACACATTTAGCAGGATGGTTTGTACTCGTGTGTAGTAATTGACCTTCAGGTTCAACAGACATATAGCATTTCTTACAGAAGATTGAGATACACCTATTTGCTGTGCTAGTGTTTTCAGTGATTTTTGAGGTGAGCACTCCAAAGTGGCACCAATGTCATCTGTTTTTCAGTTAACACTGACCTCTTCCTCAAATGTTTCTTGTCCAACACCGAACACAAACCTTCAAATTTATTTACAAGCGTATGTACAGTTGTCCTTACAGGTGGTACACAGTTTGGAAACTTTTCAACAAACTCCTTGTGCATACAATGAGCAAATACTTGAAGTAAACTTTACAAATAAACATGCGTTCTTCCACAGATAAGTGACACACCATGTTTACTGCATGACAGAGGCACCTGACTCACACTGAATGGCTGCACCTGCCGCAGCAATACCAATGAGAATTGGCGCCGGCACTCTTTTGAAGAGAATTGCCAGTCTGAAGTCCTGGCAGCTGGCATGAGAGTAGCGCAGGTTTGAGGCTGCGAATGGGTTAGAATATAATTTAACTACCCTATACAGATATTACTGGTCTAAGTTGCTGCTATCCTAGAAGGGAAAAAAAAAGTATGTGGCTCTTGGTCATGGGTATATTATTAGTTATACTGCATATTACATAACTTATGATGTGTTCAATGTCCAAAAGCCCCAAAGCATTGCTCAGGGCAGCACCAAACAAACAACAAATATCTACATAATGTCCCACTATACCAGACCATCACTCACAGTGAAATCCTAACACCAAAACAAACCTAGGTCCTCTTGATTTCAGCTTATTGTTCCTCCATTTTCAGAATTTCTCCTATTTGTTTTTATTACAAACCAAGCATCGTTTTCATGACAGTAACCACTGCCTTCTTGTTCATATAAAACCAGAGCAACATGCCGACCTTGTGAGTAGCACCACAGCTAATTGACTCAAGGATTTCAATGGGAGAATGTGAATTATAAGGTTAAATGGTACTGACTAGACTATAAATATATCATGCAAATTCTAATGGCCAAGATGTATTGCACATGTCCAAATAATGCACAAGCATAAGCAAGTCCATCTGGATTTACTTTTGCTTTAATATGGTCCCTTTGAGTTACTAATTGCACTTTTGGGACATCTTATTGGAAACTTTATTAGATGAACTATCAAGTAACAACAATACAATGGAGATTATTGCATATCCCAATGATATATTATTTTCAATCAAAGGCAACAACAGAAATCAAATTGAGGAAAGGGCCAGAAATTTAACTACAACGTTAAGTGGCTGGTGCAGTTCAGCCAAACTACGAGTAGCCCTGGCAAAGTCAGCTTATATGGTTTTAAAAGGAATCCTACAATTAAATATGGTAAGCAAAATAATAGGAGACAAAAGGAAGCAAAATATTGAAATTTGAGTTTAAGAGTGAAGATGAGAGGTGTAAGGATATAAAGGTGACACCAGAAATATATAAATAGTTGGCCGCCAGGCATCAGCGATCTTTAGTGCAAAGTTATATGTAATATTTATTATTATTTTTAACCGTATATGAGTTATTTACTGGATACTAGTAAATTTATTTAAATAGTGAGTTATAGAAATTTATTTCATGTAGTTATAAATGTATATTATTAAAAAGGGGAGATAAAAATGGTAAATTTTAACATTTTTTTTTATTTTGAAATATTTTATTTGAAATTTTATTATATTATATATGTACATTTAAAAGGGGGGATAAAAGTGGGATATTTTATTTATTTTGAAACTTTATATTTGATCTTTGAAATTATGGGAAGATAATTGTACGTATATTATAAAAAGGGGGCTAAAATAGGATATTTTTATTTGAAATTATTTATTTTAAACATTTTATTTGAATTTTGAAATTGTGTGAAGTTATATATGTGTGTATTACAAAAAGAGGGGAATAAAATGGGATATTTTATTTAAAATTATTTATTTGCAATATTTTATTTGAATTTTTAAAATTTGTAAAGTTACATATTTGGTATGAGCAGTAAATCAAATTTGTTTACTAAATGGAAATATTTATGAATTAAATTTAATTTAGAATTTATATTACTATATACCAATTTAGCAATTTTGTGCAAGTATTATACTTGGTATTTTAATTGAAAATTGTTTATGTTTAATTTGGTTGACGAATTATGAATAATTTTTATTAAATTAATTTAACATTTTTAAATGAAATTACTTAAAGTCAGCTTTTGCATTGCCCGTGCATGTTTATGATCAGCTTGGGAAGGGAAACACACAGAGGGCTGTTTGCTATATTCTAACAAAGTACAGGATATGGAGCTGGGGCACGTAGAAGAACAAGAAATTGAGACTTGAGTTTGCTCGAGGCATATAAGCAAGAACATAAGTTTCTGTGACAAAGTACTGTTCATAGATGAAAGCAAATTTAACATGTTTGTACATGGCAACTGAATTTTCGCGTGGAAAAGACCAAAGATTGAACTTGAACCCAAACCATTTAAACTACAATGAAGCACGGTGGTGGAGGAATTATGACATGGGGATGAAATAGCTACATAGAGTGTTGGGCAAGTTCTTTTTGCTGTAGGCAACATGAACAGATTTCAGTAATTGAATACCCTAAAGGAAAAACTACAAAAAAGCGTTGAGAGCTTGCATTTAGGCCCACATTTATTACCATCAATAAGACAATGATCCTAAGCATACAGAGGAAATTATTATTATGTGGTTGTTATATCGTACTCTCCATGTTTTCAAGTTCCCAGCACAAAGCACTTACCTTAATCTAACTGAACATCTTTTAGCACACTTGAAAGAATGGCCAGAAACATAAAATACAAAGTAAGATGATTCTGAAACAATATCTACAACAAGAATAGCAAAATATCACGTCTCCGAGATTACCAAAACACTGGTTCATTCCTTGCCAAAGAAATTAACAGAAGTGATATATATAAAAGGAATGCTTACAAAGTGTTAAAATTGTTATTATATTTATGTAAATTGTAATTTTCTTTGAATGTGTGAATACCTTTTCCGGTGTTGCAGCAAGTAAACTGGTACAAAATTATTCTTTTTAGTCCTTAACAAAAGACTAATTTAGTTAATTCTTTTTACTTACTGAATCAGGAGGAACCTCCACACTGTTAGTTTTGATCTTTAGTTCTAATAAATAAAGCTATTCTACATAAACAACAGTGTATGAATAATTTTTTCCATGGCTGTAGTACTTAGCATTTAACAGAGCAGCATTTGTTGTTGTTGCTGTTTTAAGGTGCCTTAGGGCTATACTTCTGTATCTGCAGTTATAAAGTGAATGAGAACAATGCAATAACCTTGGGAGTGTTATTTGGAGTTGCTGTAACCCCTCTCTCATATCCCTTAATGTTTTATATCCTTAAGAGTCCCACACATAAGCAATTTAGGTGTTGTTCACATGTATTTACCATATTTATATAGTTTTTTAAATAAATGATGTGAAAGGTGTAGTTTGTAGACTTACTTTTACAACAGTAAGTTAAAGGGAATGAGTCACAAAACAAGTGACTATCACCCACGTGAGGACGCACTAACACAGGATAACCAAGAAAGCTTTGTCACTTAAGCAGTTCTTCCATGGAGCGAGCTTAGGTTACGTTAGCTCTTTATAAGCAGTTTAAAGAAACCTACATTGTTATATACTGCAGTCCACTGTTTTTACTACTATATTAATAAAATGAATTAGATCCTAGGTTAGGTTAGGTTACTTAGAATCTGGCTGGCAAGTGGAAAGTGCACGTTTCTAAACATGAGCCCGAAACATCAACCTCTCCGTCCCTTTTAGGACGTGCTTTCATTGGAAAATAACGTCTCTGGTTTACCTGCATACACATTCATCACAACTACGTTGGCTTACATGCTGTAATATACTTTTGAATACTTTATATGGATCTTAATAACATATGTATGCAATCTTATCATAGCTGTCACAACCACAGAGTGGAGTCTCTTATAGAATTTTTGTGCATAAGGCAGATTTATGTGCAATGCCCAGAAAACGTATGCATAGCTACAAGTGAGTGAGTAGGGTTTAAAGGCCCTTCGACAGCTAGGTCATTAGAGCTCCTAGCTACTACAAATTCAGGAATCATTTACAATATTCAATTACCTGTTAATGACACTCTTAAGTTAATGACTATGTACAAATCGACGTGCATCAAGGCAACTGTCGGAAAGAGTGGAATTATCGAGTTCGTGGCACCCAGCAAGCAATCTTCTTATCTTGTTCAGGGGTTCAATACCTCGATCCCTAGTGCACCAATCAATACGAGGTGGGGTCCATACCGTGCGGAAGAACAAATATGGTACTTGACAATTTTCTAACGTCAGAGAAGCTCCAAGGTTTCATCTCGCAATTTAAGAAATGTCTGAGTAAACTCTGGAAAAGTGTACTTCATTACATTGCATTCCGGATTGAATACTGAATAGAAATGCACATTCAGATAAAACTGAACCCTTGGATCCGATCCTCTTAGAAGTAGTATCGGATCGAAATTTTGTTCCATAGAAACACCTACCACATTCAAATCGGTTGGAATCCGCCAAAGGTACCAACTTCTAATGTACACCCTCGTCATTATGTTTTCTTAGACAAATTGATGTAATAAAACACAGCAACAGTCAGTTTTATTGTTTCTGTAATCTCACAATATAGTATTTTCAAAAACATCAACTAACCTCAAAAACTAAAACACGCAGAAAACATTTTTGACAGGTTCACCAACATAACCCGCATGGCCAACACAAACGCTTGAATTATATACGCTTGGGCCACGCGTATCCAAATCGATCTCGTTCCGCATTAAATCCAATTTGAAAACGTGGATCGTATTGAGAATACGACTGGACTGAAATCGATTTTAATTCCCCATGGGAACGCGGTGAATATTCCATAGCCCATGACCATATTTACTAGAGCGTACCTCATAAATATTTTCAATAGGGCTAGGATTTTAGTGTTCTACAAAATACTAAAAAATTCACTTTGAAAATACAATCATGACCTAAAAATCTCAACGAATGTCCTGTAGAAGTTAAAAAATGCCCTTAAAACTGAAAAAATGTTATTTTAATATGTATCTCTTAAGGGAAATTCAAAATTGCACAGTATAAAATGATAAAATTAAGCAAAGAACAATTTTAGTTATTGCAGTTATACACAAATTGAAAAGGATATTCTATAAGCAATTTAAATATTTTGCGGGCAAATATGCTGGGCACGCTATATGCACCATCTATGAATAAAGAGCGTTAATAGAAGTAACCGCTTTTACTTTGTATGGTGCAACATCGGTCAACAGCAAAAGTATGTTGTCATGTGGAATGCCATTGGAATATATAAAACCTATGGACCTGTCAAACATTTTGCTGATTGCTGAAAAATGTATTTTCTCTAACTGCTCACAATTGAGTAGGAACTGTTCTCCTGAATCATCTTCCATTGTGCCTACCACATTTGTCGCATAACGGCCTAGCGAGTCTGTGCTTTCAATACATACCCAAATTGATTTCCTAACACGTTTTGCCTAATCTGCTGCATTGTTCTTGGTAGCATCTATGTACTAACGTAATTCTTTCCTAAAGTTGAAGAATCTGGTAAACGCTTTCCAATATGTTCTAGGAAGGGCGCGTAACTTGAGATTATTCGCTTTGTTCAATGGAAAATCTGCATAAATGAATCATTCACAGCGTTTTTCAAAGAAAAGTGACCCTGAAGAAGAGCCAGTTTCACCAAGTAACATTTGGCGTGCTGTGTTTTTACCTTCAAGCAGTTGTAGGCGGATGTTTTTCTCTCTTCGCGTTTTGGTCTAGTAAACTGCAGCTGCCACTTTTACTTCGCAAACCTTACAGAAAAAAAATATTCCCATTTGTGGAGAAAACCTTTTCACCATAAGGAGAAACAAAATTCTTTAGCTTGTGCGCCATACTTTGCTTTACTCTAGACATGACGAATTCCATATCTCAATTCTTTATACTGTGAAAAAGATACCTAATCTGCACATGCTCTACAGAAGGCGTCAATAAATACAATAGTTATCTGCGATAAAATTATGTTTCTCGAAATATTTATCTGAAAGTTCATCTTCTCCTAAATTGTTGCAGCATTATACAAATTTGTTGTTGAGATAAACTTTAACATCTAGGTGACTTGCAGATTTTCGGACTCACCACATTCTTTCATAAGCTGAGACGACCGAATATATCTATTTACCGTATCTAGCGCCAATCTGTTTCTAATTTTGGTTTTTATTAAACCTAGTTTGAAAAAAAAAACAAAAAAAAAAAAAAACTCTTTCACAAGAAGCGTTTCTGTGGGGCAATTGAATCATGATGATGCAACCTCCGCCAGTTCTTTGGAATCAATATTTCCACCAAGGTGACGCGTTCAACAGCACTCCACAAACTGTCAGTTTCTTTATTTCACAAGGAATATTACGTATTCCGAGCTTTCTCCATTGATCAATTTTCTAAACAGAGCCTTCTTCATTGAGAGTACCAGATCTGGACACACTGGCAGTAAGAGGATAGAGAGTAGGAGGTTGAGTAGGATATGAAATGGTTGCCTTACAGGGGTGGAGACAGGCCATGAGGGCAAAAATGGTGTCGCTATTTGTAATTAATTTAATTTCGCTGGTGTGACAAACCAGTGAATATGATATTTCGCCAGTCACGAAATTATTATTTATTATCGTAGGGGTTGACAACCATGAGTGCATACATTCAAATTATCGTATGCCCCATAATTATCCTACGAGTTGGCAACCCTGCTCACGACTGACTTCCTCAGCGCACGAACATCGCAATACTCGCAGCTCAAGCCCCCTGACTTTACTTGTGGGACTTCTTCACTACAAAGCTTCTCCAGGAGTGAGTACGAGTCGCCTGGGTTAACCCAGGCGGATGGTAAGGTGGCCACGGTACCTATCCGTTTAATTACGGATTTACCCGTGAGGTGGTATAGGTTTGTCTAGTTTCACAAGCTTTGGTTTTTTTATGTCTCTGATGGTGCAGGTTGGCTTCCTGTGTTGTCACTGGCGGTGGGATGTGTCAGATCTTGGATGTCTAGCCATCCAAGCGACCATTGCCCTACTGTTTACTTCGTCGGCCGCTTGTGGAACCGTCGAGCAACGCAGTTCCAGGGACAGGAAACCGAGAGGAATAGGTGACAGGTGTGGGGGTGCCAAGTGTGATTACATTTGGCAGTTTGTGAAGGGATAGCGGTACTTACCAGCCAAGCGCGTCCTTGGGTAAGCGCCGCCTGGGTAGGCGATGATCGTATTGCCCCAGGGTGTTGACCAACTGGTTTGGGTGAGTTTGGCATACATTGTGCGAGTACTGTCCCGCACGACGTCCTCAATGTATGGTATGCCGGAATGAGTGTGAAGGATGTGTGATGGAAACCTACGGTCGTATCGTAGATCATCCTAAGCGCCCTGTTCTGCACGGCCTGCGGATGGTGGAACGAGCCACCGTACCCCAGACCTGGCACCCGTACAGAATCAGGGGCACGGTACAAGCGTAGTTTCAGGTGAGTAGGCATGGTTGAGTGGAGTATGGGATATAGTTGTCTCAGGGCGCCATGTCCCAGACAGACCTTTGCCCTGATATATGGAATGAAGGTTAGACCACGGTCAAGTAGTACCCCCAGGTATTTGGCGGAGTTAATCCAGGGATTCTTCTCCGCCGCAGTGCCAGGGATACACCCGGCCGCCAGTTTCGAACTTAAAGCTTCTCGAGAACTGCCTCGCTTATATCTATAGGTTTCTGAAACAATCGCGATCTCGAAGAATCGAGATTCCAGTTTTCTCCGAATAGCGCTTATCGCCGGCAAGCGCACGGCTTATGTTGTTTACGTTTCCGACTGTGCGGCACCTACCTACGATAACCTTGGGCAGGGCTACTGGGTCATAATATCTTGTGCATGGAAAACGTGGCCAGCTATACATATAACAAATTAAATTTCAAAACAATAAATGAAAAAAATCTCATACACCTAGGGTTCGAACTCAGGCTGTTTCAATTTCAAAACACGAATTTCACCACCACTCATTCCACCAATTGCTCCATTATCAGTACCACCATTCCAATCATTGATTTCGTCTACATTTCATGCCATCATCTTCCTCACTATCATACCTGCTGTAGAGCTGGCCATCCACTTCCAGGTCTTCACTCTGTCCAGTCCATAGGTTCATGTGCTCCCCAACAGGCGTTTGCCCCTAGGCACTGGCTTGTAAGTCCTAGGGGGTATAGGTCCTACATAAAGGGAAGGTAATAAGGTAAAGAAAAGAAAAAAGAAAAAGATATGCATCTCTTTTAAACTATGACAAAGAAATCTGTCTTCATCTTCTGTAAATACATATGAGCAACCTGTATTCTTTATTACAGCAAGCTGCTCATTTTCACAATACAATTTTGTCCACCTCCTTGCAGTGGACTGTGAAACCACACAAATGCTATGTGCTCTGCTGGCCGTATAGCCCTGCAAAACCAGTGTGAGAACAGGAGCACATTTATAAACAGCCACTGCTATTGCTAGGGTGTGCCATTGTAGGTATTAGGTCCTCTTTCGATGATGAATGGAACAAGCATGAGTGTGTGACCAACACAAAAAGAAAAGAAACAAAATAATAACAAAAATGAAGCTTAGTTAAAACATTTGTTGTTCCACTTACTTTAAAATCCAATAGGACTACCTTCAGAGAGACTCCTCTCCATCCTCCGCTAGTCGGCCAAACAAGTGTTTTAACTAAGATTTTAATAACATGCTTCACTATTTTAAACAATTCATTTCTATCATAAGTTTCATACAATTGAAACAGTTATTATCTGTATCCCCAGAAATATTCAAACCTAACATAAACCTGACTTTGTTTATTCAGAATTATTCTTTTGTTATGTGGAAAATTATCAGTTTATTGAGATGATTGTCAACTTCTAAATTTCAATTATATTTGTATAATTAATGATTATTTTTGTGTAATATCACATTAGAAGTGTTGAAATGTACTGGCATGTCGCAGATTATTATAAAATAAATAATATACAAACTGTGTTATCAGACATCATAAAGTATTGTTAAGAGACAATATTGAAGGCTATTGTCATAACAATGCATGGATTTTCAATAAGCTTCAATCAATGGGTCTGAGGGAGATAGATGCCACTTCACTGCATTATTCCGAGAAATTGGAAATCACATAGTTTAATATTTCCGGATTGAAGCATTCAGATAAGAAAGATACTATTTCTTGACAATACACCAAGAAAGTTAGATGCCATTCTTAGCAATACTCCACTAAATCATAAAATATAATCTCAGAGGTGCTAAATGTTACAAAGCAGTATAAAAGAAAAGTATTGAGACTGTATAATAATTCCTTAATTGTGTTATTTTACAAGGGTAGAAATAAATATCTCAACAATTTTTGAGAGGTAGAATTGGAACTGAAAAATTCAATGCCACAGCTGGGATTTGAACCACAGACCCCGCACTTACCAGGTGGGTACTCTAACCATTAAGCTACTGTGACAACCTGCCAGAATTCAATGGCATTCTGTGGTTCAAATCCCAGGTGTGGCATTGAATTTTTCAGTTCCAATTCTACCTCTCAAACATTGCCCACACACGGCTTGTGTGTTTAAAAACACCAAATGTAAGTTTGTTGGCATAAATAAATAATAAATATCTCAACAAGTTTAAAATGGTGTTCAATAATGTCTTGTTTTGTGTTGTGCCCTGAAAAAGCTTGAGAATCTTCATAGCCACAATTGCATTTTCCTCAAAAAACTGCACCACAATGAAGGTATCACCAGAAGTTGGCAGCATTGGCTATGATATAGATGTACTGCACATATCCAATGCTCAATTTATAACAAATATTGTGAAAAATGTACATTGGTTTAAATTAAAAATGTGAAGTAGATATCAAGGAACAAATTAGCAATTTCAAGGCTTCCCTTAAAGTGTACCTATGTAAGAAATCATTTTACTCTGTGGAAAAATACTAAGTGACAAATCTGTCTGACAGTATCTTAACACATAATATTGTATTACACTTACTGCATATTGGTAAATAGTTAGGTGTGTGTGGGTATTAATAAACAAACCAAATCACCGCATACTTTAGACACTAATTTCATACATGCATAATTATATTGTGACTTTGGTGGGTGTAAAGTAAAGAAGAAGATGTAGTCGAGATAAAGAAACACTTTTATTTCCGTAAACAGTAACTTTGTACACTCGTTGCAACAGCAAGAAAGTCTTTACCGATTCACCAACAGCACGGCTCCAAATTCGTAACACAACAACTACTGTCCCTTCTCACACTTTACCGCTATTTATATCTCCCAGGCACTGTTCTGGAAACTTCAGGAAAGTTCAGTTATTATTGCGGTCAAATACAAAGCAGACAATTCCAGAAGTCTCGATCCCTTTCTCTCTTTCGGCAAGCGCCCAACAATGCGGCCATTCTCTGTCTCTTCCCTTCGGCTCCTTTGCGGTAGTGCCGACAATAATGCGATGGGCGACACTGCTCCCTCCTCAAGGCTGGTCGTTAGGCCAGGTAGGCGACTGGCTGGGTCCCCCCTCCCCAGTGCGGCAATCAGATGCGGCGGGTGCGGTGACAATATAAATCAGATGTAGTTTTAGCATTTAGCAATGACACTCAAGTATGCAAAAGCCAGGCTGTGATAATATCTTGTACTGTTGTATATTTATTTAAATAGTACAAAATTGGAAATCTGTGCATTTTGTATTGTAAACACTGTAATGTATTTGTAAATATGTATTCAATTAGTGACATATATGCGCTTATGAATAATCATCCAGTAAAGTACAGGCTATAAATGCAAAGTGATTTAATTATACATGAATTATTATTTTCTTTGTACATAACACAATAATCATATTTTAGTTTTGAGGATTAATGACTTCATTGTCAGAAATCCAGCATTAGCTAACAACAACAACATATTTTAGTTTTATACAACTGCTAGTAGTAATTATTATGATGTACATAATTATAAAACTATAATCCGACATTTCACCTAGTAATGAAATAATATTGTACCTATATATCTTTACAGTGAATTTTGATGATTTTGTTTATATGTGCATGCAAATAAGGACATACATATGCTTTATGAAGCAAGTGAAATATTGCGCAGTGACGTACAGGCCTCATAAACCAAATGATGTGATTATATGTCTGTGATGTTATTCCAACCTACACATGTTAGCACTTGAGCTTGATATGTTGTATTTTCATAACATGTAAACATACGAGGGTTGGTTGATAAATCCTGGGCCTCACATAGAGATAGCACCAGTGGACCAGTTTGACGGATAGCATCGTATAGTTTAACTCTTAGACTAGCTTGTATCCATAGTTACAGGTCAATAGCTTGTTTAGTTTTTGAATGACAGCATTTTAAACAAGATAAGTGTAGAGGTTTCACGAAAATGGAGGATTTGGAAAAACGAGCAGTGATTAAACACTTCCATTTGAAAGGCTTAACGCCTTAAGAAATCAAGGAGGAAATGGACAGTACATTAAAAGACTCTGCCCCTTCATTTACAATGGTTGAAAGGTGGGTTGCAGAGTTTAAAATGGGACGTACGAGCACTAGTGATGACCCTCGCTCTGGACACCCTGTGGAAATCACAACTCCAGAGATCATTGAAAAAATTCATCGTTTAGTACTGGAAGACTGCAGATTAAAGTTGTTTGAGACAGCAGAGGCTGTAAACATATCAAAAGTATGTGCAGGTAATATTTTAGTAATGTTTTTGGTTTTCACAAGGTCTGTGCAAGATGGGTGCCGCATTTGTTGACACCTGATCAAAAGTTGCAAAGAAAAACTGTTTCTGTTAAGAATTTGGAGCTCTACCGTAAAAATCCCAGTGAATTTTTGAGACGGCTTAATACCATGGATACATCACTACACTCCAGAAACTAAATCACAGTCAAAACAGTGGATTGCACCATGTGAACCAACTCCAAAAAGGGTAAAGTACATTTTGACAGCTAGGAAGGTTATGGTGAGTGATTTCTGGGATGCACAGGGAATTATTATTTTTATTATTACTTGGAAAACGGTAAAAGTGTCACTGGCGACTGCTAAGCAAGCTTACTGCAACATTTGAATGATGAGGTTGAGACAGAATATTGACCAATAGAAGGTCATTCATGTAAATGTTTTTTTTTAAAAAGTGTATAAATTTCTAGTTCTTGTTTGGGTGTATCAGGGACTTATTTTTCAATATTCAGGATAGCCAATGTTTTCTTGTCAATAGATAGTCTGTTGTGTTCAACCAATAAAAACTATTTGCGCGGATGAATACAAAAAATGGCGGTGTGTCGTACGAAAGCGACGCCAAGGACTATTTTCATTAGCGTCTGTATGCTCAAGATGATAAGACGTGTTTTTTGGTAGTGTGTGAACATGGAACTTTCACCAAACTTTTATCCAGAGTAGATTCTACCAAATAATTTAATTGTGAAAGTTGTTGATTAATTAATATGGTGCTGAGAGTGTAAAATAACGAGGTGTTAATGAATAAATATGTTATGATAAAGGAACATTGATTTATGCATTCCATTCTGTAACCACGACCCTGTAAATAGGAATCGTGTCTGCTATCACAGTATTTCATCTTTCAGTAAGAACATTATTCCTGCTGCTATGTAATAATCCTTATAAAAACAGCACCAAGGTGAAAAGAAAAGGACCTCATTTGGCAAAGAAAAAAAAATCTTGTTTCTTCATGACAATGCTCTGGCCCATTGTTTAATCATTGCAATGGGGAAAATGTGCGAATTAAAGCTTGAATTGCTTGAACATCCACCCTATTCACCAGATCTAGCACCCAGTGACTAAAACCTGTTCCTGAACCTCAAAAAATTTCTTGGAGAACGAAGATTTCACAGCAAGAGGAGGTAATTGATGCGGTAAACAGCTATTTTGAGGACCATAATAAATCGAACTATAGAGATGGTTTAATTACATTAGAACACTGATATGACAAATGTATTAGCTTTTCTGGAGATTATGCAGAGAAATTAAGCAAAAATAAAAATTTTTTAATGCTTTTTTTTATTGTGAAGCCCGGAACTTATCAGCCGTCCCAGGTACATATACAGGGTTCTTTATTTAAAACCTAACGGGCACACAGTACACAGCCGGCTTTGCTCTTACATAAACTCTGCACGTAAAGCATATATAACACTCTTACCTTATAGAAGATGCTGGAAATATTGCCCACCCTCGGCTAAACAAGCATTATATCGGGAGAACATATTTTTATTCACGTGATTAAGTTGGGCCACTAATGTTTCCGATTTCATTTCTATTATTTTGTTTTAGTTCTTCCATTGCATGAGGATTTGTCTAAAACTAAAACCATATAAGTGTACAAGTGCCCATGCTTTAAAATAAGGTGACCCAGTATCACAAATGCGTTGTCAATGGTTTCTTTCATCAGTGAATGACAGTTTAATTGACCCACAGCTTTGTTCTTTTCCGAAGCGTGGCTCGACAGACAGGAACCAAAATAACATTTTGACCCCATTTTATTATAAATTGACAGAAGAAGAGAAATCATATGGGTGGTTTCAACAAGATTCTGCTACTGCCCATACAGCAAAGGATTCCATGAATAAAATTAGGGAAGTGTTTGAAGATAGGGCGATTAGTGCTGGTGTATATCCCTCTCGCTTCCCCGATCTAACAGTGTGCGATTTTTACTCGTGGGGTAACCTGAAAGACAAATTGTCATAAATTAGAAGAACTAAAACAAAATATGAAATCGGAAACATTACAGCAGTATAACTTAATTGTGTGAATCAGAATGTGTTCTCCCGATATAATGCATGTTTAGCCGAGGGTGCATGACATTTCCAGCATCTTCTATCAGGTAAAGAGTGTTATACATGCTTTACGTGCATAGTTTATGTAGGAGCAAAGCCGGTTGTGGCACACCCAATCGCCCAAAGGCAAAATGCCGTGCACCCTTACATCTGAAATGAAGAACCCTGTGCATGTTTGTACTCAGCACCTCAAACATATTCATACAAACCAAACCATATTGGCAATTACAATTGCAACTTGCGCTAACTCAATCGTGAGACAAATATAAAACCTTCTAAGCAGACTGATTATTTCAAGGATGAAAGTGCAGAATAGACAAACCAAAGTGCTGTGTTGTATTTATGGCCTCATTCTGGAAACTTCCTGATCATATATCATAAATTGTTGTTGTCTAATGCTGGATTTCTGACAATGAAGTCATTAATCCTCTTGCTCTCCAATACTTTTCACTGATGGATGGGGTGCTAGAAGTGGCCAGGCATATTTTAAGGTGGTCTTGGTCCATTTCCTCTTGCAGATTACATAGAAGACAGAGTGGTGAAGAATATATCCCAATATAAATTTGGAGAGAATTAGCAGTAAAAGTAACCGCTTTATAGAGAGCACCATATTTTTATTTTGGTAGTCACATTGCTCTCTCACAACCCTCAGAATGTCTGGAGGACACCTGTCGGTTTACAGGTCAGGCCGACTGGGAGAGTTGTCAAAATAAATTCACCGACCATATCCTCTGATTACCAATCAGAGGACGTATTACATGCCATGACAGGTCAGCATGTTAGGGGTTAAGAGGTTATAGAGAAATTAGAGAAGTGGAAAGGTTGGAAAAAATAAAGAATCCCTAGCCCTCGGGTACTTTAATAGCATTGGGGTCGGAAGAGAACAAGAGATCTCATAAATTATGATCTCCCAAATACCATAGCTATGCAAGGCTCACCATGAAAGTCAATTTTTATGCAACCACTGAATGGCACATGAAAATATTTTTTACCTTGCACAAAATGGCAACCTGTGTTCAAGGAGACTGGTTTGGTAACAATGGTATATGCTGTGGTAAAATCTTATCACATTTAACATGCATTTTTCCATCATGAATTACATTAGGAGTTCTAAATGAGCAGCTTAAGTAAAACTCGTCACAAATTCTTCATATTTATAGCTGTATTGTGCTCATGAATGAAAATACTTTTTTCAAATGTCTTGAATGAGGAAGCTCTCATTGCAGATTTTATACCTGAATAGCCTGTTATGAATTCAAGTATGTGGTTTCACACTTGATGTTCTTGTCAACTTTGCAACACATGTGTCACATTTAAATGGCTTTTTGCCTCCTGACTTGAATAGACTGTTTGCCTACCACCTAGGTGGTCTGGGTTTGATCTCAGGATCTGCATGTGGTGGACAAAGCGGCATCTGGGTTCTCCAGTTTCCCCCACCACTCATTCCACCAATTGCGACATCATCACCTTCCTGTTCATAGATTTCGCTTGCATTTCATATCATCCTCTTCCACACTCTCATACCTGATGCTTGGCTGACCACCCGCTTCTAGGTCTTCACTCTGTCCAGTCCATAGGTCCCTGTGCTCTCAGACAGGTGTCTGACCCTAGGCACTGGCTTGTAAGTCCTACATAAGGGGAGGGTAATTAGGTAAAGAGGAGATGATGGTTTTTCAGCTGTATCACTGCAGTGAGTTTTCCTCATGAATGTAATTTGATAATACGTAAACTTTAATCATACTTGTCTTACTTAAACAGCTCTGTCATCATGAATTACACTATGTTTTTTCAAATTTGATGATGTACTAAAGCTCTTATCACACTTATCACATTTGAACTGTATACCCCCATGCACTGAACTGTGCTTTTTCAAACTTGATGATGTATTGAAGTTCTTATCACACTTATCACATTGAAATCGTACTCCCTCATGAATTAAAGTATGCTTTTTCAAAAGTGATGGTGTGACAAAGCTCTTATCACACTTCTCACATTTGAACCATATTCCCTCGTGGATTAAACTGTGTGTTCTCAAACTTGATGATGAACAGAAGTTCTTATCGCACGTCTCACATTTAAACTGTACTCCCTTATGAAGTAAACTGTGTTTTCTCAAACTTGATGATGTATTAAAGCTCTTATCACACTGGTCACATTTAAACCCTATTCCCTCGTGAATTAAAAGATGTGCTCTCAAACTATATGATGTAGTAAAGCTCTTATCACACTTCTCACATCTAAAACCCATTCCCTCATGAATTAAACTATGCGTTTTCAATTTTGATGATATATGAAAGCTTTTATCACACTTCTCACATTTATATTGCACTCCCTCATGAATTAAATTATGTGTTCTCAAACTAGAAAATGTATTATAGGTCTTATCACACTTCTCACATTTAAATCGTATTCCTTCATGAATTAAAGTATGCTTTTTCAAATCTGAGTTTGTGAAAAAGCCTTTATCGCAAATGTTACATTTGTATTGCCGTTTTCCTTCATGAATTAATTTATGAGTTCCCAAATAGGATGACGAAGTAAAGCTCTTATTACAAATGTTACATTTGTAAGGTCTTCTGCCCTCGTGAGTTATGCTATGCCTTCTAAAGTACGCTGGATCAAGAAAGCTCTTATCACATTTTTTACACTGGAGTTTCCCCTTGCCTTCATGAATCGCAACATGAACTTGTAAAGAAGATGCTGCACTAAAGCACATACCACAAAACTCGCACTTGTGTAATATTCTGTAATTCACAATGCCTCCATTATCAGCTGTGACAGATGCACTTTTGTTGACAAGCCAAGAGCTACTTCTTTCTTCCAGTTCATTGCAGCTTTGATCTAAATCTGCAGTGATGATGTCGCTTTCATAGTTCCTCACGGATCCCATATCCAACCTGAAATAGGAAAATTAGTATCAAATAGATGCAGTACTGACAAAGAAGAAGTTACACTTAATACAGGGGTACTACAAATGACTGAAGCGATTTCACATGTTTATTACAGCTGTATTTTCTGACATATTGTCACCAAACTTTACAGGTATAAGGAAAGCTCAACAAGTTCTGCTTTATTATTTATGTATGCCAACAAAATTACTGTTAAATTAAGAAAAATTGAATCTATCAACAGCGAAGCAACAGAATCTAAATTAAGAACAAATTAGAAACAAAAAGCTTCACTTATCTTAGTAATATTGCAAGTTCTTCAAATCTGACTAGTTTCAAGTTGCATCCAACTCATTTTCAAAGTCTAAACTTTGCTACACTTTACAGTTTAAACTTACTGTTGGTGTTTTTAAACACACAGACTGTGTGGGCAATGTTTGACAGGTAGAATCAGAAATGAAAAACTCAATGTCACAGCTGGTATTTGAACCACACTCTCCTCCGTGGTTATTTAATCCTGAAGCTGTAATATTGCTTCCTAGTTATTACCTCGCCATTTGAAGCTGCAGTCGTTGGTGACGTGATGTTGTTGGTCACGTTGATGTGGTTTGGTGTGTTGTCTCCGGCTAGCTGAGCTTGATCTCTTTATCTCGGGTTTGTGTGAGTGTAAAGGACAACCCAAGAACAACTTTGCAGATCATTTATTGCATCTTTGAATGTTTTCGGGAGATATGCCGATTCTATATGTGTATCTGTAGAAACATCGCAATCACATCTGCGCAGCACGAACTGCACGAACTCCCATACTGCTCTCTGGTTGAGTACTGACTAGCCGCTTCTCTCTTACCCACGCCAAGAAGACCGTTCGCTTCCAATTTGAATGTCATGACGTCATCCAAGAAAGCCTCGTATCCAAAATGTTATTTTCTTTTCCCGCAATTTGGAAATGTCCCTTTCTATTATAACATGTTCTTTTATGAATTTTGAATATATAATTACCTTTTTAGGATTAAACGATGTTTACTTTATATTTTATTAAATATATCGCGCGACTTTTAAGGTTGGTAGAACTGACTTTCGAACGTGTATTTTAAACTATGTGGTATGACGTCATGACTCGTTAATTTCAAACCAATAATGCGTTTATACTACAAATTTAACGACTATCATTTACTCATATCTTGCTCACCTTACAACACTTGCTACTCTATTATCTATGTATGTTATTACTTAACACTTATCGCAAATCTCATATCCGGCAATTAAATTAAAACGTATCTTTTTCAAAAGCCCATTCGATCGGAAATCTAAATTTCGGTATCAAATGCCCCCATTTATATTATTTTATTATTTCATAATAAAATAATGTAAATGTCTTGCCCGAAAGAAAAAACTAAAATTACTCCTGTATTTTGAATAATCGGCAACACTCCCATTATATACAATTTTCAATTACACTGTTTTTGAAATTGGTTATTAACACATTTTCTCATTAATCTTTTTAACATGACAAACAATTATACACTTGACTTAACATTAATCCTTAAATACTAATTACAATATGTTATGGTTTCTTCTGTGAAGCTTTTATATAAAGGTTAAATTTCAAGAGTCTTTCTTTATACTTCCTTCTTTTAGTTCATGTTTGCTCACTTCGCTCTCACTATCACTTGCACTGTGATTTTTCACTTTTGTTATTGTAACACATATCTGTACTAGATCCTTTAAGCACTAAAATGTACATATATTTATATAAATCCATTGCACTCTTTAGACACGTTCTTTCTTTGTCTTTCTGTGATAAATATCTATACATCTAAATATTTTAACAAATGTTTACAAGGTAAATATTCTGTTTTCTCTCTATGCGGAGATGAACAATTTAACAATCTTTCTGAAGCTGTTATTGTGAGCTCTATACAATATATTTTTTTAAGCTCTTGGTGGTAGATAGCAATTCACATTCTGCATTTTTCATGAATATGTAAGTACCTGACCAATATATGATTTTCAAGTAAGCTAACATTTACATTTTATCTCAAAGTTGATTGGGCGCCAATAGACAAATGACACTTCCAATTTTTCTTTTACATTAAATCAAGGTTCCAAGGCACCACACGGTTTCTTGTATGGTCGAAGGAGTTGTTTATGCCATCTTCCCAGACATTTTTCATTTTTAACATCTTTTAATTCATAGGTATGATGACCAAAT
This sequence comes from Tenodera sinensis, assembly GCA_030765045.1. NCBI lineage: Eukaryota > Metazoa > Arthropoda > Insecta > Mantodea > Mantidae > Tenodera > Tenodera sinensis. The sequence continues at coordinate 172,244,527 of CM060966.1, forward strand.
TTGGATATAATTTCTGCAGGACCTTTATATAACAATTCCATCCTTTTGTTCCTACCTCTCAAGGCACTTGATAACTTATGGTCTTTAACTAGTACCCAATCGCCTATCTTAGGTTCCCATTTATGTTTTCTACTCTTTTTCTTTAATTTTCGCTTCTCTGCCTTTTTCTTGATTCGTTCAAAAGCAATTTTCGCTCTTTCTTCTTCACTTAACTGAATGTCATTAATTTTCAGTGTTTTTGGTACCCCGATCAATATTGGTTCTGGTTCAATTCCTAACATTAATTTTATTGGTGCAAACCCAGTAGTTACATTAATGGTGTGATTGATAATCTTTTCTATCAATGGACAATATTTCACCCAATCCTTGTGATTATGATGTGTAAGTACACGTAAATAAATTCCTATATCTCGGAGGACACGTTCTGTTGGATTCCCTGATGGAAAGTATGAGGAACAATGATATAATTTTATCTCATGATTTTCTAGGGTTTCTTTAAAGATTTTGCTCCGATGAACTGTAGCATTATCTGTTAAGATTGCCTGAATCTTGCCATATTTAGGCACATAATCTTTTATTATCTTTCCTACACAGGTTTTGCTGCTGATATTCCTAACAGGATAAATTTTAATAAATTTACTAAAAACATCATGAAGAACAAACATATATCTACATCCAAATTGTCCTACTGGTAGCTCCCCATGTGCATCAGCAGTAACTAGTACATTTTTCCCTTCTCTTATGATTGTCTGAGGTTCTATATCAAATTTGATATTAAATGGTTTGGCCCTTTGACATAAATCACAGCTTGAACATATTTTTCTCACTTTCTTTGCCAAATGTTTTATATAAAAATGATCACTAATTACCATGATTAGCTTTTCACTACCTGTATGAGCTAGTGTTTTGTGATAAGCAAGTATAAGTTTCTCTTGTAAAGCTTTTGGTACCATTATTTTCCATTTAGGTTCAATTCTTCCATGAAATTTATAGATTTTTCCCTCATAAATACCTATATTATCTTTTAGATTTTCTGTGATTGGTTGTGCCTTTTCTTTCAATTTTCTAAGTTCATCGTCCTCTGTCTGTAATTGTTCCAAATTTCGAAATTCTTTAGCTAATTGAGTCCCTTCTAAGGTTTTCAAATATAGTATGGTTACATCATGTTTGTTGTCACTAATTGTATCTGGTATTGTATAATTGGTTTTCATCCTTGATAACAAATCACTAAAAATATTTTGACTTCCTGCTATGTGTCTGATTTCTATGTTATGGGATGTGATCTCATGGATATATCTGGAAATACGTGTGCTTGTGAGTTTGCAAGAGTTCATAAATGCCAAACTAACATGATCTGTGTAAACTATTACTGGGTTGTTATATACATATTGCTTAAATTTTACAAGTGCAAAGTAAATAGCTGCTATTTCTTTTTCTGTAGTGCAAGCCTGTGATTCAGTCCTTGAAAGCCCCCTTGAAGCTACAGCAATGAGGTGATCTTTTCCTTCCTCATCTTTTTGTAATATGACACTACCATAACCTAGTCCTGAAGCATCTGTATAAATTATGTAGGGGAGATCTTCCCTAGGTTTTTCCAATAAAATTGACGCTGCAAACAATGTTTTTACCTTTTCAAAAGATTCTTGTTCTACTGATGACCATTGCCATTTTACATCTTTTCTCAAAAGTTGTCTTAATGGGGCTACTACGGTTGCATATTCTAGGATAAATCTTGACTGATAATTTAGAATACCAAGAAATCTTCTCAATTGTTTTATATTTTTAGGAGCTGGTATTTTATTTATGCTTTCAATTCTGTCGGGATTAGGCCTGATTCCCTCATTTGAAATAACATAACCTAAAAATTCTGTCTGTTTCACAAAGAATGCAGTTTTACTTGGCTTTATTGTCATGTTTGCTTTCTTTAACTGACTAAGCACATAATTGATATGATTTAAATGATCCTCTATATTTTCTGAGAAAATCACAAAATCATCCACATACTGAGCTACAAATTTCTTTATGGTTTCTCCAAAAATTTCATACAAAGCTCTTAATAGTGCACTACCACTGGTATTCATACCAAAGGCGCAAACTCGAAACTGATATAATATTCCTGAATGTAAAAACGCTGTATATTTTCTTAAATCTTCTCTAAGTGGGATCTGCCAAAAAGATGCTGTAAGATCTAGAGTAGAAAAAATTTTGCCCTTCTGCAATTTGTTCAATATTACCTCTACACTTTCGGGTCTAAATCTATCAGGTTTACAATGTTGATTTAGTTTTCTCGCGTCTAATGTCACCCTAATCTTTCCATTGGCCTTATTTACAATACATAGGGGATTCACAAACTCTGAATTCGAAATCTCAATAACCTCATCTTCTAACATTGACTTTATAACTGCATCTACCTCTTCTCTTATTGTACTAGGGATAGCTCTCGCTTTATGTGTAAAAGGTTTGATGGGTATCATCTCAAACGAATGAGTATAAATATTACATTTACCAGGTTTCTCAGAGAATACTTCTTTATTTCGGATTAATATTTCAAACAGTTTATCCCTCTGTTGTTCATTTAGTTGATCAGCCTGAGTTACTTTTTCCCTCAACAATTCTTCTAAGTCTTCACTACTCTCCCTATCATAGTACCTAGTTGCATCAGAAACCCTCAAATCGTCTATGAAATCATTTTTATCCCATTCTACGTTTTCTTTATTATCGACTCTGTACTCTTTGACATTTACTTCAGTTAATTCCATAGCTCCTACTTTAACATATTCTACAAAGAATGTATCCCCTTGGATTTCTTCTTCCTCTTTTTCTCGTACAATAGTTTCTGAACTACTATCTTCCACAAAAGGCACTATAATGGTCTCATCTTCAACTTTCATTTCTAGAATCATGTTTTTAAAATTCACCACAGCTTCCCAGGCATAAAGACAATCACAACCTATTATAATATCTGTCACAAGTCTTCCTACAATCAGAAATAAAATTCCAAGTATTCTCCCATTTATTTCAATATTTATCATTGCTTGAAATTTTACTCTTTCTTTTCGTTTTCCCACAGCTAGCGAGCAATATATCCCATTAACTGGTAAAGACATTACTTTAAAGCCACTACTTTGTAAATTATCATAAAAATTTTGTGAGCATACTGTGCTATTTGATCCCGTATCTATAATTGCATTGTATTGTTTTCCATTTACTCCAATTTTGATTCTAGGTGGATCTCCTACTGTTTCGTTTTCGTCAATTCTATTTTTCCATTCTCTTTTCTTTTGTATCATCATTTGCCTTCCAGGACTATTTATTTCCGAGTACTTATCACAATCATTACTATGATACCCAGTTCTCACTGAAGGCGCGTTTGACCGGGTCTGGCGTTTCCCTGATTTTTAGGTATGGCTCCTGTACTATTTCCCGAATTGTTACTTCTGTTTTCCTGCATTAAATCGGGGTTACTTCCTACCATGTTTTTGACCGTGTTAATGGCCTCGACCATTTCTGCATTTTCGGGGGAATTTCGTCCACTAGAATACCTTTCTCCCTGTCTTGGTGACCTCGGTCTAAACTCATTATCTCCGTTTGTCCAATACCCATCATTTGAATTTCTACTATGTCCAAAATAACGGCCCCGTCTACCTCGATCAAATCTATTTGTATTCATATAATTCACCCTTATATTTCTTCCCCTTAGATTACCATTTCTATTTTGGTGATGCCCTTCCTGGTTATATCTACCTTGATTTTCCCACCGGAATGATTCCATCCTTGGTACTGGTCCTTTATATCTTTCCCTAATCTCACTTCTATTCTGATAATACTGTGCCCCTTGCCCGAAAGAATTGACAGTTTCTTTTCCTTCATATGTATTTCCAAATGCGTGTTTTGGCTTATTGACTTCTAAGGCTGATAATAATTCTATCATAGCTGCAATGCTATCGGGTCGGGCTATGATTAGGTAATGTTGAAGTGTTTCCGGAAAATGTGGAGTAACTATATTTATTAGATCTTTTTCATCCAAGGGAGGGTCCAACATCTTCGATTTTCTCGCTATTCTCATAAAATAGTTTACCATCGATTCCTCCGATCTAGGATTAAATTTTCCATTGCTTAATTCAACTCTAATATTAGCCTGCCTACTAGCTCCCCAATATCTGGTTAAAAAGATGTTCCTAAAGGTCCTGTAGTCATTATTGTTACCCATAGAAAGGCCTAGCCAATTAGCAGCATTACCCTTTAGGCATTTTCTTACTATTACCATCTTGTACTCCTCTGGTATACGTTTCACCGTGAAGTACTCTTGTAACCCTTCTAAAAAGGCTTTAGGATCATCTGAATCTTCATTTTCAAAAACTGGAGGTGTCATTTCATTTAAGACATGGTTAGGCCAATGTAAATTTGAATTGTCACCTATCCCTGAGCTATTTCCGAGATCAGAATGGGAATTACTGTTACCCCTATTTTGCATCGAAATGTCAGCTGATACACCTGGTATTGCCTCGTTTCTTGCAACTTCATTACTAAGATTGTTGTGATTACATGCATTTTCATTTAATTTCAAATTTTCTAAGGCCTCTTTTACCTGAGTAATTTCTGTCACTACTCCTTTTATTTGGTCTGTAACATCCTCCAAATTTCTAGCCTGCCTTTCACTTTCTACATCAGATCTTTCCATTCTAACTTTACACCCCTGTAACTCTTCTCTAATTTCTTCCCTGTCTTTATCTAACCTTTGTACTACCTCTTCCCTTTGTTTGTCTAAACTATATGTTACTCTTTCCCTTTCTTTATCTAATTTTTCACTAACTTGTTGACCTAATTTCTTTTCAGAATTCTTTACTTCTTGCCTTATTGTCTCTAATTCTCCCTTAACCTGTTCTCTATTTTCTTTTACTTCACTACTGACTTTATTAATTTCCTCCCTAACTTCTTCCCTAAAGGTTTCGAAAACTCTCCTCTGATTCTCCAATTGCATTCCCAATTCCTGTTGTCCCTTTTCTAATTTCTGTCCTAACTCTCTACTAGTTTCGTCTATCTTACTCATCTTTTGGCTTAACTCTGTTCTTAATTCTTTACTATTTTCATCTATCTTTTGACTTAACTCTGTTCTTAATTCTTTACTATTTTCATCTATCTTTTGACTTAACTCTGTACTCATCTTTTGACTTAACTCTTTACTATTTTCATCTATCTTTTGACTTAAATCTGTACTCATCTTTTTCATTATCGTTTGAAACATATTCTCTATTTCTGACATAAATGCTGGCCTTTCTGAATTACTACTAAACATTTCTGCACTACCTCTAGGTGTTTCTCTAACGTTCTGATCTTCTAATTCTTGGCATATTCTGCTACCAATTACATTCCGATTAAATTCTTCCATCCTACTTATACTTTCCTGAATTTCCTGACTATCAAAACCTCTAAACTCACTATCACTGTCTTCCATTTCTAAGCTATTTATATGTGTTTTTCTACTCACCAAAATTTTCAATATTTTCACTATTTCACTTTAACTGCACTTAAACTTGTTCACTACACGTTTCACAGATGTTGACGCGCTGGGCACCTTCTTGTCTGCTGGTTCGATGCTGGCTCGGTCGTCTTGGGGTTTGGTCCATTCTTTCGAAGCCACACGTTGGGAAGCCAATTTGAAGCTGTAATATTGCTTCCTAGTTATTACCTCGCCATTTGAAGCTGCAGTCGTTGGTGACGTGATGTTGTTGGTCACGTTGATGTGGTTTGGTGTGTTGTCTCCGGCTAGCTGAGCTTGATCTCTTTATCTCGGGTTTGTGTGAGTGTAAAGGACAACCCAAGAACAACTTTGCAGATCATTTATTGCATCTTTGAATGTTTTCGGGAGATATGCCGATTCTATATGTGTATCTGTAGAAACATCGCAATCACATCTGCGCAGCACGAACTGCACGAACTCCCATACTGCTCTCTGGTTGAGTACTGACTAGCCGCTTCTCTCTTACCCACGCCAAGAAGACCGTTCGCTTCCAATTTGAATGTCATGACGTCATCCAAGAAAGCCTCGTATCCAAAATGTTATTTTCTTTTCCCGCAATTTGGAAATGTCCCTTTCTATTATAACATGTTCTTTTATGAATTTTGAATATATAATTACCTTTTTAGGATTAAACGATGTTTACTTTATATTTTATTAAATATATCGCGCGACTTTTAAGGTTGGTAGAACTGACTTTCGAACGTGTATTTTAAACTATGTGGTATGACGTCATGACTCGTTAATTTCAAACCAATAATGCGTTTATACTACAAATTTAACGACTATCATTTACTCATATCTTGCTCACCTTACAACACTTGCTACTCTATTATCTATGTATGTTATTACTTAACACTTATCGCAAATCTCATATCCGGCAATTAAATTAAAACGTATCTTTTTCAAAAGCCCATTCGATCGGAAATCTAAATTTCGGTATCAATCCCAAGACATAAAGTACTTACAATAGTAACTCACCATTGGGGTAATTGTCTCTGATGTGAGACTACCTTTGTGATTTACCGGGAGAAATACGACAGAGGGTCTGTGGTTCAAATCCCAGTTGTGGCATTGAGTTTTTCAGTTCCAATTCTACCTCTTGAAGTTCTGCTTTGTCACATCCATGTTTCAGATTTCTACCACGAGAGGCTGGCAGGTAGCAATTAGTGAAAATGGTGACAGGGCGAGGAAAGAGCATATGCTGTGCTTATATGCACTCAACCATCTCTTCACTTGCTGCAAGCTGACCCTTTATAGAGGCACCCTATAGTTAGAAACTGCAGAATGGGTTGGCAGATGCTGGTTCTTTGTGGAATTTTGTTCTGAAATATTGCTGCACTGTGATAGCAGATCTAAGGGAATGAAACTCAAGCACGGCATACGCTCTTTCCTTACCTGTCGCCATTTTCACTAATTGCTACCTGCCTGCCTCTCATGGTAGAAATCTGAAACACGAATATGACAAAACAGAGCTTGAGGTTTTCTGTCTACTGTAAAGTTTGGTGACATTTGTAGCGTTATTTTCAAGTACACCTTTTAGAGAAGAAATCAATGTGTAGGTATTAAATACTAATTTATTCATTATTTTCAAATACCATGTTCAGGATTATCTGCAATTTTGGAATAATTTGTTACTAAATTATTTATCTAAAAGAATAATTGAACTTATGTATCCATGTTTTAATTGCTATAATCATTTATCAATAAATAATGGCATAGTTAAGCAGAGAATTCTGCAAGGTTTGTAGAGATTATAAATGTATGCTGTTGGAAATGACACCATTCATTGTGTGGGTATGCCAACCCAATGAATACTACTCATATTCAAAATACAAATCAAGAGCCAATGACAGCATAGCATTTTAGAAAAGGACAAATCAGAAGACATGAGAGTCGGGCTGGTGGGAATAAGATGAAGCGAGTTGCCCCTCAATTTTGCCAGTCCGTTGTAAGTACTTGGGGGGTGTAGTTTGCCAAAGTGATATGTGAAACACTCTGTAACGACCATATAGACCAGAACAATTTGTATTGAACATTTCAATGTAAGAATGACAATAGGTCACACAAAAATTGATAAAAGAAAAAAGTAAAGTATGTGCATAAGACTATAGTTAAATGCGAATTACTCTACATAAGAATAGGACATAATATCAAGTAATCAAAGTGGTGTTAAATGCAAATGTTAGTGACTTGCAGAATTCTCGATAATCTAGTGTTTTCAACTTAAAATGTACGAGTATTATTTACAAGTGTGATCCCCTAAACCTTTAACTCCTTCAATTTGCCAAACTACAACCATATATCCTTATTATTGCAAACCCTGAGATTTACGCCTCCTTGTATGATCATCAAAGTAACTATACACACATAGTGAAAAGCACGTGGGACTCACAGGTACACCGAAAGAACCCCTACAAACGTGAGCTGCAAAGTGGTTTGAATAACAAAACAATACAATGTAAATAATGTTACATACATGCCCCCACAACATGGGGGTAATATAATTAAACGACTACAAGAATAACATGTCGTTAAAATATTACTACACAATATGTCAAAAAATACAGGTGTAATAAACATGTGAAATTACTTCAGTCATTTGTAGTAACTGTATATGAGAGCAGTGTGGTTATTTTGAAGAAACTGCAATTGTGGCTATGAAGACTTTTATGCTTTTTCATGGTGTGGTACAGAGCAAGGCATATTTTTGAACTCCATTTTAAACTTGTTGAGATATTTTTTTGCACCTTCGTAAAATAAGACAACCATTGAATCATTATTTAATCCCAATGCTTTTCTTTTATACTGCTTCGTAATGGCACATCCGAAATTATATTGCATGATTTAGCAGAATATTGCTAAGAATGGCATCTAACTTCCTTGATCTCGTTGATCCAAAAGTATTGTATTACATAATGTGTAATCCAATTTCTTGGAGCATCGTCAAGAAATAGGGTCTTTGTTATGAATGCTTTGATCTTAAAACATTAAGCTATATTATTTCCACTTTCTTGGAACGATGCCTTGAAATAGCGTCTATCTCCTTGACCCGCCAATTGAAGCTTATAGAAAATTCATTCGTTGCTATGACAATAGTGTGCGGATATTGTCTCTTAATAATACTTTCTTATGGTGGTGTTGTTGTTTTCCAGTGCCTTGCATCTGGCAATGAAGCCATTAGCATTCGTGCTTTCCAATACTTTTGAACTGTAGTTTCTTCTGATCTTAATGCTTCACAGGTCTTCAAGTGGTCTTCGTTCATTTCTGCTGGATTGTTACACAGGACACATATTGGTGAGGATGAGATACCTATTCTGTAGAGATGACTTGCTAAGCAGTCGTGATTTGTCAATAGTCGGAAGGCTGCAACCGCTGTTTTCCTTGGTCTCTGGGGGATTATATCTGGGTTGGAAAGTAGTGTAATCCAGTTTTTATCTTTGGCATTTGTTTCTATTTCTTGTAGGTATGAATGAGAAAATTTTTTAATGATCGTTTTATTGAGGAATATGAGAAATTGAATTTAGATTTTTGTTTTATTGTTGTGCCTTTCTTTGCAAGTGAGTGCAGCTTCATTCCCCATGACTCCACAGTGTGCTGGAATCCACTGGAGATGAACAGTCTTATTAACTTTTTGGAGTTGTGTTAACATTTTGTAGCATTCTCTAAGTTTTGTTGACTTCTTTGTAGTATTTGAACATATTCCTTGAATTGCAGCTTTAGAATCTGAAAGAATTACTGCCTTGTTAAATTTATTTAAGGGAAGATTTAATAATTGTCGGAGAGCAATGTGTATAGCCTCTATTTCTCCATCATAATTTGTTGTGTCTCTGCCAACAGAATGATAAAAGGAAAAATGTGAACACGTGACTCCAGCTCCAGTAAGGTTTTCCTTGGAGGATCCATCAGTATATATGTGCAGCCATTCTTCTGTGGGATACCTAGTATTGATTGTTTCCAGAGCTAGAAGTTTTTGTATTTCTTTTGGTGTGTCTGATTTACTTATTTCCTCTATTAATTCCAAACTGAAGGTAGGTTGTAATAATTCCAATGGATTTTCTCTTATAAGTAGATTTTCTATGGTGTTAGGAATGTTCAATTTGGATTTAATCTGTGTTACCTTTTCTAGGAAACTACTATGAGTTTTAAGGATTGAAGGGGGGAAGTTCTCTTCTGTCCATTTAGAGTTTGGCAGTCGTAACATTTTCTCGTGTTGGAGCAATGCTTGTTCTTCTATTTTTGTTGTTATTGATGGGGTCCGTGTTAAGGCAAGCATGGCATCAATAGGTGTGGATTTAACTGCTCCAGTGATTAGGCGAAGAGCCTGATTTTGTATTTGTTCAAGTTTATTGATGTTAGCATTTGCTGCTGTTATTAAAGCTTCAGAACAGTACAAGAGGTTTGGTTTAACATACATTTTGTATGTTGTGTTAAGCTTTCTTATGTCTGATGACATATTTCGTGTATTATATTTGATTTTATAATAATGTCAGACATGCCAAGAAAATAATCTCAATTTATATTTTCAACACTTCTAACACGGTATTACACAAAATAATCATTAGTTATATGAACATAATTGAGATAAGAAATTGATAATGAGCATTAAAGCCTGGATTTCTAAGCAAAATGCTTAAATTTTTCCACACTTTTCAGGATAAGCAGAAAGGTCCTACTTTGCAAGATGCACCTATAATGCTCGCAAAAATTAAAGGCATGTGAACCCTGGCCAATGCTCAAGCGGAGCACTGTTGCCAAGCGTAGTGCGTCTACCAGCAGAAGTTCTGTACATAAGAGCACGTGAGATACGTGTAGTACATTCGGCAGCACTGGTAGGAGGGGCAAGCTTAGGATTCGCTAGAGTCTGCAGTACGGCCCACCTCCATATGCCTTTAACTTTTGCGAAGATTATAGATGAACAGTTTTAACTATGTTTGTTGCTGCTCATTTATGCTTATTTCGAAGGAAAACGTGTTTGCTTACTTATTTTACGATTTTTAATTAAAACAACATATTTCACTCAAAACTGTACATTTAAAAGTGTACATTTTAGAGTTATCCGTGTCATACTATGCAGAACACTTCAGTGCAGTGAAAACTCTTCTGAATTCCGTAAATGCAAAAGATGCGGTCAGTATTGCCACAGCACAAGAATGTTTTACTAAAGATGGCATCCAAGAAAAGATACGGTACATCCCTAATCATTTCTCCAAAATACTTAAGTTTTAAAGCAGCTGGAGGCTCGAAATAATTCCTTGGAATATTCACTTTTTTTATTGACGAAATATCAGTAACTTTGTTGTCAGAAACATACGATTGGCAAAATTTGCATTTAACAAACTTAATCAGGTGCTAGAGAAAAATTCTGGTTACAAAACACTGTCAAATTTCTAAAAAGCTTTCTGATGAAGAAACATATACTGAAGAGGAATTCACCAAAGAACTGTGGTGCTTTTCTCATGTGCCTGGGACGTCGTGTGACCTCGACAGAACATTTTCACTGTACAAATCATTTTTCACTGATAAAAGCAGGAGTTTTACACAGAAAATCTCAAGATGATCTTCCCTATGCACTGTAAAAGCTGTAAGGTAAGAGTTCTCTGGAACTATTTATCATAAAATTGCGTGTGTTTGTGTTTGCTTAATTTGGTGCTTATTTACTTGCTTATTTTCCTACTTTATTTTGCTTAGAAATCCAGGCTTTAATGATCATCATCTCAATAAATTAATAGTATTCCAGATAACTAAAGAATAATGCTGAATAAACAAAGTCAAGTTCACGTTTAACTTGAATATTTCTGGGGATACATATAACTGTCTCAATACATATCACTTTATGTAATATCCTAGAACTTCACACTGTGTGACAAAAAATCTTAAGTCTTTAGAACCAACTATGTAGCTTGAGAAATAATAAGATTAATCTATAAAAAGGCTTGTCTTGTTTTAGGCGTACAATAAAGTTTAAGCTGAGTCAATACCAGAAAACTTTAAGCTAAAGCTTAGCCTTTAAGCAAAAGGTGAATCAAGGCACAGTGTAATGTAGTGTATAGACTCCAGCAGTCTTACCTTGTTGGTTCTGGCGACAGTAACTTCTGATCTCCATCTGATAACTGATCCTGCAACAATAGAATGCATTGTAATACCAGTTTCTGCCTCACACTTACAGAGAAATACTCCAAATTTTCTTTTTACATACAAATCCAAACCATGCAGACATGTTCTTTCACAGAGCATTATAAAACTTGCTGTTCTTAGATGTTTTAAAAGCTATTGACTTCATTTACCATAAAATCTTTACAAATGCATCAAAATGTTGTGCAATGTAGAGGAAAAGCTTATTGGAATACCCCAAAAAACAACCGTGACTTTTTTACACTATTATGGCGTGGTCTGGTTATATTTGGTGATATTCCATCTGTTAGGTTGCATTAGTACTGCCAACTCCTAGTAAAATATTGTTGTTAGCTAATGCTGGATTTCTGACAATGAAGTCATTAATCCTCTTGCTCCCCAATATTTTGATATTGAAGAGAGCAATAGCAGTAATAGTAACCGCTTTTTAGGGAGCACCATATTTTTATGTTTTGGCGGTCACATCGCTCTCTCACAACCGCCAGAATGTCTGGAGGACCACACCTGTCGTTGGTTTACGGGTCTCACCGACCTGACCGGGAGAATTATCAAAATAAATTCACCGACCATATCCTCTGATTACCAATCAGAGGACGTATTACATGCCATGACAGGTCAGCATGTTAGGGGTTAAGATTTTATAGAGAAATTATAGAAATGGAGAGGTTGGAAAAAATAAAGACTCCCTAGCCCTCGGGAACCCTAATAACATCGGAGTCGGAAGAGAACAAGAGATATGTTTTTAGATATGGATAAACGTGAAAATGCTTATTCTTATAGCAAATATAGTTTAAAATATGAATGTTCTTATTTTGCCTATTCCGATCTATGAGTTACTACTGCAGTGCCAACGTTAGGCTTTAAGTGCACTTACTTAAAATTAGACTTGCATGAGTAGTTATAACTACATGTGAAAATATAAACATGTGGTAATTTAATCAAAATCGATAGAACCATTTTCTAAAAAATCTAAATTTTCAAAAAATGTTCCATGTAAAGAGCGATCTCTGTGTGTGTGTGTGTGTGTGTGTGTGTGTGTGTGTGTGTGTGTGTGTGTGTGTGTGTGTGTGTGTGTGTGTGTGTGTGTGTGTGTGTGTGTCTGTCTCACGCGCGCTCGCCCATTCACATGACTTTCTCTACTCTTGTCAAGAACGTCGGCAGACTTTTTTCCAGGGGAGGGCCAAATGTTGGAATTTTGCAATCAAGATAATATTAATTCATTATTTTGTTGGCAAAAGTTATAGTATTTGTTGCGTATAACCGTATTAATTTGTGCTCATTAAAATTGTTCTTTACATTAAAATTAAAATAATAGTTTAAGAGTCAGCCCATTAAGTTCACTAATTCCCAAGGGGGGGCCGCGGTCCCCCTTCCCTCCCTTCGCGACGCCCATGTCTTCAAGGTGAATAATGAGAACCATAATGATAATAGTAATAACAGTAACGATGACATAATAATAGTAATAATAATAATAATAATAATAATAATAATAATAATAATAATAATAATAATAATAATAATAATAATAATAATAAATAATAAATAATAATAATAAGAAGAAGAAGAACAGTAATAGTAATAATGATGATAATAATAATAAATAAATAACAACTAGACTAACTACTAAAAAACTAGTAAAATATAAACATGGTGAAGCTATGGCTATAGTTGGTGTTACTGCATCCATTATGTTACCATAGAAGCCCTTGTTTTTGAATCCATTACAGGGAAGGTAACCAATAGTTTTTAAAACAAGATTCTGTTTGGATGCCATATTAATTCATTAATCAGTGGACGCCACTGTATTGCTCGTGTTTGTCTGGGCGGGTTTTCTCCGGATTCTCCAGTTTCCCCCACCATTTCATTCCACCGGTGCTCCATCTTCATTCCATGTATCATCAGTGTCACCGCCTGTGGTGCCGTAGTAGTAAAAGCGGGCGTTAAACACTACACATCATCTCTGCTCGTGTTTGTGTGATTTTGTCTTGACTTGTTTTAGAGCATTAATACGCAGTTCTATTCACTGTTATTTTTGTGTTTGCAATGCAGTAGTGCATTAAATATACAGGATGTCCCAAAAAACACAGACAATGCTTAGTATATTGTACAGAATGGCAAACTGATCAATTTTCAAATAGGAACCCCTGTCCGGAAATGCACGGTTTGGACGCTGGAGAGTGGCGAAGTTTGAGGACGAACGATTGTGACAATTTGTTAACATTCATTTAGGTATCTTAATACGGAAGATATGCAACGACCTAACCATCAGTGTACTGGGATGATGACCTGAGCATGATAACATTCCTGTGCATGGGCTAAATTGCCCCACAGAGTCCTTGGTGCCCATCCTGCTGTGTTACTTGTGTAGTTTCCAGTACAGTAACATTTCTTAACAGCAATGCGACATGTACCAGTACACAACTGCGGAAATGGCCAACTTGAGCACACTCTACTGTAAATCTGTGGAATCAGATACGTCACATATGCAAATTGATGGATTGGTAAAGGTGGACCAGTTCCATGGCCAGCACAGTCACCAGATCTGACACCTCTCGACTATTTTCTGTGGAGTCGTATGAAGAGTACGGTATATGGCACTCCTGTAATGTTAGTGGAGGACCTTAAGTCTCGAGTACACAAAGCGGTTTAAAATCTTCAAAGACCATTGCATGTACTGGGTCATATGCATGAGGCTCACCATCACCGATGTAGGCTCTGCAATGATGTAGGAGGTACACAGTTCGAAGCCTGTCTCAAAATAGACAGATCAATGTTAGGTTTATTGACGAAATGTGAACGAACACCCATATCATACTTTGCTGCGCTAGAGCGTCCAAACCTTGCATTTCTGGAGAGCGATTCCTATTTGAAAATCAATCAGTTTGCTGTCCCGTATAACATACTAAGCATTGTCTGTGTATTTTTGGGACACTCTGTATATTACAATATTTAGGGCACTTAAAAACCATCAGTCTGGGAGCAGATTTGAACCTCTGACCTTGGCATCAGTAGGTCAGCATCTAACCAACTGAGCCACCAAGCTGAAGCAGAACAGACAGGGAAAAGCTAGAATGAATTAAAGTTGTTGGTAAAAAATAGAATTTGATGGCAAGCCTTTGTTAAGGCCTTATGCTTCTCCACAGAGTGACCAGGACTACCAGCACTGCTGCTGCTGCCTCCACCACCATTGCCGATTACAGGTGCCATGAGTGGGGTATAGTACTGGAGGGTGGGATGTGGTCAGTGCTCCAGACCCTCCCAGCCAGTTTGGTCTTCGTGACCAGGGGCCACTACTTCTTAATCAGGTAGCTCCTCAATTGGCCCCTCAGGGGTTTAACAAGGCTGAGTGCCCCACGCAGCAGGTGTCTCAGAGGAAGAAAATCCCCATGCTGGTACTGGGAATTGAACCCAAGTCTCCCGCTTGGTAAGTAGCTGTGCTACCACTGCACTGAGGAGAACAAATAATTTCTTATTTTTTGTAAAGTTGCAGTTAATCGTTCTTCCACACAATAGCCATGTGTAGGACATAGCTGGGATTTAAACCATGGATCTGCCAGTTACTGTCTGACTGCTCTAACCACTAAGCTACCACAGTGAAGCTCTGATATGTCATTAAATTCTCCAACTTCCCCAGTAAACCACACAAGGAGATCTTAATTCATATGAGTTGACATCCTAAATGGCGACTTACAATATTGCAAGTACTTAAGTCCCGTGCTTCTAGTTTAACTAACTATAAGGTCAATCAATGTAATTAATGTTCTTCCATACAATAGCCGTGTGTAAGACAGGAGTGAGACTGAAAAATTCAATGCCATAGTTGGGATTTGAACATGGATCTGCCAGTTAATATCCGGCTGCTCTAACCACTAAGCCACTAACCACTGAATGTTTTAAGCAATAACATATGATACACATGCAATGGGTTTTTGAACCCATGAAATGTCCGTTTCTGAATTGAAAAGAACATAAAACCAAGGCTGCAAACTCTCTCAAACTGACCAAAAGTGATAGAAATTCAAATGCTTCATGAGAAGGTGGGTCCAACTTCCAGAATTATCTACTCTGGTGTGAGCGCTTCTGGAATTTATGTTGGTAGAGATGCTCCTCTTTCTTCTTATATCTTGAATCAGAGAGTAGTGCTGAAGGCCACCATTTAACTGCAAAGAAAGTGAAGCTAAGGGAAAATTGAACTAGTTCACACTAGTGAAGTGACAGTGTGAACTAAGTGAAATCGTTCTGAAAGTTGAACTAAATCAAGACAGTGAGAATTTTATGTCAGATGACATGAAAATTGGGCAAAATCATATTATTATTGTAACAACTGATTAAAATTACAAGTGCTGTCATTTGTTGCTTAGACTCTCAGGTGAAGTCAACTTCTCAGCTGTCTCTAAGACTAAACTGAACCCTCTGTTGACTGTGTCTCTGACTTCGGCTAGGCACAAACTGCATCTTATATGTATAGTGCCTGCCACAAAGCTAAAATGTTCTAACATCTGATACCACGGAAGTTTCCAGAACTGCAGGGAGCACACATAAAGGGTTTGTTGTTTGTACCATTAATGCATGGCCCATTTGATCTAATGATCATTAATGCATGGGCCAATTGTTCTAAAGGGCCACTAGACAGCTGCAATGATGTAGGTAGCTAGACAAAGGGGTAAGTATGGTCTCACACAGGCATTACTTGCTGGCTACTTCATGCACATGGTCAAATTGTCAACAATCTCAGTAACAAGTAAAGTTATCAGCATGCACTCCACAGCTGCACTCAGATGACAACTCATGCGCATAGTATATTATTATTATTATTACTAATTCTTACCTCAGTATCACAGCGTAATGAAACATCTTTAAGACAAATCTCTTCTGATTTACAATTCATTTCAATTGTTCTTTCCAAAAATTCAGGTTCTCCCTTGATCTCCTTTTTTATAGTTTTGTTATGATCATGGCCATGTATGTCAGAGTCAGGTTCCACTAAACAAGATGTTAACTTGCTGTTTACTTGAACTTCTGAACCTAGAGTATCCTCCAATTCAGACTGCTGTTCAGCTAATGTGCTTTCCAAGCCTCTTGGTTCTTCTTTGATCTTGGGGATGGTGTCTACTTCATGATCAACCCCATGTACGCAGGAGTCAGTCTCCATTATAAAAACAGAAGCAAAAGGAGATGATTCATTCTTTATATAAACATTTGAAACAACAGCCTCTTCCGATTCAGAAGGTGGTTCAGTTGATGTTATTTTCAGTAAACATGGTTCTTGTTTGATTTCCACTTTGGTGTCCATTTCAGTTATGTCAATGTAATTCTTAGACTTCATTATGAACTCCAAATAAAATAGAACTATCTTAAGCTTTAAATGAGTTTCTCAACAAAGATTTCATTCTTGACAGAATTTAATTTCAGCCTTTTCTTCTCTGTCAAAAGCTTCTTGAATTTTTGGTCTGGTGTCCTGTCAGTCATCCATACATATGACTCTAATATTCTCAGTCTGTTACAAAACCTGAAGAAAAATAAAAATGCAATCAATAACCTGACATGCTGTTGAAGTAAAATTTGCAACGGACATGCATGTGTGATACACACACACTGTTATTCTAGAAGGTACACTGTTTACACAATTATTATATTCACTGCAGTAGTGCAACCTTCTGTCAACAGTAATACAAGAATAGCAAATCACAGTTTTATTTATTAACATTACTTCTTTAAACAAGGCAGTGCATCAACTAAGATTCATTTACAGTAGTGCTGTATTTTAATCAGAATAGAATAATTTGTATAAAAAATACAGCAGACTTCTGCCAATCTAAACCCCACTTATCCGAACAGGACCAAGACAAAAAGTCTACCAAACTTCTTTTGAATTTTGAAAACAGGACAAAGTAAAGATTAAGATTAAACTAGTTTTTCAAGTAAAAATGCAAATTCATTTGCACAAAAAAAAAAAAATTAAATAAATGCTACACGAGTAAACAGTGAATCTTGCCTATCTTATACATGAAAACTAAAAAATGGAAGACCTAGACCTACTAACAATGTACATAACAAAGTTTGAATGCAATTTTTTTTTATTTTAATGAGAAAACAAAACGGAAAAACAAACCAACACTTAAGAAGTGAAGTCAGTGATCTTCTTTTGGATTCTTCTTTCTGATTTTCACCAGGCTACTTATACTACGTAGATGCCAACTGTATTTTTTTAATTTAATTTAAAAGGTGAGTCAATTAATAACACTGACCAACACTTACAACATAGTTTTCCAGAACGCATTTCGAAGGTTAACTTTCCTCCATTAACTTTCCATTATCAACTGTGACTATTCCCAGATTGGCATATCCCATGATCTCTTACATGTAAGCATAATTCTCCGGCCACTGAGAAAAGAAAAAATTCCAGCTGACCTCGCTAACATCCTCAATAATCACTTCAACTTGTTATGAATAGGGTAATTTGCCACAAACTGCCACTAATAATAATGTCCCTCATCCTAAACTGATCAGAGATAAAAACAGCATCTTCCTTAAACCAACCATGCATGAAGAAATAGTGAGTGAGTGAGTTGGGTTTAAGGGCCCGTCGGCAACTAGGTCATTAGGGCCCGATGAAGAAATAATTATACTACAAAATCTAAAAGAATCTGCTTCCTGACCAGTCCTGATGAGGTACTGGATTATACAGGATAATAGAAGGAGCTAAGTCACAATTATACAGGATAACCCATAGTACAATCTGGTCAGCACGCAGATCCCGTAACCAGGGTCACAGCTAATTGCCTCAGTCAAATGTTTCAATGGGAGAATCTGAGTAAATATACGGTTAAATGCTACTGACCAGACTATATACTCATCATGCAAATTAAAATGGTAAAAAATGGGCACATGTCAAAATTATGCATAAGCGAATGTAAGCCCATCTGGGTTTGCTTTTTTCTTAATACGCTCTTTGAGTTACCAAATATACATGTGGTATTGCAGGAGTATAAACCTGTATACATAGCAATAATACAAAAAATTGCACACCTGAATTGACATGATGTAAAATTGCCCCATAATCTATTGTATTTACTAGTGCTAAAGGTAAACAGCAGTTACTGTATGCATTTAAAATGCTGTGGGTTTTGACAATGTTGTTATACAGCTTATAGCTCTAATTAACATTCCCTGAGTCTATTAATCAGCAATGTGAACTGAGAATTCTTAGGTTAATATCAAGATTTAAGTTTACACTTTATTTGATAACAGTTGTACTTACTGCTTAGCGTTTTTTTAAAGTTATATCTCCTTATTGTTTGGCACTTTAAGTTTGCTTTTATTCACATTTGTTTACCGCTTGCGGTTATTACTTAGTTGTATTACATTTTATTAAGGTTTCGCGCTTTTCGTCTATTACTATTCCGATTCCACCCACAGAACACCGCAGTGCAAAACATTTCGTAGCTACCAACTGTTTCAGTGTTTCCTATACACACAGCGTTTTTCTGTTCTACTGTTGGCACCTGAAATTGCGCATAAAGGTCCTCGGCCACGTCAGGTCGATCTTTAAAGCAAAAATTACCCTTTTTTTTTCTAAAATATATAAGTCATTATCATTACAACCTCTAGTATCTAACACTGTCCGTAAAAATATGTACCTAACAGTTAACAAAACAGGGATTAGTAGCTGTAGTTTGTTTAAAGACACAGTCTCACTTCCCCATTGAAGTAATCCAGTACTACCACCGCAGAAGACCTATCTAAGCCAAGAACTGGACAAGACCGGCTACAATAAATCTTGTAGTTTTCTGCTTAACGTAGTCCCATTAAAGTCTGTGCACTCACCCCTAAAACCTTGTGTAAGTTAACATAATTATTTCAAGCTATATTATTATTATCATCATCATCGTCGTCGTCGTCGTCGTCGTTGTTGTTAAGAGCATCATATGTTCAGGCTAATCTGGACCTTGGCAACACATAGGTTTTAATGACAAGATAACTTAAAAAATGTCAAGTTCTCTCAAGTGACATTATATTAGAACTACATATTTACTAACCTGAAAGTAATTTTGCTACAGCATTCTTAGATAACTGAGTCACAAATGTCTTTAATTTTACATTTTACACAGTCAAGGTATTCATCTTTGGAGAGAGGTAGCAGTCCCGTATTGTTTACAACAATGAGCAAAATATTTGAACATTAATTAATTAATATATCTTCACCTTGCATTGTTGCAAGGCAACAACTGCACTTGGGAGACTTCACCCGTTCGTTCTGTGCTGTAAAAAGCCTTAAAGACGGCTTTCAGTTTAAGCCAAATTCTGAATTTTAACAAGCCACGGATGCTGCTTTAGTGAGGCTTAAGCTTGGGTTTAAGCTTTGCAAGTTTCACATTAGGGCAACCAAAACCGTGTCACAACAATGGTAGCGTCAAATGATGGGATAAAGAAGATTAAACCCCCGGTTAGATTTAAACATAGTTTTAAGTTTTACTTCGTATTACACATAAATATCAATCTTCAGTTTAACTTTACGGGAACTTTGCGCGTTTAATTACAGTTTAATGCTATGCTGTAAGATGGTAGTCACAAATGCACATTTGGATATAGGGGAGATATTTGAAGAATTGCTCACTGATGATGTTATTCAGGTAATTAAAACCGATTCAGACATACGACAGACAGTGGTTCAATTCAATACCAGATACAGAATGCAACGAGAAAGTATAAGCTGTATTATCATATATTTTAGTACTGTATTTCTATTAAAGTAACAATACATGTTTGAAATCAAGCGTAAACATAAAGGCTAGGACCATGTAATATAATTAACCAGTGCGTCACACAAACACGTGGTACAAGCTTACTAAAATCAAGCCAGTGTAGACACCACTTTTTAGAAAAAAATGCCAAGCAGATAATTGGTGAATGTAGCTAAATTGCTACACATTTTGTTACTGCAAAGTTACCGTTTTTCGTTGTGAGTGATAACTGTTATGTTAAATTAACGCTAAACTGTTGCTCTTAATTTTCGCTATAAGTGGCCAATATTTCAAATAAATAAATATTTTCAGGACCCTCTGGATTAACGGACCTGACACTGGCACCCCAATTGTACAAAACGGCTGTTGGTGGCAATTTGTGAGGTGTTTCCACACGCTATACTTCGTATTGTTTTCTATGCCTTTGAGTTATTGTTTGTTATAATAATTCCTATAAGTTTGTCTTCATATTAGCGAAGCGAGTGTTTAAAAACTTTTATTTGGGCAGTATAGGGAACGGGAATAAATCTAATAACGTGTTGACTGTGCCGTGTACTCTCCACGTGTTCATGTTTATTGTCTTCCATCCAAGACTATGGCTACATTAGCCTATAGTGTGGTTAATTTATCTGTTTGCAAGTACAATTTGTGTCACGATTACAGTGGTGAGAGGTTGTTGAAGAAAAACTGTTCCAATAGTGTATGTTACTGTAGTCATACCTCAACCTAACCTCAAACATCACAATGCCCCGTAACTGCTGCATTTCCGGATGCAAATTAAAAATTAGAAACTTTCAGTTAAAACAAAAGGTAAATTGCAATGTAAAGCTTGTAAATTCAGTATTTAATTACTATAAGTTGCAGCGTTATGTGTGTTAGTTGCCGGTGTATATATAACATGGTGAATAGTGAAAGACAATAATTTCGAGTGAACTCAATTAGTGACAGCTGCAACAACAACAGTTTGTTTCATGTAAGCTACTTGTATTTATACATTATCGTTTGTCTTTGTAATTTAAATGTGTAGCTGTAGTTTAGAAGAAATGTGTTATGTTGCTGCATGTAAAACTGTAGACTATAGAAAACTTGCTTTACAATGCTGATTTAAGGTTACATATTTCATATATTTCATTTACAGTGCTGTTTTAGGGTTATTATTTTTAATATTTCATCTGCTTTTGTAGATTTCCCTTGTAAAATGAAGTGTCATGAAGTGTTGAGTAATATGTTGTTGCAAACTGAGAATCATAAGTTTTCAGTAAAAGTAAAAGCAAAATTCCACCATAAGGCTTTTGAATTCAGTAGGTAGCTAATTATTCTAAATAGGAGCGTTTGTATATCAGCCATCCAGTATAGTATGTTTTGTGTAGGTATATAACATTATGTACAAGGTACAGTGTGAAAAACAGTGCAGACAATGATTAATAATTCTGAGTCAACTCAATGTCAACAGTTCTGTTTTATTTAAGTAACATGCTGCTTGCAGTTTTGTCTATCTTCTTTGTAATTTGAGTGTGTAATGCAGTTACATAATGGCATGCAAAACTAGATTGCATGAATGTATTTAAGGTTATATATTTCTTTGCCCATGGGTTATCGTTTAATATTAAATGTCATTCTTCTTTGTTTACTTGAGGTTAGGTTTAAGGCAGTGTCTTTGTGTTTAACACAGCCCATATTCACAAAACAGGCGTGTTATTACACCACATTTTTATTCTAGTGCGTTGAAATCGTAGCCTGTAGACGAGTTGTTTATAAGTAGTTCCCACCACATAGGCTGCCATTTTGAATCACAGTTTCAGGTCCGGTATCTATAATAGAAGGTCCTGCTATTTTTCTAAGCTGGCATGTCTACCAAGAGGCAGGCGCGGCTCCTCAGGGTAGGCAGGGTAGGCACTGCCTACCCTATCGTAATACATCAACAAATAATGTTTAACTATGATTCTGCATTTTATCATTTGAACCGTCATTTTCCCCTAAATTGCAATTCAAGAAAAGTTTTCTCGGTTATAATGACCAGCGCATGGTCAAATCCTTTAATCTCAATTCCAATTCATCAAAACTGCGCTGCGTGTTTGAAACGCGCGGCAGAAATGATACGCATGGAACCTGGGTAGTGGAGAGCAGGCTAGCTTAACCTCTGCCTGCCCGGCCCCATTTCCTCAGTACGAGGCCCTTGAACAGGGATAAGGAAACATTCGGTCTGTATATGCACTCCGAGCATGCGTAGACGCGTCTGCCAGCAGTCCGAACACTTGCCGGCCCAAATCCGAAATTATGCGACATTTTCCGAACAGCCATACTCCACGAACGAAGATCTCAGAGATCTGCATCTGTCGTCATCTCTGTGTAATACCAGTATGACCGACTTAATTAGTGAACTATTACAAATTTCGCTTTCGCGGCGCACTGACAATGAAAAGAGGAGTG
This sequence comes from Tenodera sinensis, assembly GCA_030765045.1. NCBI lineage: Eukaryota > Metazoa > Arthropoda > Insecta > Mantodea > Mantidae > Tenodera > Tenodera sinensis. The sequence continues at coordinate 172,267,354 of CM060966.1, forward strand.
TTTTAGCTATTTAACACAAAGCTGCAGTCAGACAATTTTTCAATTTCTTAATCTATTTTAGTCATGGGCGTAGCGAAACGGGGGCAAGGGGTGCCACGGCCCCCCTTTGGAAGTTGGTGAACTTAATGTGCAGTCAGTCACTGACTTTTAAACTATTATTTTAATTTTGATGTAAAGAACAATTTTTGTTTAGCACAAATTAATACGGTTATCTGCAACAAATACTATAAATTTTGACAGTAAAATAATGATTTAATATTATATGATTACAAATTTCCAACATGTGCCCCCCCCCCCCGGAAAAAAGTCTGCCGACACTCGTGATTTTAGTTTTGGCGGTAATTCGTCCGTAAGTCACACTCATTCACTCTGCTCTTATTAAACAACTAAACAATATATTGTTTACGTTATCCGCAATGACTTCGCCCCCTATATTTCGGATAAACGGGGTTTATTATTATTTATTATTATTGTTGTTGTTGTTGGTTTTTTTTTTTTTTTTTTTTTTTTTTTTTTTTTTTTAAATATTTAAATTGTGTTACTGTTACACTTTGCCTACCCTAAAATGTTGACTGCGAGCCGCCACTGCCAAGAGGTTTTAGCTGGCTGTAAGAAGAAGATTAACAACCGTCTTCTTTTCTCAGCCTTCAGGTATACCAACACCATTGCAGTTATAAACAAAAATTTATAAAATGGCGCCTACAGTTAACTTTCGATTTCGTTTAAGTAAAGCTCCATTCAAACTACGTTTATAATAAAACACCTATGTTATTTCCCTTCCGCCCTTCCACTGAAGTAACTCCAGCTCTGTGTGGACTTGTCTGCCATCTGGTTGTCGGCATTGAAACTCTTGGTCTGCCAGCAGTTGAAGACTCTGCCGCAGCTCGAGCAAGGAGCTGCACCCCGTTTTGCCGCTATCTTTCGGCATTGGTATGACTTCCAAGGAATGGCGCGCTCAAAAACCTTGAATCAAAAAATAAATCGACTGTCCTACGTATCTCTGGTGTATTTGCGCTACAGGAACAATAGCTTTTGCTTTCTGTGTACTCACTATCTGTTTTAAGATGAGAATTTGCACAAATTCGCTTTAGCATCATACTTCATGTTTAAAATCATTGTTATAACAACAGCCCTCCACAGCCGATGCCCTGCATTGCTGTCTTCTTTTCCAAGTACGGCTTCTTCATAATAATTGATTCTGTTGTTGGTGTTTCATCATCATCATCATCATCATCATCATCATCATCATCATCATCATCATCATCATCATCATCATCATCATCATCATCATCCTGTGCTCCATCAGATTCTTTTTAGTTTGTTAATTATTATTATCATTATTATTATTATTATTATTATTATTATTATTATTATTATTATTATTATTATTATTATTATTATTATTATTATTATTATTATTATTATTATTATTATTATTATTATTATTATTGTGGTTATTATTATTATGATCATCATCATTATGTTTATGATTATGATTATCATTATGATTATTTTTTTTAGAACCTCAGAAAATGAACTGCAAATTAGTGCCCATGAATTAAATAAAATTGTTAAAAACCTTGAAATGAAAATTTCCCCATCTAAAACTAAAGCAATAGCTTTTTGTGATAAAAATATACGAAGAGTCAAGATTGTAATAGAAAACCAGATAATTAAACAAGTATCAAACTTTAATTATTTAGGAAATTTAATATCCACAGAGGGAATAGATATTAATGCAAAAATACAAAAGTTAAACGGTATTATAAAACAAAACTTTGGGAAAAATGTCAATAGATACGAAATTAAGACTATATATCAGTTCAAAAGCAACTATCCTATGGCAGTGAAATCTGGATTTTAAATTGTAAAAATCTGATGTGTTGCACTCACATGACTTCCTCTACTCTTGTACTAAGCATTCTTACAAACTCTTATTGCTATATCTTCTTCGTGTATAAGATAAACATTTGTACATAATTATCTTATTGCTTATTTCCTTGTAGGTACAAGGGGAATATGGGAATACAGTAGGCTTTGTGCGATAGTTAAATATTTTAAAGCTTTGAGATTCTGTTCTCTTTGCACACTTAACATATAAAAAAAGAACAACAACGTTCCATTTCACGAAAGTTTTAAGTTTTCTGAAACTGACACAAATAACATGGAATATCTCCGAAATGATTCACTCTAGAAAAAAAATTTATTCAGACACAGTGTATTTTAGCAAGATCTACAGTTTTTGTGCAGTGTATTTTGGTCTATCTCTAACGGTTTACCAGTTATGCAAAAGTCGTCCAGAGCAAATACGACTACAGACCTGGCAAGTTTCTGTTTCTGTTTCTCCTGTCCACGCATACTAAGATTAAAACCATTATAATCGCTCCTTATCTCTTTCGCGCTGTAATAGTTCGTCTCATATTTGTGTCCTGGTGTATAATCTTGCCTTGGACACGATGTAAAAGGTTTAGAAATAAATCTTCGTCAATTCATAGAAAATTGCGACAATTTTGCGGTTCCTCTAACCTCAATTCGTTCTATGGTAGACCCGATATAGCTCGGCACGTGCCCTGTTCTCTTCTTTGTAACAATTTCCGTACTACCAACCTCTTTTACTTCTAATACACCTTTTCTCCCTCCTCAGACTCATGGAAATGGCACGTCCAGGAACGTATACAGAGCTCTTGATTAACAGGGCTTGACGAACTAACATGTTTACAGCCTCTATTGTTTGTTTCTGTGGCAGATTGTTGTCATATTTTAGCGAATGCTGTTTTAAAGTCCTCGCATTCTGCAACCTTCAGTAGCAAAAAGAGACAAAAGCGACTGTAACTCAAACAGTGACTACAACTGTTCCATATTGGCTCCATAAATTACAGTGTTGAAGTAACTACATAATAGAGCTGCAGTAGTTCTATAAGAAACAAAACATACACAGACGAGAGAGCAAGAGTTGTTTGTTTTTGGCAGATGTTGCCATGCTCGACGACAATGAGTGTCCTCACATGGGTGTCGGCGCAACCGCAGTCCCAGGGCGATCCTCTGGGAATTTACATCCCTTTCTTAGGAGAAACACAGGCGTTAATGTGGCTAAAAGAGGGAAATGAGCTTCTATTCTGAGTACATTTTACAGGGTGTTTCAAAATTAATCTAGAGGTAACTCATATAGTTTTTCCTACATGGTCAATGCGAGCGAAATCAAATTACAGTGGATCCCTTCCCATTGTGGACTTCTTGGCAACGATATGACTGATATGCTTGCCAAAAAAATTCCGTTTTCTTTGCATTTATGAGGGAAAAATTAACAACAGCTTCCCAGTTGGGAAAAGTAAGTATGGTTATTTAAATATTTGAAGTATTACAAAGAATATCTTAGAGACATTTAACCTTACAAAAATAGTTCGACATAAATTGTGTGCTTTAATGATCTTGTTACTTTCTCTACGTATAGCATAGCAAAGGAAGTATTGTATTCCACCCAAAATTCGATTGTTTTTGAGGACACTGAATCCCAAAAAGAGTATTTTTATAAAAAAAGTTCGTGTGTGTGTGTGTGTGTGTGTGTGTGTGTGTGTGTGTGTGTGTGTGTGTGTGTGTGTGTGTGTGTGTGTGTGTGTGTGTGTGTGTCAGTTTGTGGACAACATAACTGCAAAACAAAAAGTTGGTTATAATCCAAAATTGGTATTTAGGTTTAATGTCATTTAAAGATGCCACACGAAGATTTTTGAAGAAAATTCTTCCAACCTAAACTACACTTTATTTGAAAAATTCTTCGAAAATTTTGATTTTCTTGAAAATGGCTCTAAAGATTTTAATTAAAATGCCATATGTTTGAAATATTTTTATGGCAAATGAAATAGATATCTTGAATTTTCTGACTATAGCCCATGTAGTTCTATTTACTGTGCAAGACTTTTGTATAACTGGTAAACCGTATGAGATAGACCAAATCTTACCATGCAAAGTATGTAGATCTTGCTAAAACACAATCTATGTCCAAATAAATTAGATTGAAGATTGGACCATTTCGGAGATATTCCTTATTATTTATTTGTGTGAGTTTTGGACAACATGATATATATAAATGAATGAATAATGATGTTCCATTTGACATATGTATTAACCGTGCTAAGAGAACAGAATCTCAAAGTTTTAAAAGATTTGACTATCGCTCAAAGCAACTGCATTCCTATATTCCCCTTGTACCTATAAGAAGATAAACAATAAAATAACTTCCGCAAATGTTTATCTCAACTAACACGAAGAAGACATAGGAATAAGAGTTTGTAAGAATGCTTAGTACAAGAGTAGAGAAAGTCATGTGAGTGTAACACATCAGATTTTTTGCAGTATGTTGTACACAACTTGCCAAGATATTGCCACGAACTACCTGGTCTATCGATGCAACTCGCCGCAGTTCAGTTCTTTTTTATTTAGTTTACTCTTAGGGGTTTTGGATTTCTATTTTTAATGAATTCCACAAGAGGCGTGTTCCCAGAGGAACCTCTCAATGAGACAAGGCAGGCAGGCAGACGCCTGGTGGCTGGATACGGTACTACATAGAAATTCAATTATAGCAATTCCGTCGTTGAGATGCTTTCAAGGCAAGTGCGAAGATCTGTTCTCAAGGCTGCAGCTCGAGGAGTGGCTAAGAAAATTACCAAGCAAGCAATAAAAGTGACCCTAAATTATATTAATATTTACAGAGAAAACCTGTATGTGCACGTGTGTTAGAAATTATCAAATCTCTAAAACCATGCAACCCATTTATACAATAATTACTTCACTGTTGTAAAACAGGGTTGCCAATCCGTACGATAAGTATGGGGGCATACGATAATTTGAATGTATGTACTCGTGGTTGTAAACCCGCACGATAAGTATGGGGGTGCACGATAATTTGAATGTATGTACTCGTGGTTGTAAACCCGTACGATAAGTATGGGGGTGCACGATAATTTGAATGTATGTACTCGTGGTTGTAAACCCGTACGATAAGTATGGGGGTGTACGGTAATTTCGATACGATTTTGTCACACCAGCGAAATGAAATTAATTACAAATAGCGACACCACTTTTGCCCTCTAAGGCAACCATTTCACATCCTACTTATCCTTCTACCCTTTATCCTCTTATTGCCAGTGTGGACAGATCTGGTAATCTCAATGAAAAAGGCACTGTTCAGAAAATTGATTATCAATGGAGAAAACTCAGAATATGTGATATTCCACGTGAAATAAAGAACATGCGTGAACCTGTTAAATAGATGGTAATTTCGGGCTTGTAGGCCGTGGTTCAGTCGATGAATTTTCTGACGTTTTGCCCAAGACTGCGTTGAGCATCTTCAGGGTATCACTTATAGCTGGTTGACAACTCTTTGCCATTCAGACGTGCTTTGTGTTACAGTGGCGGTTTGGTTGTATGTACGGACCGTTTGATTTTTGAAATCACTTCCAAATCTTGTGATAAACATATGATAATTAGTGGCTTGTTTGGTACTGCTTACGTTTAAGAAGTTGAAGTGCATAGCCTTAGACGATACACCAAGTGATCGTCGCGTAACCTATTGAGATACAACATTTTAGTACAGTTCAATTTGGAGAAACTCTGTTCACAAATATATGTAGAGCTATACTCACTCTTATACACACTATTCTTGGAAATGTTTATTTCTGTAGTATCTACTTCATTTTAATCGACATAAGCATTTTCAGAAATTACCTTATTGCTAACTTTCTTGTAGATGCAAGGGGAATATGGCAATAGAGTAGGCTTTAAGCGGGCAATAGAGTAGGCTTTAAGCGATAGTCAAATGTTTTAACAGCTGTTTGCTATGTGATTGCCTCTCAAATTGCTTTCACACACACACACACACACACACACACACGCGCGCGCGCGCACACACACACACACGCACACACACACACACACACAACTCACACACGGATCTTTTTCTAAACTGCTTTTTAGGGGCTCAGGATGCCTCAAAACATATTTCCAGTGAAATCTCTACATCGAATTTTTGGGTGGAATATACTATTTACTGTAGGCAGAAGAGACTAAACGTTTGTGCTAATAACTTCTTATTGCCTGACAAATCTGTAACTTTTGCTTCTTGCATTATGCATTGATTTTAATATACGAAAATTATTTATTGCAATTATTTGGCTCTGCTGCTATTATTTTTTCACCAAAGCAAGTGGTAATCTTAGCAGTGAATAATCATTTTGGTGTCAGTGAGGGGATGAGGGGTTCTATTTGGTTGCGACTCTGACTGTACAGATGTCTCTCGCTGAGTTTCATTTAGTTTCAATTAATTGGTGCGGGAAAGAAAAGGCGGTTTGAATTGCTACGGTTTCTCCCTCGATATTGTTGCAAGGGAAAGAACAATGGGATGACTTGTGTGTTTTGGGGGATTGCACGGTGGCGGCGCATAACGAGATATCGATTTAAAATTCGAGTAGGTACTCGCGGGAATCCCAGCTGGCGGTGCGCTAGGCGCGGGACCTTTCGCTTGACGTTTTAATCTCTTCAGTAGGCGCCAACTACAAGTGCTCAATATGATACACCGTGCTGCAATTGCACTCTGTGTGTCTATGCTTAAGGGACACTGGGAGTGAAATTTGAAAGTTCCACATTTCTTGATAGATTTTTCTGGAATTTTTACTGTGTTTGTATTTATATGAGAATAGAAGGTACACCAAATTTCATTAAAATTGGATAATTCGTTTATGATATATAAATTATTTTATGAATTTAATAGGCACATTTTCAAAATAGAGCTCGCGTCTATTGACTTTTCAACATTCATTTATGTTCGCGGAACTGGTACTCTGAAACATGGTTAACAATTGTATGAAGAGATATTTCAAATAGGTTTGCTGATTATTCTGTACATATTTTTTTAATAACAAAGAAAATTTAATCCTAAAAATTATTGATTTTTTCATACAAAAAGTGTTTTTGGAATTCATGTTAATGATAACATAAATATTGAAGCATAGTTTTGTTTAGTTGCTATTTATGAATACTTTTGGAAATTTTTATTGAATTTGAAGCAAAACTCAGGCGCGACCTTCTTTTGGAATATGCAGAAATGTAGTTTTGAGAAAAACAGGCTTTTATATAGGAGCATCCTGTGTACGTTAAGGGAAGAGCGCTATTTGAAAGGGCCGTAATGACCACATGGAGTGGGGGATATGAAAAATGTTAGCTGATCCAAATGCACAGGTGTTCCAGGAACATTTTAAGGTTAAAAAAAAAATAAAAAAAAAAAAAAAATAAAAAATAAAAAATAAAAAAAAAAAAAAAATAAAATAAAAAAAAAAAAAATAAAAAAAAAAATCGACTTTTTGACAATTTTAACCAAAATTTCACTCCCAGTGTCCGTTAACTGTTTCTCTGTAGAAATGACGGTATCAAGTATCGAAGTATCGGGTATTGTGGAAAATATGTATCGATATCGAGAAAAACTGGTACCGACCCATCCCTACTTAAAAGTGTAGGTATTATTATTATTATTATTATTATTATTATTATTATTATTGTTATTATTATTATTATTATTATTATTATTATTATTATTATTATTATTATTATTATTATTATTATTATTATTATTATTATTATTATTATTATTATTATTATTATTATTATTATTATTATTATTATTATTATTATTATTATTATTATTATTATTATTATTATTATTATTATTATTATTATTATTATTATTATTATTATTATTATTATTATTATCTTCCTCTGGTGCGGAGGACCCGGGTTCGATCCCCGGTACTGGCATGGGATTTTTCCCCCTTGGGAGGTCTGGTACGGGGTGCACTCAGCCTCGTTACGTCCCTGAGGGGCCAATTGAGGAGCTATCCTGATAAAAAGGTAGCGTCCCTGAAAGGTCAAGTAGTCGTCTTACGGTCGGGGGAGTCGGCGTGCTCACCCCCGCCACCCCCAACCTGCACTCTTCCGTGGCCTTGGCTGTGGCGGGAGGACGCAGCGGCCGGGCGATGAGGGTAACCTCTGCATAAGGTGAAGACGTCCTAGGGGGGGATTATTATTATGATTATTATTATGATTATGATGATGCTGATTATTGTTATTATTATTATTATTATTATTATTATTATTATTATTATTATTATTATTATTATTATTATTATTATTATTATTATTATTATTATTATTATTATTATTATTATTATTATTATTATTATTATTATTATCATCAAAGAAGAACAACTAATGGGAAGAAAATTATAGGAATGCTCAATTCAGTTTTATGGACTAAAATATTTTACATAGAACTAAAAAATTAATATATCAAGCACTATTTCAAAGTACAACATTAGATGGCGCTGAAACTTGGAGCATAAGCAGACAAGTAAAGAAATTAACGGTACTGGAAATGGGCTTTTGGAGATAAATCCAGGAAAGATAAAGTTCGAAGTAATAGAATAACGAAAATTATGCAAGTTGACAAAAACATTTTGGAAATTGTAGAAGAAAGACGCCTGAAATGGTATGGACACGTACTTACAATGTTAGATGACCGGATAGCCAATAACATTCTAAATTGGAAAGTAAAAGGGAAAAGAAGAAGAGGGGAACCTAGGGAATGCTGGATGGAGGGATGGGGTGAAAAGGAGTGTGGAGAGAAGAGGGTTAAAGGAGGAAGATGCTATGGACAGGACTTATGGAGGCAGATGACCTCCATAAGGTGACCATAGCAGTCCTGCCAAACGTTAGGAAGAGGTGATTCCAGGACACAGATTTCACCGTCTGCCGCAACACACCAACTGCCGTCGTCTGGTCCAGCTGTCAGGAATGTTATTGAGCGTGACTGTACATATCTTGAGCCACAATAGTGGCAGTCTCAATATCGTCTAGCGATGTTCTGGACGACATCCAAACAGATTCCTGCTCCCTGTGCAACTTTATTCTGGAACCAGTCCATGAAACTTTATCCCCAATGCAGGAATAAACAAACGAACAGAGCATATAATGTAATTGAAGTTAATCTGAATTTATGAATGTTGAACACTCCGGCTATTAACTGCAGCATTTTTTGAAATCGTGCCAAGCCCAAAGTTATGTTTTCATCCGATAAATGTAACGTTTATTTTATGACCAAGTAAATAAGCTATGGAGCAATTAAAATAAAAACATTTGAAGAGAAGAGAGCATCGCAAATATACGCATAGTGTTACATCCTGGGCGCGTTTGCAACATTTTGTCTTACATTCTGGTATTTTCTCAGCATCTGGGAAACAATCCTAAAATTTGTACGGAAACAAAGAACATGTTTAGAAAATGGTGGCTATGTGTGTTTTGAAAAAAGCCTTATTTATGGTTGCATCCCTCCCTTTGAAAATTTGGAAATTATTAACGACGTAACTAAACAAGAAATACAATGTGTTACACTCACATGACTTTCTCTACTCTTGTACTAACCATTCTTACAAACTCTTATTCCTATATCTTCTTCATGTTAGTTGAGATGAACATTTGTACAAATTATCTTATTGCTTATTTCCTTGTAGGTACAAGGGGAATATTAGAATACAGTAGGCTTTGTACGATAGTAAAATCTTTTAAAGCTTTGAGTTCCCGTTCTCTTTGCACGGTTGTAAAAAATGAACAACGATGTCGCATTTCACGAAAATTTAAGTTTTCCAAAACTCACACAAATAACAAGGAATATCTCCGAAATGGTTAACTCTAGAAAAAAATTTATTGACACAAGTTGTATTTTAGCAAGATGTACATTTTTTGTAGAGTAAGATTTTGTCTATCTCTTATGGTTTACGAATTATTTAAAAGTCGTCTAGAGTAAATACGACTACAGGGGCTATAGTCAGAAAATTCAAAATATACATTTTATTTGTCATAACAATATCTTAAACATATGTCATTTTAATCAAAACCCTTAGGGCCATTTTCAAGAAAATAAAAATTGTCGAAAACATTTCCACGTAAAGGGTAGTTTAGGGTGGGGCTATTTTTTTTTTCAAAATCTTCGTGTCGCCCCCTTTGAAAGACGTTGAACTTAAATAACAACTTTGGTTTTTAACCAGATTTTCGTTTTTCAGTCATGCTGTCCACACACACGGACCTTTTACAAATTTTTTTTTTGACTCAGGGGATCTCAAAATATATATTTCGGGTGAAATTTTCACATCGAATTTTTGGGTGGAATACAATCCTTCTACTTACTAGTAGAGAAAGTAAAAAAAAAAAAAAAAAAAAAAAAAAAAAAAAAAAAAAAAAAAAAAAAAAGCATTTTTAGATAAACGTCCGCGCGCGCGCGCGCGCGTGTGTGTGTATGTGTGTGTGTTACCAAATCTAAAATAATTCAAATAGGGTAATAAAATTCATAGAAGCTATTCACTGAATAGTATTTATGTCCACAGTTGCAGTTTGATGTTTTATCGTTTCTGTCAACTATGATTTTACGTAATGCCTTGCAAATTTGATCAACCGTACAAGTTCTCTTAAACCACTCACATAAGCATGCAGAAGTCGCAAATTAGAAATTGTTGCCTTCTTATTTTGTTTTGCCACTAAATCTGCGAGTCGTGTATAAAGGGTTAACTACTTGACTGAGGGCCATCCCTAGGGATGGGCGATAATGGCGGCGGACTTTCCCTAACTCTATTACCTGCACGTGGTCGATCTTATACAAGGCTCCTCTCCTTAGGCGATCAAAGACCCCTTTGACCTCGCAGCTATTCCGTTTGTTACACTTTATGACCCTTACCATCACTTAAGTGAGTGGGGAAACTCTGGGAAAATGTTGGCATACCGCAAGTTACCGACCACAGAAACAGAAAACTGTTCAAGCTTCGGCAACATTAATAAAGAAGCTTTAAGTCAGTGTAAGTTTCGCTGTACCGATGGATGTGCATCACCTTTAACGCTGTCTTCAATCTCGTTCTTACTTTGGTGTTTTAACCACATCTACATTTTTTGTATAGTAAGATTTGGTCTATCTCTAACGGTTTACCAGTTATGCAAAAGTCGTACAGAGTAAATACAACTACAGGGGCTATAGCCAGAAAATTAAAGATATACATTTCATTTGTCATAAAAATATCTCAAACATGACATTTTAATCAAAATCGTTAGAGCCATTTTCAAGAAAATCAGAATTTTCGAAAAATTTTCCATGTAAAGGGTAGTTTAGGGTGGAGGAATTTTCTTCAAAATCTTCGTGTCCCATCCTTGAAAGACATTAAACTTAAATATCAAATTTGGTTTTTAACCAACGTTTCGTTTTTGAGTTATGCTGCCACAGACATACACACACACACACACACACACACACACACACACACACACACACACACACACACACACACACACACACACACCCGAGGATCTTTTTTAAGAATGCTTTTTTCTGGTTTTGGGTGGCCTCAAAACATATTTTCAATGGAATCTTGACGTATAATTTTTGGGTGGAATACGATACTTCATCTACCTACTATACGTAGTAGAGAAAGTAAAAATGTAGATCTTGTTAATACACACAAGTGTGTCCAAATGCATTTTTATGTGGAGTGAAACATTTCGGAGTTTTGCAGCATTTAAACTTTTCTCAAATGAAAAGTCGTTATTCACTTTATTTCTTGGCCGTGCTAAGAGGAAGGAATTTCTAGGCCTTCATATAGTGAGCAGCTTTAAAAGAAATTAGCTCTAATTTCTGTAAATGTTTATCTCAACTAACATGAAGAGGATAAGAGCATCAAGTGTTTGTAAGAATAGAACAAGAGTAGAGAAAGCCTTGTGAGTGCACATCAGATTTTATTTCTTTTCCTCTTTTCTTTTGTATTCATGGAGTGTGAAAAATATGTACAATTTCCAGTGAAATGTTGGTATCAAATTTTTGGGTGGAATACAATATTTCCCGTATTTAGTATAGGTAGTGAATAGCTGTCGTACAATTTCAAAGCAGGTTGGATACTGCCTCTGTTGTCAGTCCACAGTGTGTTAACGCCTCTGTTAGATCCTGACAATAGTTAAACCATTTGTTTAGCACTGCAGGTTTGCATTGCTGATATATTTTTCCAATATTTCGCAAATTTTTAGCACGTATCGTGAAAAACGTGGTGTAGGAGGACTGCTATTGTGTGTCACTTTACAGGCAGAAGGACGTGTACATCGATTCAGTCGCCGTGTTTACCCCTTTCACTTGAGTTCTCCCGGAACCTGCTTTTCAACAAGAGCCCAAACAATTGAAAGTGTGATGTGGGGAGAGGTGTCCGTTAACAATATAACTAGAGTCTCATTGCGTCGTCCCTTGTTTACAGAAATGAAACTGAACGCACCGCGCGCACAGGAATCCATTGTGTTCCTTCCTCGCCACAAACGGATGTTTATTGTTGAGCATCGCCGCGAGAAATAGCGCTCCTACTCACGATTTATGTCTCTCAGTGAAAAGTATTCATTAACACGTCTCCTTGCCAAAATGAGGTAGATGCTTACCCCTCGAAACAAGCGACATTTTACTGTTAAATTTGCATCATAGTTTGAATTTTCGTTATCTTGGTTGTGCGTATAATGAACTTACGAGGATTCGAGCACGCATCCAGCGGTATGTCCAAATGGTGACATCTACGGCCGTGTTTTCAATGTAAACGTTTATGGCGCATATACACCACTCAACAAATTAGAGAAACACATGTATGTTTAAATCAAAGCCAAAAATAAAACGGTGACGCAATGTAAATTTTGACAGTCAGATATTATGATTTGAAGTATTGTTTAAAAAAACAATGGAGTTCTTCTAAAAGTTTGTTAGCTTTTGTCTGAATAAATCAGTGGAGTTGAAAAATACGTAGAAATAAAGTGCGTGCAGTTTAATTTATTGGTTTATCATTTGTAGAAAATTGTTACTGCGTGTTTTTTGAGGTTAATACCGAGGAATGAGGCTTCTGAATGAAACATTTGTCGCAAAAGCAGTTACGTGGATTGGAGATGACTATTCATTGGCTTAGTGTTCAGGATTCAGCTCTTCTGTCATGCACAGGGCCTGGAGAGTATAGGTAACGTCCTGGAGAAGGGCTTAAGAAGAAAACATACGTACAGGATAGAGATCTCGTAATATCAGCTTTGCGCAACGCAGATCTACAGCCAATGATATAAAAACAACCACTGCTTCGGCTATACGTTAACCAGGGATTCTACATGAGTGTAACAAATATGTCCAATAGAATTATTGTCAATAAAGAACCGTATCCCGGAAAAAAAATTGTATTAAACATTGGGAGCCATCTATCTTCTTGACGAATGGATACAAGACCAGTGGTGTATGCTCAGAGTAGGTACATTGTCCCTTTAACACGTGAGATTTGCGTTTCTCACCTTGCTGATTGCTTGGTCGTACTATAGAGTAGTAAAATTGTAATGAACGCCCGCACACACACACATATCCGGATCGATCGACATATCGATCTCCGGGATAGGTGCAATTATCAGAATTTACATATGCGATGATGCGTACTGCCATTGCTTTCCAATTAATACCGTGTCGCTTTCATGTAAATGGATTACACTTGGCGTATAAGTGCATTTTTCATTATGAAAATCCAGGATATCACATTTCATTCTATATAATGGCACATCAGTCCGGCAAAAGACAAGCCAACAATGAGTGGAAACGGATATAATAATGGAGATCGGATATTGCTTTGCCAGAGTAAAAGGGTCGCAAGAATCAATATTCGGTACAATACATAATGCGTGTAATGTAATTTAACCTGGTGCGTACTCGGTCCGTACCCGTACCCCCAGCAGATCCGCGTGATTTATTTTGGGGGCAACAGTTTTACATTTTTCCACAGAATGGGAACATGCCATTACATCATTTCCGTTCACACCGACGCTTCCTGCGCTCGGAATAAAAGCCAGCGAGATTAGGACATGTGATTTTAAAAAAAATGTCATCGACCGCAGCAACAAGCCGGAAAAAGTGACACAGCGCGAGCAAAACTGCGGTGGAAAGAGTTATTAACGTCCAGGGCTGCTGCCTGCTCGATATTAAACGCTCATAAAGCTTCTCTCCTCCAAAAGTTAAACATTTGTACATTTCGTCCTTCCTTCCACGTAAAACTGAACAAACTTCACAATGTGTTTAATTTCTTTCTCTACTACCTAAGTAGGGGAAATATTGTATTGTAACCAAAACTTTTATGTCAAAGTTTCACCAAAAAATATGATGTGCTACATGATTTTCATTACTCATGTACGAGGGCGAATCAAAAAGTAAGTTGCACTTTTAAGTTATGGCCATTTATTAAACCACATACACATAAGCCGTGTGAGGTTTTGCGGTGGAAATTGCATGCCCACAATAAAGAACAGTGATTTTACAGTGAATTTCCATGTAGCTCAGCTGTTTAGCCTACAGAAATCTGATTGTTGCACGCATCTCCACTGTGGAGAGAATAACCAGTTGGCACGCCATTGAGCCAGGCCTGCTCTGCTCACACAACACGACGGGATACCACACCACCCTACCTATCAGATGTGTCAGCAGTTACTGTATTGGCCACCGTCACCGTGCTCTTGTGGCGAGCAAGTGCAACTTACTTTTTGATTCACCCTCGTACTAAGCATCCTTACAAACTCTTATTCCTATATCTTCTTCGTGTTAGTTGAGATAATCATTTGCAGAAATAATCTTATTGTTTATTTCCTTGTAGGTACAAAGGGAATAGACCTTGAGGATAGTTAAATCTTTTAAAACTTTGAGATTCCGTTCTCTTTCCACGGCTAAGATATAAAAAAATGAATAACGATCTTCTATTGAAAGCTTAAGCATTCCAAAACTGACACTTAGGAAGGGTTATCTCCGAAATGGTTCACTTTACAAATAAATTTATGAGGACATGTTTGTTTTAGCAAGATTTACATTTTTGTATAATAAGATTTGGTCTATCAGTTATACAAAAGCCATATAAAGCAAACAGGACTACGTAGGCATTTTTCCAACATTTTGATTTTATCAAAAATGGCTGTAACGATTGTGATTAAAATGCCATATGCTGAAGACATTTTTATGACAAATTAAATGTATATTTTGAATTTTCTAGCTATAGTTTGTGTAGTCCTGTTTACTCTGGATGACTTTTGCATAACTGGTAAACCGTAAGACATAGACCAAATCTTACTAAAAATGTAGATTTCATTAAAACACACAAGTTATATCTGTATGCATTTTTTTATTGAGTGAACCATTTTGGAGATATTCCTTGTTATGTGTGTGTTTCGGAAAACTTAAAACTTTCCTG
This sequence comes from Tenodera sinensis, assembly GCA_030765045.1. Classification (NCBI taxonomy): domain Eukaryota; kingdom Metazoa; phylum Arthropoda; class Insecta; order Mantodea; family Mantidae; genus Tenodera; species Tenodera sinensis. The sequence goes on from CM060966.1 coordinate 172,282,659, forward strand.
AAATTGAGCACCGTTGTTCATTTTTTTATATCTTAACCGTGCAAAGAGAACGGGATCTCAAAGCTTTAAAAGATTTGACTATCGCTCAAAGCCTACTGTATTCTAATATTCCCTTCAAGGAAATAAGCAATAAGTTAATTTCTGCAAACGTTTATCTCGAGTAACATGAGGAATAGTTAGTAGAGGGGTAGAGGAAGTCATGTGAGTGCAACACATGAGATTGCAGTGCAGCATGAGCTCGTATCGCTTGGTACAGATTTGCTGTCGACTGTTTAGCCAGGCAGCGGCGCGCACGGCCGAATGCGGGTAGCTAGGTACATGCGGGATGGATGGATGGGGCCGGCCCTACCCTCTTTACGTTTAGTTTTTTGTTTTGCTTTTAAAAAGGAAAACATCACGACCACATGACATGCGTTCATCACAGAGTAAACAATACGGGACAAAAGAATAATAGCGAGGGAAGATTTCAAGTGATCTTACTGAGTGGCTGCTTTTAGTAATCTGAGGCAATGTACATATCACGAAATTAGAGTTGATTTTTACACGCTTTATTTCAATTACCTCTCGTTTTAACAGCTCAGCAATTACAACAAACAGAACATTTTAACACAAGGGCAGGTCAATTACAACCTAACCTCTACTTTTGGTAGAAAAAACTAAAGCCAACGGTTCAAATTTATTGTATCCAATGAAATTCCAGAAAAAAGAAACAGTGTTTGTCACACTGATTCACTTTGGTCCAATGCAAATGACAGTTCACGTAGCAAGCGTGAGGAATAAACATGGCGGACGCAAATATTAACTTAGCGGTTGGTATATTAACTATAGCTTTGAGATAATATTTCCGCGAGTCTGAGTAGGAAGAAAAGATGTATTAGAAGTAAAAGAGGTTAGTGGACACGGTCATGAGAGCAGGACACGGACCGAGGTATGTTGGATCTACTACAAAATGAATTGAGGTTAGAGGACCTGGAAAACTATCGCAATTTTCCATGAATTGACGAAGATTTATTTCTGAACCTTTTACGTGATGACGAAGGCAAAATTACACACCAGGACATAAATATGAGACAAACACGAAAGAGATAAGGGGCAATTGTTATGGTTTTAATCTTAGAATGCATGCACAGGAGATTTGAACTCATTTCATGACACAAAATTTATACTACTGTTAACTTGATTTCTTGTTATTTATAAAATATACCTATGTAATGACCACCTCAGTAATATATGTCAATGGTCACGAAAAATCGTTAATGAATCTTCCAGAAAAAATTAAACGTTTTATTAAAATAGCCATCACATGAAAAATGCCACGAGCCGTACACATATAACAGATGGCTACATACTGCCTGCGCAGTTCGCAATATTGTTAGGTTACTGTTCTCTTTGCACACTTAACATATAAAAAAAATGAACAACGATGATCCATTTCACGAAAGTTTTAAGTTTTCCGAAACTCACACACATAACAAGGAATATCTCCGAAATGGTTCACCCTACAAGAAAATTTATTTGGACATAAATTGTGTATTTTAGTAAGATCTACATTTTTTGTATAGTATGATTTGGTCTATCTCTAACGGTTTACCAATTATGCAAAAGTCGTCCAGAGTAAATACGACTACAGGGGCTATAGCCAGAAAATTCAAGATATACATTTCATTTGTCATAAAAATATCTCAAACATATGAAATTTCAATCAAAATCTTAGAACCATTTTCAAGAAAATAAAAAATTTCGAAAAATTTTCCATGTAAAGGATAGTTTAGGGTAGGGCTACTTTCTTCAAAATCTTCGTGTCGCATGCTTGAAAGACAATAAACCTAAATACCAACTTTGGTTTTTAACCGACTTTTCGCTTTTGTGTTATGCTGTCCACAGGCACGCACACAGACACACGGACCTTTTTCTAAAACTGCTTTTTTGGATCCAGGGGGTCTCAAAATATATATCGAATTTTTGGGTGGAATACAATACTTCTACTTACAGTAGAGAAAGTTAAAAAAAAAAAAAAAGAAAATAATAAATAAATAAAAAATAAAGAAAGAAAAACATGGGGAATCCAAAGAGATCGCCTCCAACGACATTTTGTCGGCTAAAGTGACTCTTCATTAACAACAAAACAATAATATCCATAATCAATTTCTTTACCTAGCAATGGAGGAACATTATCAAATTGAGAGTGGCTGAGTGTCTTCTTTGGGTGAGTAGCAAGCTAATTATCGAAGAACCAGTTTTTACCCAGGTATAAGGGTGGTTGGGTGCAAGTGCCCGGAACTGGGAGGTGGGATGTGGTCAGCCTCCCCCCCCCCCCCTAACCAAGGACTGCTACTTCTCAATCAAGTACCTTCTCAGCTAGTCTCTGAGGCTGAGTGCACCCCGTACCAGCGGAAGAAAATCCCCACGCCGGTACCAGGCTCTCGCATCAGCGCTACCAACACATTATCTGTGTAAACATTACTTGTTGCTTTAATCATTACACTTTCTATCTCAGCGCTAATTATATCAAGTTAATTATATGTCGAGGGCTTAATGCACATTTTCATAGCAAGGGCAATCGCGTTAATTATTGTTTGAGACTAATTAACATTTAAGATTTTTTATTACAATAGTTGTGTAAATTCCACAAACTGCATACATTACGAGTAAAATAGTTTTTGTTGTGCTTTTATGGCAAATCCTTTACATCCCGCAGGCGTAGGATATCCTAGCGCTCCTGGGCACATTCCCCTGTGTGTGTGTGTGTGTGTGTGTGTGTGTGTGTGTGTGTGTGTGTGTGTGTGTGTGTGTGTGTGTGTGTGTGTGTGTGTTCATTCACTGCAAATGACAGAGTTAAATGTACAAATCAAGGTTGCAAAAAACAGTGCATAAATAATAGTAATATAATGAACAATAAACAATAATAATATCAATAAAGCGGTTTCATCAGATATTTATAGGTAGCAGCTTATGGTTTTGTAATACAGGGTCTTTCATAAGTAACTGGGCATTCTAAAAACTAACCTATTTTAATTATTTTTGGATATGTTGTGCATATTTATCAATACATTCCCCTCTAGTCGATTCACTTCCTAATGTGCCCACTAGAGGGCGCTTTTATGCAGTAAGAATCCCTGCCTTGTCATTTGTTGGCGTTAGTTTTTTGTTTTGTTTGAAGGCGTGGAATGAAGAAACAAGATGGCGCTTATCAAAGAATGCACAACGATGAAGGGATTTTGTTACAATTCCAGTTAAATATTGTGTGCTCTGTCTGCAGAAATTGTCATTGGTCCCTTCCTTTTCGCAGAATTAATGGAAATAATTATTACGATATGTTGCAAATGTTTGCTATCGCAGAATTGGAAAGATGTTTGATGAAGTATTCCCTAATAGGTGGATTGGTCATGCAGGCCAGATTTGTTGGCCTCCGCGATCTTCTGATCTTACTTCTTCAGACTTTTTCCTATGGGGATTCATTAAGGACAGAGCGCACACAACTAAACTGAGTTAACGGGCACAATTGTAACTACAGTACAGATGCCCACTCCTCGTATATTGAGCAGTATGTTGTTAAACTTAAATACAAAAATACTTAAATACAAATGCAAAAAGTGTAGTGGTCAAGAGGTCACAAGGAGTGAGTGCGAGTGAGACAGCCTATGTTGTGTGTGTGTGTGTGTGTGTGTGTGTGTGTGTGTGTGTGTGTGTGTGTGTGTGTGTGTGTGTGTGTGTGTGTGTGTGTGTGTGTGTGTGTGTGTGTGAACAAGCTAACATCGCAGACAGACAACAACACGCAGCTATAAACTAATGATGAGTTATTACACATATGTACGTACAAACAAGAATCATTCATTAACTGGACCCAGGTGTGTCTGGCGTTTGCATCATCATCAGCACGTCCGTCACGAGCAGTGCTCTCCAGTCGCTTTTTTGTTAACCCTTTAACCGTGAAGGGACCACCCCGCAGTAAATGGCCTGGACCACCCTCCATCCCTCCCTATTTATATTTAGGAAACCCTTTGATTTCTCTCTTTTTCTGAGCGTGGGCTGTCTGAATCATTCACATCACCACACACTTCTGTGGAAGACACAGCCAACCTTATCTCTGCTTCAAAATATAAGGCAGGGGAGTTAATTTTATTGCACGCATGAAAACTTTCATGTGATTCACTCACACGACTATCTCTACCTATCGCAAAATACTGGACCTGCTTAATAGTGTGTGTGTGTGTGTGTGTGTGTGTGTGTGTGTGTATGTGTGTGTGTGTCTGTGGACAGCATAACTCAAAAACGAAAAGTAGGTTAAAAACCAAAGTAGGTATTTAAGTTTAATGTCTTTCAAGGATGCAACACGAAGATTTTGAAGAAAATAGCCCCACACTAAACTACCCTTTACGTGGAAAATGTTTCGAAAATTTCGATTTTCTTGAAAATAGCTCTAACGATTTTTATTAAAATGCCATATATTTGAGATATTTTTATGACAAATGAAATGTATATCTTAAATTTTCTGGCTATAGCCTCTGTAGTCGTATTTACTCTGGATGACTTTTGCATAACTGGTAAACCGTTAGAGATAGACCAAATCATACTATACAAAAAATGTACATCTTGCTAAAACATACAATTTATGTCTGAATAAATTTTCTTATAGGGTGAACCATTTCGGAGATTTTCCTTGTTATGTGTGTGAGTTTCGGAAAACTTAAAACTTTCGTGAAATGGAACTTCGTTCATTTTTTTATATGTTAAGTGTGCAAATAGAACGGGAACTCAAAGCTTTAAAAGATTTGACTATCGCACTAAGCCTACTGTATTCTAATATTCCCCTTGTACCTACAAGGAAATAAGCAATAAGATAATTTGTATAAACGTTTATCTCAACTAACACGAAGAAGATATAGCAATAAGAGTTAGTACAAGAGTAGAGGAAGTCATGTGAGTGCAACACATCAGATTTTTATTTTTAAATTGTATTAGAAATGAATCTTTAGAATGGAAATAGTTTTAATATTTTTTATAGGGTATATTTATTTTTGTTCCAGTAGAACCGTCAACTTCTCTGCGTTGGCGTAGCAATTAGTAACCACTATTAAAGAGATTTCCAGAATGTTCCGTATATATATTAGAAACTGAAAAAAATTTGTGGTGTTATTGGGTTTGGTATATTAGATATTTTTTTTAAAATAAGTAGTTAAATTTAGCTGGTTGGTAGAAAAGCAATATATTAAATATTCTACGAGTAATTACATGTTTAATCTAAGGTAGGAAACACTAACTAGGAATTTTGCACTTGATAAAAAATCTAATGTGTTGCATTCCTACGATTTTCTCCACTCAGTCTTCTACAAATGGACACGTACACATACTTGCTGAGTTGAAACTCCCCTTCAAAACCCAGGAAAGGCGGCATCCGAGTGCCCCTCTTTCCATGGGGCTTTTCATTAGGATAATACCTTGAATCTAAAAAGCATACCCTTGCTATTACACAGGGACGGAGTCAACGTATCCGGGAAGACTACCGGTAAGCCTAGTCGGACCGTCGGCAATCTAGCATACCAGCCACTAGCTCTCCAGGTTAGTGCCGGAGGACATGGAGGCGCCTCACACACCCGCGCAGACGTACCCAATCTCCCATGGGCATCGGGAACTACTACCCCACCAAGACCAACCCAATCCAAACAACTCTCTTGCTGGAGGTGCTCGAATATCTGATCCGACGTACTTGTACTCTCGTCAGAAGTACCACGAGTTCTCGGGGTCCACATTGTCCGCATTGCGATAACTGAAAGGCCCCTTTACGGCGACACAGACATACACACATACTGTCTGTTTACCAGATCATGGTCTTAGGGGACTGAAGGGGAGAGGAGAGACATTTTATGTAATGTAACCCAAATTTTGTAAACTTCCCAGATAACGCTGCTGTTGGTTATGTTGCCAACTTCCGTCCACTGTTATTCCCGTTATGTTCGCTAATATGCTAATATCTCTTAATTTCAATTAAAAATTGAACGAGTGAGTGCGCGAGTTGTGGTGTTTAAGAACTCATCAAGAACTAGGTAATTAAATCCCGTCGGAAGCAAAGAAAAAATCTCTGATGTGTTGCACTCACATGACTTTCTCTACTCTTGTATTAACCATTCTTACAAATACTTATTCCTCTATGTTCATGTTAGTTGAGATAAAAATTTGTACAAATTATCTTATTGCTTGTTTCCTTGTAGGTACAAGGGGAATATTAGAATACAGTAGACTTTGAGCGATAGTTAAAGCTTTATGTTATAATATAAAATGAAACATTTCGCCGTAATGACTGAAACTGCAATGTTAAACGCAGGAATTTGCTTCACATGGTGACTTTGTGTTTAATCTGTCATTTATGTCCAACTGCAACAATTAGTGAAATATGAAAATTACAGAACTCTGCATGCTAATTAGAGTAAATTGGCTTAATTAAAGGCTGGACTATTCGAGCTTTAAAAATGCAATAAAAGAAAAAGAGAAAAGCTGCCACCAAAACATTGTATGGATTGTTCATCTAGACAAAAGCAAAATCGCTTGTATAATCAGCATTAATTGAACGCTGTCAGGACCAATCATACAAACCTGATTTGGGACAGATAAGCATAAAAAAGAGTGACGTCAAAGTGTGGGATGGTAGAGTGGAGTGGAGGGGAGGGTATATACCAACAGTGCTATATCATACAAGCATCCTTTTGTTACATTCTCTACCTCTACTGGGTGTACACAAAATCACTTCTCTAATATGTCCTCTTTGGGACCACCCTCAGTTTCTTATCGTCTTACGGAGTCTCGCTAGAGATGAGGCATAACTAATCACCAATGACAGTTGCTGACAATAAAAAAATTATTTTCTTATTTAACGACGCTGTCAATTGCCAGGATTACATCAGCGCCGCCGGTGTACCGGAATTTTGTCCCAGAGGAGTTCTTTAACATGCCAGTAAATCTACTGACATGGAGCTGTCGTTTTTAAGCACACTTAAAAACTATCGGCCTGGGCCGGGTTTGAACCCGCGACCCTGGGATCAGTAGGCCAGCGTCTAACCAACTGAGCCACCCAGACCGACTGCTGACAACAACAACAACAATAATAATAATAATAATAATAATAATAATAATAATAATAATAATAATAATAATAATAATAATAATAATAATAATAATAATAATAATAATAATAATAATAATAATAATAATAATAATAATAATAATAATAATAATAATAATAATAATAATAATAATAATAATAATAATAATAATAATAACGAGACAGACAGACAGCCGCCTCAAAGAGACGCTCAAGATGAAGCTACTTCACACCACTGGTTGTAATTAGCAACCCGACAGCAACGGGACGGTCACAACAAAGACAATTATGGGTGCTGCAGAACGAAGTAATTCCAAACAGTTCTAGAAGATGTTCGCGTGCCGAGCTTGTTTACGAAAACTTTTGAAAGAAGGTGTATTTTCCAGAGAATTCGCCAGCACTTCGCCTGAACTATAAACGATATGGGATAGATGATCAGCACAATGCCTGGTTTGGTAAAAAGAAAAAGGTTGGTTGGCCCCAAAGTAGGAAGGTTTAAACACGAACCCGGGACCTCCGACTGAGATATTACAGAGAAAGACACCCAAACGAAAATGAGCGAAGCAGTTTAATTGCAGAGTCACAAAACAAGCATTTGTCCAGCCTAGCTATCGCTGTCGAGGTATTAATCATATTAACAGCGACGTATCACAATCAAATATCAAAAAGTAAAGATAGGACGATAAGTTTAATCACCGATCAATTTATGTTTCCATTATTCCCGGTGTATTCCCTCTCGCTCCGCGCCGATCACTCCAGAGCTCATCCACTCTGCCCCCACGCCCCTCCAGCACTACTCGGAATTATTCTCATCCTGCGAATGAAAGCCACAAAGTTGATGATAAATGGGAACTTTTTTTTCTAAAAATGGCTCTACGCCACGAGGATCCCCTCTCCCATATTTCTTTCTTTTCATCCTAGACCCCAAAACTCTCTAACGTCAGAAAAAAAAAATCATAACGCTGCTGACTCAGTTTTGGACATCAGCCCGCCGGGTTATGCACTGACAATTTAGTTCCCCGATGAGGCACTCTAATACAATTTTTATCTTTTCCGATATCTATTGCACACCCAATTCGATACCAATGTAAAGATTCCTATAGGAAGGAAAGAAGGATCGGAAAAGCATTTTAAGAGCTTCTTTGGCAACGTTAGAACGGGATAAAAATAACAATAAAACTATTATAGCTTGGCAAACAGAACTGTTGCAGAGACATTTCTGTTTTTATTGATATTGAAGGAAGAGAATCAGGAAATGTTGGTATGGTAACAGCCAGAGGTGCAATACATTCCTATAGGGCGGCGTTTATTCTTCCTCATTCACTGGGCCGGCCGACTTTTTCACTCCTCTGTAGGCATGCCTGCCTAACACCACATTTTATAAAAAAAACTCGGTTAAAAACCAAAGTTGGTATTTAAATTTAATGTCTTTGAAGAATACGACACGAATATTTTGAAGAAAATTCCCTTTACATGCAATATTTTCGAAAATTTTGAGTTTCTTGAAAACATGTTTGAGATATTTTTATGGCAAATGCAATGTATATCTTGAATTTTCTGGCTATAGCCCCTGTAGTCGTATTTACTCTGGACGACTTTTGCATAACTGGTAAACCGTTAGAGATAGACCAAATCATACTATACAAAAATGTAGATCTTGCTAAAATACACAATTTATGTCCGAATAAACTTTCTTGTAGGGTGAACCATTTCGGAGATATTCCTTGTCATGTGTGTGAGTTTCGGAAAACTTAAAACTTTCGCGAAATGGAACATCGCTATTCATTTTTTTATATGTTAAGTGTGCAAAGAGAACGGAATCTCAAAGCTTTAAAAGATTTGACTATCGCACAAAGCCTACTGTATTCTAATATTCCCCTTGTATCTACAAGGAAATATGCAATAAAATAATTTGCACAAATGTTTATCTCAACTAACACGAAGAAGATATAGGAATAAGAGTTTGTAAGAATGGTTTAGCACAAAAGTAGAGAAAGTCATGTGAGTGCAGCACATCAGATTTTTTTTTTTTTTTTCAGTAATGTTGACAGATATCGTATTTTATGCTTTTGGTCTAGATGGAAGAGTGAGACAGTAATTATTAAAGAATCAGACTATACGAAGGAAAGGAGATATCGTGGTAGTGGACTGTATAAGGGTGCAGACAGATAAAGCCAGCCATGGCTGAGTGACCAGGGGAGATGGGGTACGATAGAGACGAGGGAGTGGGCAAATGTGTTGCAGAAATGCTATTCTTGGGAACTCTACCCAGGGTTAAATGTTCCTTATAATATTTTATTTTATAGCTCTAATAATACTCTGAGTATACTTGCCTGGTATTTCGGGATGCTAAAAGGTCAGATGAGTAACATGAACACTCCTTTTTGCTTCGTATCCGACTATGTCCCACTTCAAAATTCGATATCGAGATTTTACTGGGAATACATAGTTTGCGGCCGCATGAATAAAAAATGGAGTTTTTAGAGAAAGCTCTTTGTCTGTGTGTCTGTTCGTTGCCTTTGGCTAGCATTACGCAAAACCAAAAGCTCCATTAAATACCAAACTTGGTATTTAAGTTCATTGTGTTGTCACAGAAAGATTTTAAAAAAAATTGACTGCCTATAACTTATAATTAAACGAAGGTTATTCAGAATAAATGATTTATGCTAATCACACACAAACAAATACATCCACTTCTGTCTATTTTTTAAAATCAGGAAGTTTAAAATAGTACATTTGCATTGAAATTTTGGAGAAAATAAAAAGGACCCTCCGCTAAAGAAATAAGTGGTGAGTTTTCCCAGTTACTGACGCTTCCGAGCCTAACCTGAGTTTCTGAGAACTGTCTTCTCATGTTTTATTGAGATAAGGAACTAATTGCAAGTAAAATTAAGGAGCAAGCGATTTGGAGAAAGAGATCCCAAGAAAAAAAAAAAAAGTTTCACTTTGGAAACTTGAGGGTTAAGTCCACGAGTCTCAATTGAATATGGGCGGCTCACTCCATCAGAATCTCAACCCCACCCCACCCCCTCGCTGCTTCGTTTGCTGCACTAAGGAGAAAAACTTCTACTTCCCTTGCCATGACAGGGCAAAAAGTTCCTTCCACGCAATGAATATATTTTGTGTTCGTGAAGAAAAAAAAGAAAAACTTGGCTTCTTTTCGGAACCACAATAATGTCCCAGCGGAGGTTTTTAGCTGAAGAAATCTCGCCGATAGACGAAAGCAGAGTACTCCTTTTAGGGAATTCAGTACTAATGATGGTTTTGAGTTGGCTATGTGCCATATGACAACAGTTGCAATGTGAAACAGTGAAACATCAAGTGGAATGGCTCAGAGGGTAACGTATCTAGCTTGCATTTGGTAGGTACTAGGTTCAAAGTCTGTGGAAGAACTAAACCTGGTTTTCCTCAGCCATCAGGGTAAATACCAGACCGAAACCATAAGATAATGGTAACATACAACGGTGAAATAGATGGTAATAGCGAGTGCCCTGCCATCTATCTACGGACAATTAAAGATGGTGAAGGAATGGCACCCCAATGCCATCTGTCCGGTAGGCATAGAACCAAAGACACTTTCCTTTTACTAAGGCACGTATACAAGAAGAGAGATTATTCAACATATTTATTTCATTTCTGACAAACATATCTTATACATACGGTATTTTAATTAAAATAATAACCACTTTTGATTTTCTCTAATAAAACCTTCTACTATTCATTCTTACAAAGTGTTATTCCTCTATTATCTTCCTCGTGTTATCCAGGTAAACATCTCCAGAAATTGCCTTGTAGGTACAAGGGCAATATGGGAATACACTAGGCTTTAAGCACAGTCAAATCTTTTAAAGCTGTAAAATTCCGTTCTCCTTTCATGAACAGGAGATAAAAGAGTGAATAATGACCTTCCATTTGAGATAAGTTTAAGTATTGCAAAACTCCCACAAATAACAAGGAATATCTCCGAAATGGTTCACTGTAGAAATTATGTCATTTAGACATAAATTGTGTGTTTTAACTAAAGTGTAATTTTCTTTTTGCCCAAAGCTCACTTTGAGTTGTTTTAAAAAGTTGCAGTATTTAGTTGGTTGAGAAAGCAATATGAAGATGATGGCCGTAGGATGCGAGGAAGGCCGTTTGATGTGGGGAAGGGACCCCATTATTGAGACATTTGCGTAGCCCCAGTCCAATGAGAGACATCTTTCAAACACTCCCCCATTCTGTCCCCACCACCCAATTTCTTGGTCACAATTGGGACTGAGGGCCGGCAGAGGAATGCGAGATTGGCTCCCCAGGAAGCAATCAAGAGGAAATATCTTCCTTGAACTCACAACAATCAGTTGTAATTCAATTACAAGATCTGCTTCTTGTTCCGTTGGTAGGACTGCAGTCTACATTTCATTTTATGTCAAATGTTTTCTGTCACCTTTCAACATGGTCTCTATTTCTTTGCACATCGCTATGCAAGTTTGAGAATATCTACTCTTACGACTGATTTCTGTTCCAAATGGTGATATATGTCTGTGTAAACAGAATAATTCAATACAAAAAGTCGGTTAAAAGCCAAAGTGGGAATTGAAGTTGAATATCTTTCAAGGATGCGGCACAAAAATTTTGAAGAAAATCCCTGCATTCTAAACTACCACTTGCATAGAAAGTTTTTCAAAAATTTTGATTTTCTCAAAATGTCTAACGATTTTGATTAAAGTGCCATATGTTTAAGATATTCTTGTAACGAATGAAATGTATGTTTTGACTTTTGAGGCTATAGTCAGATTATTATTAAAGTCCTCATATAGCGACCACTCATAAAGCAGTTGACTATCAGTTAAATTCTACTGTATTCCTTCTTGCACCTACAGGAACATTTACAATAAGATAATTTCTACAAATGTTTCTCTATTAACATGAAGTAGAATAGGAACAAGAGTTTGTAATAATTGTTTGTAAAGGAGTAGAGAAAGTCATGTGAGTGCAACATGGCGTACAAAGTAAGGTAAATAATATCGTTTTTACATTAAATCTGGTGCTTTTACTCACATCAAAGCTAATCTTGTTCCAGGAACGGCGGGCGATCTGTGCAAATGAAGTACAAATAATAATTTTCGATCTCGTTTCATTTTCTTCCCTTTGTGGTGTCTCTGAAAGGAATTCATATTGTGGGAGTTTTTGTTCAGAAAGACAATGTACAATGTTCAGAAATCCTGGCTTAATTAAAACCAATACTACAGCCCCCTGCCAAGTCTTCTGCTGCTGACGTCAAAAAGGAAGAAGAAGAAGAATCCCTCACATTCCGATTGTGCTGTTCCCCTCGACGGTTTTATTGCTTCTCTTCCTCGTCATTATCTCAGCACGGACTTCATACGTACGTACGTACGTTCATCTGAGTTTTCGCCAAGTTTTATGGGGCCGAGGTCCATAAAAGTGCGTGTGAGAAAAGAAAATGTTCCGCTAGAAATGTTGTTTTCAATCCTCGGCCACTATGATCTTCGGAAACATAACTGTCAATCGCTGAATGTGCACGATGGGAATCTAAGACCATCAACTTCCTTCGTCATATATATAAAGTAAGATGTAATTGCTTTATCTCTTCTCAGAACTGAAAATGGCTGAGATTCGATCAGCACAAAGTTAACTATACGAGCCCATAACCCTACTAGCGCCGACTAGTGAGCAAACAAGAAATGAATACGGCAGCGCTTTCTGTGTGGCCATAACGTCGAACAATACACAGTAATGTTTCCTTATTGTACCCTGAAAGTGAACACTGGTGCGGGATACTTGGTGATTAAATATAATCGTAAAAAAATCTGTGTTGCACTCACATGACTTTCTCTACTCTTGTACTAACCATCCTTACAAACTCTTATTCCTATATCTTCTTCGTGTTAGTTGAGATAAACATTTGTACAAGTTATCGTATTGCTTATTTCCTTGTAGGTACAAGGGGAGTATTAGAATACTTTACACTATGAGCAATAGTCAGATCTTTTAAAGCTTTGGGATTCCGTTCTCTTTGCACGGTTAACATATGTCATCGCGCCCGCCGCATCTAATTGCTGACAACAGCAGTGTCACCCATCGCATTATTGTCGGCACTACCGCAAAGAAGCCGAAGGAAAGAGACAGAGAATGGCCGCATTGTTGGGGCGCTTGCCGAAAGAGAGAAAAGGATAGAGGCTTCTGGAATCGTCTGCTTTGTATTCCACCGCCATAACTGAACTTCCCAGAATACTGCCTGGGAGATATAAATAGCGGTAAAGTGCGACAGACAGTGGACAGTCAGTCAGACGTACGTATGTGAAGCGTTGAGTAGTCGTGCAGACAAGAGGACAGACGTATGTGAAGCGTTGAGTAGTCGTGCCGACGGAAAGAAGAGACGTATGCGAAGCGTTGAGGAGTCGTGCCGACGGAGAAGGGACAGTTTTGTGACGAATTTGGAGCCGTGCTGTGAGTGAATCGGAAAAGACTTTCTTGCTGTTGCAACGAGTGTAAAAAGTTACTGTTTACGGAAATAAAAGTGTATCTTTTTTCCCGACTACATCTGTCTTCTTTACTTCACACCCACACCAAAAGTCACACTGGTGTCAGAAGTGGGATCCGTCGAATTGCTTCTAGTTTCGTTACATCGTCGTTAGAAGTTGCAACGTTAGAACCAAGATGGAGGGAGATTCGGAAACCAGGATGATGTCAATGATGAAAGAATTATTCGCCGAAATGAAGACAGAAATGTCCGAAATGAAGACAGGAATGTCCAAGATGAAGACGGCAAACGACAACCTCGCTGCTGAGCTGAAAGAGATGAAGACGGAGCTATCGACGAAAATTGATGGCGAACTGACTGGCGTGACGGAAGACGTGGAAGAACTCGGCGAAAAGGTGGAAGACCTCTGCCAGCATGTGGACGTCGTGGAGGACGACGGGGAACGTCTTGGCGCCCTGGTAGTAAGAGTTGACGAGAGCGTCAAAGTACTGGATGCCAGGGGCAGACGGAATAGCGCGGACCCGGGGAGGGAGCACCTAGTGGCCGAGACGACAGTTGCGCCCGTTTCAGATGATGTGAGGGAAGACGTGGAACAACTCGGCGAACTGATTGGCGTGATGGAAGACGTGGAACAACTCGGAAAACTGATTGACGTGACGGAAGACGTGGAGCAACTCGGCGAACTGACTGGCGTGACGGAAGACGTGGAAGAACTCGGCGAAAAGGTGGAAGACCTCTGCCAGCATGTGGACGTCGTGGAGGACGACGGGGAACGTCTTGGCACCCTGGTAGTAAGAGTTGACGAGAGTGTCAAAGTACTGGATGCCAGGGGCAGACGGAATAGCGCGGACCCGGGGAGGGAGCACCTAGTGGCCGAGGCGACAGTTGCGCCCGTTTCAGATAACGAAAGTGTACGTCTCGGGGAAGACAAAGGGGCAGTTCAGGGACGTCGTCGAGGATCCCCTGGAGGAGTGTGTCGGGTACGTAACCAACCAGGATATGACGTGGAGGACGATCAGCAGGGAAGTGCACAAGCAGACGAGCAACACGCGAGAACCGACTTGGCGTGTGACATGGGGGGACCGTCGGAGCCATCCAATCACCTGACGCATAGTGCCGTGAACGGAAGAATGGTGGACATCATCTTGGACGGCAGGATACAGGAGAGGCCGTGCCGAGCACGAGTGAACACGAGTGCAGCGGTGGACGCGACTCGCGCGGATGTGGCGGGGTTTGTTGCCGGACCCATCGGAAGCAAGGTGGCTGCGAAGGTGCGCCAGAGAGGTCGGCGGACATGGTACCCAGTGAGCCGTTTCCAAGTGCGCAGGATGGCTCGTCAACACACCAGGAAGAAGGGCAACTGGACGAGGGACCGTCAAGACCGGCGGTACTGTTGCAGAATTTCGAAGCAGGATGGCATACATCGTCCTACCCGGACCAAGGGACACTATCCAACAGCGATACCTAGGATCGTGCCTCCTGGAGAAGAGGTTCGTCCACCGGGGCGCAAGGGAGATGCCGCAGTGATAGTGCTGGTCGGGACGACCATCTCTGAGGAGGGAGCAGTGTCACCGCGCCCGCCGCATCTAATTGCCAACAACAGCAGTGTCACCCATCGCATTATTGTCGGCACTACCGCAAAGGAACCGAAGGAAAGAGACAGAGAATGGCCGCATTGTTGGGGCGCTTGCCGAAAGAGAGAAAAGGATAGAGGCTTTTGGAATCGTCTGCTTTGTATTCCACCGCAATAACTGAACTTTCCAGAATAGTGCCTGGGAAATATAAATAGCGGTAAAGTGCGACAGACAGTGGACAGTCAGTCAGACGTACGTATGTGAAGCGTTGAGTAGTCGTGCAGACAAGAGGACAGACGTATGTGAAGCGTTGAGTAGTCGTGCCGACGGAAAGAAGAGACGTATGCGAAGCGTTGAGGAGTCGTGCCGACGGAGAAGGGACAGTTTTGTGACGAATTTGGAGCCGTGCTGTTGGTGAATCGGAAAAGACTTTCTTGCTGTTGCAACGAGTATAAAAAGTTACTGTTTACGGAAATAAAAGTGTATCTTTATCCCGACTACATCTGTCTTCTTTACTTCACACCCACACCAAAAGTCACAATATAAAAATGAACAACGATGTTCTAGTTCACGAAAGTTTTGTTTTCCGAAACTGACACAAATAACAAGGAATATCTTCGAAATGATATATTACGATTTTGTCTGTCAATTATGGTTTACAAGTTATTCAAAAGTCATCCAGAGTAAACACGACTACCTAGGCTATAGCCAGAAAATTCAAAACATACATTTCATTTTTCATAAAAATATATTAAACATATGTCATTTTAATAAAAATCGTTAGAGTCATTTTCAAGAGTCAAAATTTTCGAAAAATTTTTCATGTAAAGGGTAGTTTAGGGTGGGGCTATTTTCTTCAATATCTTCGAGTCGAATCCTTGAAAGACATTAAACTTAAATACCAACTTTGGTTATTAACCGATTTTACGTTTTTGAGTTATGCTGTTGACAGAGTGACACACACCTACACACACACACACACACACACACACACACACACACACACACACACACACACACACACACACACACACACACACACACACAGAGACAGACAGACACGGACATTTTTGTAAAAATCCTTTTTATTTTTTTTGGATTCAGGAGGCCTTAAAACATATATTTCTGGTGAAATCTTCACATCAAATTTTTGGGTAGAATACAATACTTCCTCTACTTAGCAGTAGAGAAAGTAAAAATACAAAATAATTTCTTTCCATATGAAAAACGTCAAATTTGAGCACCAAATTTGCTACTTAACGAATTTTGATTTGTTGTGTTATGCCGTTTCCGCACGTGTATGTATTGACCTTTTCTATAATGCTTTTTATGTTTATTAATTCAAGAGCCCTCAAAATATGTATTTCCGACGAAATCTCAATGTCAAATTTTTAAATGAAACACAGTACCATCTGTATCTATTACCTATTAGAGAAAGTAAAATTTACCAAGAGATTTCTGGAAAGATCTATGGACGCATATTGTTCTAAATATTTTCTTTGCAAGTTGAAGCTCGAATTACGGTCTATAGGCAAGGAATTACGTCAGCTTTAAACAGACTTCTCGTGCCATGCTCTTTAGTAATATTTTTGAGCATGTTTATTTATTTATAATTAACGCACTCTGCCGGTTGCTCGGGTAAATGACTGCTCATAATTAATTTGTACCCATACGAGCTTGTATAACCAGAGTTCCAACGCCCGCCTCTTTGCCTCGTGTACACATTCTTCACTAACATACTTCAAATATTCAGCCTCAGGAGAAAATACTCCCTTTTCACTCACAGTGTTTCCAAAGTTGTCAATCTCATCCATTCCTTAACAAACAATATTTCTTATCTACTTCGTGTTAATCAAGAGAAGGTATCCTGGAGGTGCAATTATAGGAAGGCCAACTGGAGCAGATTGAGAGCTACATTAACTGTGCCTAATTGGATGTCAGAAGGAGTGAACATTCAAACAGCGGCTAATGACATTGAAAAGGCCATCAGGAGCAGCATGGATGCCGCCAGTGCTAGTTCGCATAAGCAGAATGCCCCATGGAATGAAAGGTTTCGACGTAATGCTAGGAAACGATACCAGAAGGCAAGAACTCCACAGACATGGCTCCTAATTTATAGGCGCAGGAAAGAGGCCTATGCAGAACAAGTCACACAGACTAGGCACAACTGTTGGAAGAGGTCTACAACGGGATCCATGGGGTGTACCGTACAGAATTGTGCGGGATAAGTTTGGAGGTGATGTCTCCTGCACGCTTCTTCGACAGGACGGTACAAGCACGAAGAACTGGAGTGAAGCCATGGATCTTCTCCTGGACACATTGGTTCCCCATGACGACGAACGGGAAGATAGTCAGACGCAAAAAGAAGCGAGGCTGCAAATGGCAAGTACAGAGGGAACATGTGATCATTTCATCCAGGAGATTCTCATTTACATTGACCAACTAAAGAACAGAAAAGCTCCTGGGCCAGATAGAATTGGCAACGAGGTACTGAAAGCCCTTGCTAACCTCATAACACCTTATTTGTGCAATCTTTACAATGAATGCCAGAGAGTTGGAAAGAGGCGAATTTGGTTATTCTTAAGAAGGCTCCTGAAAAAGATCCTAGAGAACCCGGCTCATACAGGCCTATGGTATGAGCAAGTTACTGGAAAAGCTCATATGCAGTAGGCTCCAGACAATTAGGGAAGCGGCAGGTCTTACATTAACCCAATTTGGTTTCCGAAGAGGAAGATCTTGTGAAGAAGCTATAAATCATACCATCAATATAGTGGAGGAAGCTGACACCAAGTATGTGTTGGGTATTTTCATTGATATTGAAGGGGCCTTCAACAATCTATGGTGGCCAGCCCTATTTGCTGAACTGCCCTGGGAACCTGTATCTGCTCCTTCGTGATTACTGCTACGGTAGAAAGGTAACTTTACGCGATTTTAAGCTCTCGAGAGCAGTAACCAAAGGCTGTCCATGCGGGCCTGTGCTGTGGGATATCGGGCTTGAACCTCAATTAAATCGGACTTCAGCAATCAGTGGGCACACTGCATATGCAGATGATGTTGCCATCATCATTACTAGGACAGTATTAGAACGTCGCGCTGCAGATGCCCTGGATGTCTTTCATCGGGAATGTATGGAGCGCAAGCTCACAATCTCCCCGGTAAAGACTAAATACGTACTTTTGAAAGGCAAGCTAAAAAGAGATCCAGCGATATCCATTAATGGAATAAGAATACAAAGGCGTCACCATACAAGACATCTGGGTGTTAACTTGGAAGAGGGCCTGTTGTTTAGGCAGCATATAACTGAAACAGCAAAAAAGGCACTTGCCATAATGGGTAAACTTGGGCGTCTAGCACGCAACTTTATGGAGCTATTCGCTTATATAATAATGCAATCCTGGCTTCTGTGATGGGCCATGCTGCAAGTACCTGGGCACATAGACTGTATTTAGTCACTGCCAAGCGAGAAGTGCGCAGCCTTCAACGAAAAACACTGATTTGCTTGAGTGGGGCTTTTTCAACAACCCCAACAGATGCCCTATTAGTCACCTTAGGTATCCTACCGCTCGACTTGGAAATTAGAAGACCTGCTACTGGCTTCGCCATCAACACCCGGTGCGAGCTGCACAAATTGCAGGAGCTCCAGTACAAGATGAACTAGATATTAGAGAACGACTTATCAGTGAATGGCAACATGAATGGGAGACGAGCACCACGGGTAGGAGAACCTGACATTTTCCCAGATGTTGATGAGCGACTCCGCATGAGACACTTCAAGCCTTCAAAAGGATTAATCCACTACATCACGGGACATGGACCCTATGGTGCGTATCTCATGCGGTTTGGTCTGAGGGAGAGCGGTAATTGTTGCTGTGATGCCGTAGACACGCCCGAACAGGCGCTATGGGAATGTCCGCTGCGGACGTCTGGGAGGGCTACAGCCCTCTCATTCCTACAGGACAGAACTATCTACTCGGTGGTGCGTCGCCGAAGACTGTGGACGTGGCTGGATAAACTAGCGAACTCCGTATCCACAAGAGAGGCAGCTAAATTTAGAAGAAATCCATGACCACAGAGAAGACAACACTGGATTTGACATTCACCTGATTGGATCTACTGGACATGACATTCGTAGTTATAAACTTAGTTACGACGTAGGTTAAACATTAGTTTAGATTAATAATTGTATAAATTGTGTTATTGTTCAATAAAGATAAATCAACTGGGGCATAACATGTAGCTATATAAATGGGATAACATATAATAGGTTATGTGAAATGTAATTAGGTTGTATATCCTTAATATATGAATTGGTAATGTAATTATATTGCATATTTAAAACTGTATGTAGCACTGAATTCGTGGAATAAATATGAAATTAACTGGGGGGGGGGGATAACATTTAATTAGGTTATGTGTAGACATTATGTATGTATTAGTATATTCATTCCTGTCATATAAATTATTGCAGCATTGTAATTGAGGAACCAATAAAGATGCGCAAATAGTTCGGATTTTTTTTAACTTCTTGTTAATAAACGTTTGCAAAGATCCGTTTCAGTTCTTGTTGCAGACATATTTCCTGATTTCTGTCCACTTGGTTTCTCGTACTCGCAGCTCTGAATTATTTACTCGGTTTGAGGAAAGTTAATGTCCGGTGCACGTCTTGTAGGCTAGGTCTCTTTTATTGGTCCCAGAAGTGGGTCATGCCTCGTGACCCACAGATGACATGCATTCATCTTGCTGAAAATTTTACTTCCAGCTCCCCATGTGCTCATTTCTGCAACTGCTCCTGTAGGCTGTCGAGTAAATCTTTCTCGGTGCGTGCCTTTTCACTTCCAGTGTGCCTGTACCTGTGCCAGGCTACTCCGTGGTACGTGCCTCGTTCACCAACCTGCGCTAACTATATCACAACCAAATATTCACTACCAGAGTTTCATCAGGAGGTCATATTTTGCGATCAAAAATAAAATTTATAAAAGTCAATATTGCATATTCTGGGGCTTTCAGGGAAAAGTTTGTTCCAGAGACTTTTCAATAACTTACCGTTATAACACTAAAGTTTTTGTAGTTAACCACTTTCGAGATATTCCTTGTTGTTTGGTTTGAATTTTCCAATACTTAGGCGTTTCTCATAGAGAAAGTAGTTACTTATTTGAATGTAAAGTATGCGTTTCATTTGTCTGCTAGGAGCCACCTCCCTCCACACGAGCAGGCTACACGGTGCAGTTGAAACAAGTAAACAGTATTGAACGGACATCCAGTGCGTTTCATCAATAATAGGAAGAACATTAGTTTTTATTTTGTGTATCAAAAACCATTTAATTTAATTTGTGATTATTCATTACGCTATATATATAATTTTAATATTAAAAATTTTAACAAAAAATACTAATGAATATTAAGATCGTTATAGCAGTATGTTTATATACTTCCTTGAAACATATGCTGGTTATAATTATTTATTAATTACTTTAACAGAATTTTTATCATCACGTTCTATAACAAGGTGCCATGTATTTGTAGGGTACAATGAGGATGAATGTACTTGGACATTCTGTGTTGAACTGCAATGTGGTGTGGGAGCAGTTACCGCACTCCCTCTCTCCTTACACTTGGTCTAATGAGTGAGACACACAGCACACAAGTGTCAGTCACAAGGAAATCGCAGTTGTCACGTGCGAAGTCACAACAATGATAAGTGTATAAGAAATACTTGGCAGAACACGCGCGTGGTAATGTAATGGCAAACAGGAGATGAAACAAACATGGCCTACTAAGGTAAAGGTGCCACTGAACGCAGCTTCCCTGATCTTTGCTTTCTGAATTATTCATGGGTAGTAGGTCCGTTTCATCTTCCCCTGAAATAATAATAAAAAGTTATGGTTCAAACCTTTTAAGCTCTATTACAGCTTAAACAACAGCCAAGTTAAAAGATAAAAGGATGCGCTGGTAACACTTCCTGTATACGCACGCACACACACACACACACACACACCGAGTCTGGAAATTGCTCCTGCTGCTACACCGGAAACTCTCTGCAGTGAAACACGAGAGGAAAAACTTACACTCTTATCTATACTAGTGTAACTAGCATTCGCACTTAACCACGATAGCAAAATGTCTTTAGTGTCTTTCAACGATTTCCAGGAAGTTTCGACCACTTTAAATAAATATTTACATAGAAATGTGTGATGGATTGCACTCACATTACTTTTTCGACTCACTCTTAAACAAACTATACCTAGAAACGCTTGTTACTACGTACAAGCATTGTATTTGACCCAAAAATTTGATGTCGAGATTTCAGCGGCATTATAGTGTAACGTAACAGCAATTCAACGCATCCCACTCCTGACATCATGTGACAAAATGAAAAAATCCATTCCGGTTACTTTATTACATTATACAAGTATTTAACACAGTCTAGTCTTTCGAGCTATCACAACTCAATTTTTACTCCTGATAATCTTGCTCAGTCCTTTTAGTGCCTTTCTTCAGTTTCTCTGCATTACTCTGACCCTCTGATCGACACGGGTCTGTATGTGTCACTCTCTAAACCTAACTCCAACTGTTCTCCTCAGGCCTACTTATAAAGTGAGAATGACGTCACACGGAACGCACCTGAGATGACGCAACTAATGTTCTCACAGCCCCTTTTGCTTCTGACGTATCGATTGTTGACAGTCACGTACACACAGCAGTCGCGTGAGGCAGTCTGACCTTGAACTATTTTTCCACTCGCCGGCACGGCATGTGCTATGAAGTAGCTTGGCCCCGTCTGTCCTTTGTCGTGCGCCGCGCGCGCAGTGTCTGTGAACAACATAATTCAAAAACGAAAAGTAGGTTAAAATCCAAAGTTACTATTTAAGTTTAATATCTTTCAAGGATGCGACACAAAGGTTTTGAAGAAAATTGCTCCACCCTAACTATCCTTTACATGAACATTTTTCGAAAATGTTGATTTTCTCAAAAATGGCTACAGCGATTTTCATTAAAATGCCACATGTTAAATATATTTTTATAAAAAATAAAGTGTATATTTTGAATTTTCTGGCTATAGCCTATGAAGTCGTGTTTACTTCTGAATAACTCGCAAACCGTAAGAGATAGATAAAATCGTAATATACAAGAAATGTAGATGTTGCTAAAACACGCAATTTATGGCACAATAATTTTTTTGTAGAGTGAACCATTTCGAGGATATTCCTTGTAATTTGTATCAGTTTCGGAAAACTTAAAACTGTCGTGAAATGGAACATTGTTGTTCATTTTTTATATGTTAAGCGTGCAAAGAGAACGGGATCTCAATGCTTTAGATTTGACTATCGCTCAAAGCCTATTGTATTCTAATATTCCCCTTGTACCTACAAGGAAATAAGGAATAAGATAATTTGTACAAATGTTTATCTCAACTAACACGGAGAAGATATAGGAATAAGAGTTTGTAAGAATGGTTGATACAAGAGTAGAGTAAGTTATCTGAGTGTAACACATCCGATTTTTTTTAAACTGTTTTTCTGTGATTAAGGGGACTTCAAAGCATGTATTTACAGTGAAATTTCGGTATCTAATACTTCGTTGGAATGCAATACCCTCTCTTCCTTATCAGAGAAGGTAAAAAGTAATAAAATAACTATTTTGATATTCTGTATGGTCCCCCCCCCCCCCCCCCAAGTACAATGGCAGTTTTATCACAAGGAAGTAGTGACCACTAGTGTGATGTAAGGTAGGTAGATGTACCTACTCTGCCCGAGCTGAGGATGATAGTAGTTGACCCTCCCTTCTGACGTGGTACCTTCACAACATTTGGTCCAATCTTCTCCACTCCCCCTTTTCGTTACTTATTCAAGAGTTTAATCCCCGCTTATAGCACTGCCTCTACTTCCACCTTCTCCAACTTTATCAAGTTTTCATGATTTTCCCTCTTCCATCTGGGAGTATAGCTCACTGTTAACCCTTACTCAACTATCCTTCTCCCCAGCGAGCGAGCGAACGAACGAACGTCTTGTCTTGAATTGACTCTTTAATATTTATTTGTATTATTTCCTTTTCTTTTTCTCTTCTCTTGCCATAGTCACGGGAGTCCCCTTTTTCCTTCCTCACTGACATCTGACCATAACTTCACTGTTATTATTTTTAAATTGCTTGTTGCTTCGACTTATATCTTCGTGCATGAACTTTGGCATTTTCTATGCTTAGCCTTAGTGTTATGTTCACATACGAGGGCTCTCCTGACGTCTTTTGTTTCAAACAAATGACTGCTGTAGAATGTGCCAACCTTATAAAGCTGTAGTTTTTCATACATTCAAGAACGTTTGAGACAGCGAAACATCCAGAATGTTGTCGTTTTTGGGCGATAGCGCTTATCGTGTTGACGCTGAGCCGGCGCGCGTCTTATCGGTTTACCGTTCCAGCTACCCGTCAGGTATTTCAGTTAGTATTTTATACACACAAACGTGGAGATATTTTGTCTAAAATCCTTGGTGTACTTATAATGAGTTTTTTTTTAACACAAAACAGTGTTTAAATAAGAGGGAGAATGTTTGTTGAGAAAGTTGAGGAGATTTTGTGGTTAGGCAATAACCCCAATAAAGGATACCAACCCGCGCACACGCAGTGATAAATGTTGCTCATAATCCTCGGATTACAGGAAACGACGCTGGGGTGTAGCAGGGTGATTAATTATTTTTCATTTGTTTTGTTTCCCTGATATAGTTCAGGATAAGGTATTGCTATTGCTTCCCAGGCAGTTGACCAATTTCACGGGATTTAAATGCAAATTATTTATTGCCTCTTTACACAGTAATGCGCCAGTTTTATCTGCGAAAATTATCTACTTCGATAATTGAAAGCCAACCTTAGAACAACCTTATAAATAATATTTACAGAACAGTAGAAAATTGGAGAGTAATTTTGGCGAGGTATAGGGTAAACACGGGCAAACAGACCAAGTGTATCTTTCAAAATAAAATCGCTAAACTCAGAAAAATAACCAGGAATATCTCCCAAAAAAGTGTTTTAACCACATCTTCATTTTTTGTATGGCAAGATTTGGTCTATCGGTTTACAGGTTTTGCCAAAGTCATCAAGGGTAAACTGGCTATAGCTAGAAAAGTCAAAATATGCATTTAATTTGCCACAAACATTTCTCTAACATATGGCATTTTAATAAAAATCGTTAGAGCCAGTTTTGAGAAAATGAAAATTCTCGGGGTAGTTTAAGGTGAAGGAATTTTATTAAAAATATTTGTGTCAAAGCCTTGAAGGTATTTAGCATAAATACCAACTTAATTTTTAGCTACGTCTACCTCGTAGTTTCCGTTTTGAGCTATGTAATTGACAGACGTGCACGCGCGCGCACACACACACACACACACACACACATGCTTTCTTTTCTTTCTTTTTCTTTTTTTGCGTTCAGGTAGTCTTAGGTGGCCCATCTCATCCGGCATCGGGGTAAGGGTATAGAAAACCCTGCATGCATTTTAAAAGTTGCAGAACACACCGGGGCAAATCCAATCATAAGGACAGCAGTGGCGTGAGTGGCCTTCCTTCTGCCTCTCAGCCAAGACGAGAGATGACAGGTGGTTCCTAGGTTGAACTATTGTGTGTAGTCCATGAAAATAGATTATAAACACCGAAGAGGTTCTTAGAATGTTTCGCACTTGACTAACAGGGGCTTAACTTTAAAGGGAATAAAATCAGTCACGAATATGATCTAACATCATGGATTACATATTGTAAAGTGCTTTAAAAATATATATAAACATGAAGGCACGTAATGTTCCATTGTCACTTGCTCGTTTCTTATTATTGTTATTGTTGTATTTTATTATTAGTTAGAGATAGACCAAAAAATAGAAAAATGTAGTTGTTGGTAAAATACACAATTTATGTCTCAATAAATTTTCTTGTAGGGTGAACCATTTCGGAGTTATTCGTTGTTATGTGTGTGAGTTTTCGGAAAACTTAAAAACTTTCGTGACATGGAACATCGTATTTCATTTTTTATATGTACATAGAGAACGGAATCTCAAAGCTTTTAAAAGATTTGACTATCGCTCAAGGTCTACTGTATTCTAATATTCCCTTTGTACCTACAACGAAATAAGTAATAAGATAATTTGTACAAATGTTTATCTCAACTAACACGAAGATATAGGAATAAGAGTTTGTAAGAATGGTTGGTTAAAGAGTAGAGAAACTCATGTGAGTGCAACACATCAGAAAGCTGTGTGGTTGTGCAAAAGCTTTAGAAGAAAATAAAGTGAGAAAAATAACTGACCTGGACTTTTTCGTTTTTGTCACAATATTAATACCATTTCCAACTCTGGGAAGCGAACGCAGGTAACAAAAATAAAAAAACTCGACTACACACAGCTGTAAGCGATATTAGGTTAACTTCACGATATAAATAGCAAATAACCACTGTCGATTTTGTGCCTGCTCTCGAAGTGTTTGGAGAATCAAAGCGAAAACGCCAGGGTTTATTTTTCTAAACTATTTATTTGCTAGCTATAGCCGATAATTCCTCGTCTCGCGAGTATTTGAAACCGATAAAATCATTATTAAAGGTTCTCCACGCTGGTTGCTGGCGCCAAATGTAGAGCATAGGATTTCAATTTGAAGCGTGTGCCACTTTTGGAATGTCTGCATATCAAGTTGGTAATTAACAGCAAACATCGCGTTACCACATGTACAAACATTAAATGTAACTTAGTGCTTTCTTAACCAAACACACCATGTTACCTAAACAGCAAATAGTAGATCTTACTGCTATGTTTATTTGTAAGTTATAACATAATGATATATAGTTAGTCTTGTAAAAACTGGAAAATGGCTCCATCAATTTCAATAATTTCCGTTCTGTTTTGTTCACCTTAATTCTGAGCTAGTTTAGGAAAAAACGAACATTAGAAAAAATACAAAATAACAGCCGAAAATCGAACAGTTGAAATTGGTAGTTTTTGAATGTTGGTATGTCTGTCTTCTATGCTCTGTTGACCAATAACCTCGAAATTTAGCACGTATATGTTTTTTGATGGATTAAACATTGTTTTATTGACAATTGCCAGGATCGTATCAGCGTCGCTAGTGTGCCAGAATTTTGTCCCGCAGGAGTTTTTTTACATGCCAGTAAATCTACTGACATGGAGCTGTGGTTTTTAATAACACTAAAAAACCATCAGCCTGGGCCGGATTTGAACCCGCGACCTTGGGATCAGTAGGCCAGCTAACCAACTGAACCACCCAGACCGACATTTTTTTTTCATGGATAAGGTTTGTATGGTAACCAATATACTATACAACATAACATTCACATGATTTTCTCTACTCGCCTTTCTTTTAGGTAATATTTACACATAGGCTTTGCTACTCGCCCTTCAACATACACTTTTCTATGACTGAAGCAGAAATTTAACGTATTACACTCATACAATTTTCTCTACACACTTTTATTTTACAAAACACAATCACACTTCTTTCTCTATTCGCTCTTCTACAAAGAATTTATACAATGATTGACACAGAAGTGCAACGTCTT